>CM053754.1:52508632-52587525 GCA_028658305.1 Pachyuromys duprasi
AGCCTCAGCATACAAGCTGATGCCAGAGAATCATCTGGGATGGGAACCACACTCTCTGTCTACTCCATGACCTTCTCATATGACCTAAGCTGGTGAAAAGCCTTGATACACAAGCTGACCACAGAGGAGGTTTGAAATGAATGCTGGACTCTCAGTGCTCTCCATGACCTCACAACATGGTTTAGGATAGTGTTGCAGTCTCTGTTCTCTCCTGATGTCATATAATGGTCTACACTAGAGTCTTTATGCTCTTCTGATGTCATAGCATGATTTAGGATAGGAGGTGGAGTCTCTGTGCTCTCTGTGGCCTCATATAATTATCGTGCTTAAAGGCTAGAGTATCTGGGAGCTTCCAGAGATGATGATTTAGGATGAGGATGAAGTCTTGGTATGCAGGTTAACCTTACTGGATTAATCTACTTTGTAAAGCTCTGTTTTCCAATTTCATTCTGTTGGCATCATTATTTGATGATTTTTTTTCCACTTCTGTTTTCTATCAATGGTTGACTAAATTGAGATGCTTCATCATACTCACCATAATCACACCCTTTGGTGAATAAATTTCTAAAATAGTACATAATTTTATCCTTATCAATTAGTTACTTTGAAATATAGTCACAGAATAAAAGAGGATAGGTGCTTCATTTTTTTCTTTTTAGAAGTTGGAACTAAATACATTAATTCCTGAAAGTCACTAGTGAGTTAAATTGGACACCATATAAATGCAGTGTTTATTTTAGTCACATACTTGCATATGTTCTTTAGTATGTTCTTAAGCAAAATTTAAAATTTTCTTTTATATTGATTTAATTCACTTTTTTTATAATTCTCTTATACTAACAAAGTACATAAGACATTTATTAGCTATACAGTTTGCAAAGGACTTCTTTGAGTCTATGCCCTGTCTTTTGATACATATCATATATGCTTGACTGCTCATTCTCACACTGTTTTCTTCCATTTTGTTTGTTTGTTGTTTTTTGTTTGTTAGTTATATTTTCAATGTATTTTCTTATACTTTACATTTGGTTTATGGTCTTTGCTGATAAATTTTCATATACTATTCTTTGTTCATTGTTTATACATTAAAACAACCCAAAAGTTTGCAAATTAGTCTTTGAACATGCATCTTTGATAACTTCAGTTATTAGTTCCCATAAGGTTTTGTAAATTTTATCATTTCTTGATAGACACTTGTGTTTTCTTTTCTTCTTTTAGATACCTTTTATTTCATTTTCAGGTTTAAAATATTTATTTTTAACAGATTTATCTATTCACTTTACATTCCAATCATAGCCCCTTCCCTCCTCTCCTCCAAGTCCCACCAACCCTCTTTCTTCCCCCATCCTCCCTTCCCTCCCCATAAGAAAGTACATACACACAGATCTACCCATCCCAGCACATCAAGTTACATGAGGATTGAGCACTTCTTTTCCTGTGGCCCAGAGAGGCAGACCATTTGGAGGAAGTGATTGAAAAGCAGGCAACAGACTCCATATCAGAGAGAATCCCTGCTCCCCTTTCTAGGGCAACAGGCCCTGGCTATTCATCATCTACATACGTGTAAGGGGCCTAGGTTGAGTTGATACATAATCCTGGCTTGGTGCTCCTAAGCCCTGTGGGCCCAGGTTAGTGAGGTCTGTTGGTCTACTTGTGGAGCTACTGTCCCCTTTGGGTCCTTCTATTCTACTCCTATTTTTCCACAAGACTCCTGTGCTCTGCCCAATGTTTGGCTGTGAATCTCAGCATCTGTTTCAATAGGTTGTTAGGTGGAGTCTCTCAGAGGACAGCTATACTACTCTCCTATCTGCAAACATAGCAGAGAATCATTATTAGTGTCAGGGGTTGGCTTTCTCCCATGGGATGGTTCTTAAGTTGGGCTGGGCACTGGGTGGACATTCCCTCAATCTCTGCTCTATCTTTGGAGATGAAGTTTTTGTGAGTGGGTTGGCGTTTCCCTCCATGCCTCCACAAGTTAGGGTTGAAGGCAAGCCTATGGAGCCTTTTCTTAATTAGAAATAGATGGAGGAGAACCCAGTCCATTGGAGGAGGGGCAGCCTTGGGCTGGTGGTCCAGGGTTCTATATGCAAGCAAGTTGAGAAAGACATGAAGAACAAGCCATATGTAGCCCTCCTTCATAGCTTCTGCATCAGTTCCTGCCTCCAGGTTCCTCCCCTGTTTGAATTCCTTTCTTCACTTTATTCAAGAATGAACAGTGAGCTGGACACAATGGTACATATCTATAATCCCAGCATAAGGGGAGGCAGAGGTAGGCAGATATCTCTGAGTTTGAGGCCAGCTTGTTCTACAAAGCGAGTCCAAGACAGCCAAGGCTACACAGGGAAATCTGTCTTGAAAAAAAAATGAACCCATGATATGAAATTATAAGCCAAATAAACCCTTTCTTCTCCCCCACCAATTTTGTTTTGGTCGTGGTGTTTCATTACAACAATAATAGCCCTACTAATACACATACCATCTGCAAATTAAGTAAGAGGTGAGATGAGAGAGAGAATAAGTATTAGATTCAGTTATGCTCCTTTGCTAAGCCCACATGCTGTTTAGCTGTCTAGATTTTATATACTTCTAAGATAGGATATCATCTCCTTTCTTGACAATATCTGGGCTGTCATGGTTTAGAAGGTAGCTCATTCTTTTCTCAGTGTTTCTTCAAAGCCTGATCAAAGGATCAACCTCATGCTTGTTTGAACTGAAAAATACTATTATTTTCAGAAAATCTTTGGGATAAGGCCACCAAACCCTGGTTTTCACTGACTCTGTATCTGATTCTCCTCCTTAAAAGACAAAGTTTGAAAAGCTTATTTTGGAGAAACAACTTACACCCCTTACAAAGTATTAAAGATCCTTGTGAATATTTTATTGTCCCTTTTATTGTTAATAATATATTTTAAATATTCATATCATTAATGTCTTTTTAATATATTAAGTCTAATCGTATTGTTATGATAATCATAACCATCGGATTACACTGTCTTCTAACAAGAACATATGTGCTTTACAGATTCCCAAGAAATTTTAGAAAGAGCTCACTTTTATAAGTGAAGTATAAAGTATGAACAAATATTTCAAAATTCTACTCCATAGATCTTTAGAATATAGGATTCACTGCAATGAGTACTAGACATCTAATATAGAATTTAGCAAACAACATAACTTTATATGTTCACCAGTATTTATCAATATTCTAAATTATATGAATGTTACTTCAGATATACAGTCTCTCAGTCCAAGTGAGAAATCTTTCAAAGTTTCTGAGGCAGGGGAATACATCAACCTTTAAACATGACATTAAAACATAAATTTATATTGGTAATATTAACATGGTCAATATTTTCATCATTCTCATCTTTAAAAATATTTCCAAGAGAAATCATGTAAAAACATAGTATTTGAAAATGTATTGAACATGATGATTTATAACTATAGTTAAAAGCATAGTGAAGTTTTAGTTTGTTTAGATTATTTGTGCTTTTAAAGACATTCTGAGTTAAGAGTACTGTTATTTTGCTCTCTAGGAAAGAAGTAGCTGTGATGAAAAGTCATCACCTGGTAAATGATGCCTCCTATATTGTTAATATCCCTCCTATATTGTTGTTAGTTCTTACTCAGAAAATAACCTGGCAGGCACTGTGAGTCATTTTCTAAAAAATTAAAAATAAAAGATTGATGTAGACACTAAAGTATAACTGAAATTGAGCAAGACTCCTCATAGTTTTATAATGAATTGCTCAAGGATAACTTAGGAATGAGGACATAATCAAAGACTTTTAGTTAATGTCCTCATTTTCAAAGAAGTTACACTTGCACTGTTCGGTTCATGATATTTATTTCAATTATATACCCTTATTTAATGTCTGTGACAGCATAAACATTTATGAGGTATTTCATGATTTCATTGTTCAAGAATGGTTAAACATAACATGACAACATCAGTGATCAGAACATTTTGACATTTCTAATATCACTGGTACTAAGTAATCCTAACATGTATTGACAATATTTATAAGCTAATGTACTAAAAATATTTTGATTGGGTTTTTTGGGAGGTGGGTGGAGTGCAGGAGATTTATTGGGGGTCTGGGATGGAAACTGTGAGGGAGATGCTCAGTGTCAGTGAGTTGGGACATAGACTCCTCAGCGACCGAGGGCCTCTCTCTTGCTTTCTTGCTCTTGTGTCCTTGCTGGGTTGGGTGGTTCAGAGCTTCTTGTTTCTTGGGAGCCATGTAGGCCATGAGGTCCACCACCTTGTTGCTGGAGCCGTATTAATTGTCATACCAGGAAATGAGTGTTACACAGTTGTTATTGAGGACAATTCCATCCCCAGCATCAAAGGTGGAAGAGTGGGAGTCACTGTTGAAGTAACAGGAGACAACCAGGTCTTCCTTATCTCCTAGGATGTTCTTTATTAGGCCCTCAGATGCCTGTCTTACCACCTTCTTGATATCATCATACTTGACAGGTTTCTCCAATTGGCATGCCAGATCTACAAGAGACTCTTTAGGGGTAGGAACATGAAAGGCCATGACAGTGAGCTCTCTGTTCAGCTCTGGGATGACCTTGCCCACAACCTTGACAGTACTAAATATCTTGATGCAAAAAGTCAATCACCTTGACTAAAAGTGTTTTGATATTTTGAAAAAACTTTTTGTGTAAGCATGTGTATTGATTTGTTGAGTGTACAATGCATGTGGAGGACAGAAGTCAACTTTGTAGAGTCAGTTCTCCCTTCTGAGTTATATGGGGGTTCCAGGAGTCAAACTCACATTATAAGTTTGTTCACCAAGTGCTTTTATCTACAGAGTTATCTTGTTTGTTCAACAAAAGTGTTTTAAATGACTCTATATCCACTTACAAGGTATTGAAATATTTAAATCTATTTATTTTTATTAGAATAACTTACCTGCACTGTATCAAAAGAAACAACTTACCTGACATTCAATAAATGTTTTCTCCATGAAGCAGTCCTTGATAACGCTATTATAAAGAAGCACCTAATGATTCTGTATTTTATTAAATTTATTTATATAACATACTTCAGTTCAGTCTATACCTTCTGAATAATTGAACCCCTGCCTCCATTTTTTCCATGCCAAGGATTATGTAGGACTAAATACTCATGTATTGAATGAAAATTTTCAGATTCTTATATTAGTCCTACCAAACTTGTATTTGCCCCATTATTTTAGTTATTTTCTTGGTGATATAATAAAATATGTTGGAAAGGAAGTTTAAAGAAAAAAAATATTTATTGTGGTTTACAGAAAAAAATATGGCATCAGACAGGGAAGATGTGCTTCCAAAAGAGGAAGATGGATGGTTTTACTACATCCACATACTGGATATAAAACATGAACAGAAAGTCCTGTCAGAATAGAAAGCCTCAAAGACCACCCACTCTGTGAAGCTCTTTCTCCATCTAGGATCCTTCATATTCTTGCAAAGCATTATTACCAACTGGGCACCAAATGTTCAAGCAAGTGAGCCTATGAGCTCATAGTTCACATTCCAAGTACAACAACACTGCATTTCTGAAGGCTGCCTTCTGAGATTCTCTACTGCATTTACATTTCCAAATGGTGGTTCATAACTCATAGAAGTAGACTGGAATCTTAAAAAGATATCAGGCAGTGATACAGAGTGAGAGAACACCATGTTTCAAGTCAGAGAATCCATTCTTGAATCACTCCTCCAACTCCTAGTAGGATGAACTAAGTTATTATTTACTTAACATTGTTTCTCAGTTTTCTTTATTTTAAAGTACTTTATTTATTTTTATATAAATCACAGGTTATATACTTTGTATCCCAGCCATAGCCCCCTCCCCACTCTCCCCATCCCTCCCTCATCTTCTTCCTTCCCCCCTCCAAGTCCGCTGATAGGGGAGGACCTCCCCCCCTTCCCTCTGACCCTAGCTCATCTTGTCTCTTCAGGACTGGCTGTAATGTCCTCTTCTGAGATCTAGTTTGGCTGCTCCTCCCTTGGCAGTGTGTGTGTGTGGGGGGGGGGGTGTGGACAAGCCAGCCATTGAGTTCCTGACTGAAATAATCCCTGTTCCCCTTACTAGGTAACCCAGTTGGATACTGAGCTACCATGGGCCACATCCCAGCAGGGGTTATAGTTTGTATCCATACATGGTTCTTGGTTGGAGAAACAGTCTCATAGAATACCCCTGTGCCCTGATCTATTTGGTCTTTGTGGAGCTCTTGTCCTCTCCAAGTCTTACTATCTCCCCCTTTTTTCATATGATTCCCTGCACTCTGGTGATGGCTTGGCTGTGAGTCTTAATATCTGCTTTGATACATTGTTAGAGTCTTTCAGCGGCCCTCTGTGGTAGGCTCCTGTCCTGTTGCTTGTTTTCTTCTACATTCAATGTCCATCCCGTTTGTCCTCAGTTTTCTTTTCTATAAAACAATGAAAATAATAGCCATCGTTATAGCAAGGTATAAATGAGTGTGCTTGAAGTTATTTGGTAACTACAAGAGCAGATAAAAAGATGTTGCTCAGGGTTAGAGTGATTGCCTCACAGAGATGAGGCCATGGGTTCAATATTCAGTATTGATAAAAATATTAAGTAAGTTAAAACAAAAAAAGAACAAACTGTGAAGTCTTTAAAAATGATATTATGAAATTACAAGTTCAGAAACAAGGTGCCTTCTGAGGTCCAGCAACCCTCACCTTGCCAGTCAGTTACACAGATAACTTATTTACTTAGAAAACTGACATTTTGTTATGGAACTCTGGTCTTTCTAGCCATAACCTGAGAATATACCTTTCCTATCATATTGAAATGCATAGATAATTTAACATTTTGATCCTAAAATATGTTTAAAATATTCCAAAAATATTTGTAATGAAAAGAATATGTAACTATACCACTGTCATTTGAAGTGGCTTGCAATTATGGAATATTTTCATCGACCAGGCAACATTATGGGAATCATGTCAACACAGTTAATAGCCAGAACTCTCATACTACAGGTCAAAGATACCACACTGAGCCAGGATGTACCACAATGAGAAGATCAAGGAATGCAGATGCTGAAGTCTGGATTCAAATCAAGCTATTAACTTCTCATTTAAGTGATTTCTATTCCCTGGACCCTTATATGTTTATTTTTATAAAATGGGGCAAGTGTGCTTTTCTGCTTCAAAATGTTGATACCAGGGTTTAATTTGCTAATATGCAAAAAGCATATTCAGTTTCTGGCTGAATGGTAGATTGGGTTTTGTTTTGTTGTGTTATCTTCTATTTTAGTTTCTCCTCTTGCTGGCAAAAATTCTGGGCAAACTACCTAACCATTCTAGACCTTGACCTCCTAATTAAATAGAGATAATAATATCTAATACCATTCCACTATTTTGTTCAATCAGATAATGTAAACTGGAAGACATTACAGATATCTCATTCATATTGCCATCTCATTTTCTTTCACTTTCAGTTTAATTTTTTTTACTCAAATCTCAGTAATTTACGAAGACATGCTCTGGAAGGAAATTCTGGAATAAATTACAGTTCTGGGAAAACTGCATTTTTATCACTAAGCACAGTTATCTCCCTAGGGTTGTTTATGCTTTACATCAGCAGCTTCCCTGGAGTCATCAGACTTGACAGCACGTTGCTATGTGGATTAGTGTCAGCAATCTTTAAGGTGCAGTGGACTGCAAGACACCTGGGGCCCATCTTCTCATCCTCTGACTTACTAGACACCATAGTGCAACATTCCCAGATGTTCAGCCATGCAATACCCACCAGGCCTAAAAAGATTACTAAAGGAATCAATATAAATTCCTTTCTCGTGACAGTTAATAAGGAGCAAGGGAATACAGAGTCATATCCTGTTGAGCATTGTGGAAAGACCTGAAATAATTAACCTATTTTTAGCTGAGATCTTCTAAAGCCTGTGTTCACCAATATGCCTTTGAACAATTTCTCCCTTCCCTCACCTGTTTATATCTAAGATGTTCCTAAGTTTAAAAAATATTTAAAGAATTATAAAGTGTCACTTCTTGAACATGAACTCAAAGTATTTATTCCAACCAATCAAGTTAAATTTCTGGCCAAGAGAATATACTGTTTAGAATATATACTTAATATATACACAATTTCTTAAACTTAGCCAATCCAAGCATTAGTATTTAGACATAACAATACTTGATTTTGTAATGTCATATTTTACTCAGAAACACAATTAATAATACTTTTAGTGTTTGATTCTCATTGAAACAAGATACTACAAGCAACTGAGATTTATGCCTCAAAGTATTGCAACTATTCAAAGGGTGTCAGCTACTTTACATGGCATGGAAATTACAGACACATATACTGCAGCTATAAGTTAAGTGAGACTCATGTGGCAATGATTGTAAACATTTTCAGTATACAAGAATTTTCAAAGTTTTAGTTGCCTATATCACCAACCCAATTGTAATATTGCCAAAAGATTGATGCATATTGAAGCTCTATTTAATTACAAAACATTTAGCAGTGTCAATTCATTATATCTCTTAACCTTGTCTTAAGGTAAGAGACTCAGTTTGAATCTCATATTCAGTGAATCACATTATATTTCTTTTAAAACCCAAATACTCATTCTCCCAAATTAAGCTCACTAGCTTCCACTCAACTGGGAATGCGCCCCCCTTTTTTTCTATATTCTCTGAATTTTTTTACAACCTATATTTTTCTAGATACTGGATATGCTGAGTTTCCTAGTAAAATGTTCTTGGACAAAAGCTGTATCTGAACTGATAGCACAAATGCTGGATGATTAGAACTTCAGTGGTATGGGAAGAATGGAATCTTGCAGATCAAGAGCCAATTTACAACTTATCTTGGGCTATCTTTAGCCCAGGAGAGATAGTCACTCTTGACCCACCTCTCTGTTGTACCTGAGACCAGCAGATAACAAACCTTTTGGAATTTCTTTATTTTTCTTCTTCCTCTTCTTTTAGTTACTGTGTTTGTTTCAATTTATTCACTTTGTATTCCATCTGTAGACCCCTCCCTGACTCCTCCCTGTCCTACCTACCCTCCCTCTTCTCCTCCTATTTCCTTTCCCTAGTCCACTGATAGCGGAGGTCCTCCAACCCTTCTATATGACCCAGGCCTATCAGGTTTCATCAGGGTTGGCTGCATTGTCTTCCTCTGTGGCCTGACAAGATTGTCCCTACCAGGGAAAGGTGATCAAAGAACCAGCCACTGAGTTCATGTCTCAGAAAGCCCCAGGCCCCCTTACTAGAAAATCCACTTAGAAACTGGGCAGCCTATGGGCTTCCTCTGAGCAAAAGGTCTAATGGTCCTTGATTGGAGTATCTGTCTATACAGGTCCCTCTGGGCCCAGGTTTTTGGGTTCTGTTTTTCTCATTGTGGAGCTGCTGTCCCCTCCTGGTCTTTCTCTCTCCCCCTTCTTCTGTAGTGTTCCCTGCACTTGGCCCAAAGTTTGCCTATGAATCTCAGCATCTACTTTTGCACTCCCACCAGCAATAGAAGAAAGTTCCCTGTCTTCACTGCCTCTCCAGTATGTGTTGTCACTTGAGATTTTGATATTTGCCATTCTGATGGATGCAAGATAGAATCTCATTTTGATTTGTACTTCCCTGATGACTAAGGACATTGAGCATTTCTTTAAATGTTGTGGTTTTTTTTGCCATTAGTTATTCTTCTGTTGAGAATTCTGTTTAGCACGTACCCTATTTTTTAATTGGATTATTTGGTTTGTTGGTGTTTATTTTCTTGCACTCTTTATATATTCTGGTTATTAGCCCTCTTTCAGATGTAGGATTGGTGAAGATCTTTTTCCAGTCTGTGTTAGGTTGTTTTGTTATGTTGACAGTGTCCTTTGCTTTACAGGAAGCCTTTCAGTTTCATGAGGTAGCATTTATTAATTGTTGATTTGGGCCCAGCGGGGCCTACAGAGACTGATGCACCAACCAAGGACTATGCATGGAGAGGATATAGACCCACTGCTCAGATGTAGCTCATAGGCAGCTCAGTCTCCATGAGGGTCTCCGAGTAAGGGGAACAGGGGCTGTCTCTGACATGAACTTGGCTGCCTGCTCTTTGATCACTTTCCCTGGTGATTCAGAATTATCATGCCACAGAGGAGGAAGAGTAACCAGGCTGTGCTAATGAGATTTGATAGGCTAGGTTCAGATGGCAAGGGAGGACTCCCTGTTTCTGTGGACTAAGGGAAGGAAATGGGGAGAGAAGAAGAGGAAGGGATGGAGGGATCAGGAGATGAGGGAGGGGGATGCAATCAGGATATAAAGTGAATAAATTGTAAAAAGATAAAAACTAAAAAAAGGAAACCCTAGTTTTCTTCAACCAAATAGCCACAGATACTATCAGATAGCACTAGAAAACTATAGATGAGCTTTCTCTGCCTGGCTGTAATTTACTTTTCTGATATTTCTACCAATGTATTTGAATTTTGTTTTGTTTTATTTTGATGCTATAACAACTTCATGAAATCACTTTTACATTTGACAATGGAATTTGAAGGTAACCTGAATCTGTGTTCCCTGGCCATGGTCTTTCGACTTTGGCTCTATAATAAACTATCCCCTATTAGGTGGGAGCTGTATTTATAGATTAACAATGTGAGAGGCTTAGAAGGAAACTTGATCCTGGACATTGTGTGAAATCTACCCTACTTCACACCCTCTCCTCCATTAGAAGTTTGTATTTAATAAATTGTTGTGACTTTTTTTTTTTAATACTGTTGGTTATGTTGTTTGGATTTTTAACTGTGGTGCTATCTTGTTTCTTAAAGCAAGATGATTGTGGTGTCTACCTACAACCTTCATTTTAAAAAGTGTAGTTATATAGGACAAGCTGGATTTGTGTCTTTCTCAAAGCTGAACAGGGAATTCCCTCCTGCAGTTTTCAGGGTGATCCTTTTTCTCTTGGCTGTCTGTGGTAAGTGGCATGCAGTCCTTTTCCCTAGTGAGAAGGAAGTCAATAGGCTGTATTTTACTCTGACAGCCCATCCATTTGACTTGAGCCTTATTACACTTGATGGTTACCTTTAGGAATGCCATTTTCAATTGTTTATTTTTCAAGCTTCTTGTCAGTTTGAACTACAGAAAGAAAAAGGAGAACTCTGTATTTCTTAATGTGTACCCAGAATATGGAAAGCACTTCATCAAGCACAGGTTGAAGACTGTGTATCAGTAATGAAGTACATAGATATTTACTGAATGCCAATTAGGTAAAAAAGCATCATGGTAAACAGTATAAGTATGTTTTAAAAATGAATATAAATGAACATATGCTACTAGTATATGTCTCAGCATTATCAATAAGGAATGAGAAATATATCATTTGTTTATAAATGCATACAGTAAAAGATTCCCACACTATAGAAAATGGACAAGATTTAGCCCTTTCAGGAATACAATTCTATTGCCCTTGTCAAGCATTTGTTCACTTTGTATTCAGAGATCTTCCTAATAATTTAGGAAAAGAGATCAGTACTGAGTAGATGTCTTACTTTTTTATCGATGTGCTAAAACATCATAACCAAAAAAATTTTTATAAGATAGAGTTTATTGGGGGCTTACAATTTCAGAGGGTGAGTCCATGACCATGGCAGCAGACATTCGGGCAAGACACTGGAGAAGTAGCTGAGAGTTCACATCTTGAAACAAAAGCTGAGAGCTAAACAGGAGTGGCATGAGCTTTTGAAACTTCAAATCTTTTGTCCAGTGACTTGTCTCCTCCATCAAGGCCACACCTCCTAAATCTTTCCAAAACAGTTTCACTGTGTTAGTTAGGGCTTTATGGCTATGAAGAGACAATATACCTGTAGAGGAATTTTAATGTAGAACATGGCTACTCTGGCAAGAGATAACATCCAAAGACCTTCTATGTCTACAATACAAACACACCTTTAATCCATCAGGCAGAGGCAATCAGATCTGAGTTCAACTCCAGCCACGTATAGATCAAGTTTCAGATGAAGAAAAGCTTAGATCCAGGTGTGGTGGTACATGCCTTTAATCCCAAACAATGAAGATAAAAGAAAGAAGCACCCATCTTTGAAAGTGATGCTTAATTGAATGGCAGAAAAGGTGACAAATCAGAGAAAGATCAACTCTTACAAGGAGAGGAAAAAACTACTTAAGGGTCAGTGCAGAGAGAGGAGGCAGTTTTTATCAGTATAGTAATAGAGAGACAGGTTGTAGAGAGAGAGCTCAGGTGAAGACCAAAGGATCCAGAGAATGAGAAGGATCTAGGAGATTAGAGCAGATTGCTTGAGTTTGTTGAAGGCCAAGCAGACCAATTCAGGGACTGAAATAAAGCCTAATTAAATAAATCATTTATGAGGGGAGTTTGAGCCAGAACAGCTGAGTTGAACCAGCCAGCCCAGAGCTCAGTAAGAACATGAAAGGGTGAGCTAATTAAGCAGTAAGTCCCAGAGGCTGAAAACATTTTAGGCCTAGGTTAGATTGTATGGAGTCTAGAAGCTTCCAGGATTAGGCCCAACTTAGCAGAAGGACGAAGTAAGTAAGTAACAGTTCCTGTTACATATGGCACCCAAGTGGGGCACGAACCCATCACCCTGAGATTAAGAATCTCATGCTCTAATAAAAGTTTCTTTTACAAAGACAGACATGGATACATCTTTTATCATACCTTTTATTCTGTTCTTGGTATAAAATTGTTTTATAGCAATATTTTATTAATTAAAAATTATGTGAAAAAATTAAAAAGCATGAGTAGAAACACATACACACCAAACTCACAAAAACGCAAACTTGGGAATCGTAATATAGAAGCAAAAGACCTATAAGGCCAAAAAAAAAAAAGCCCATCAACAATAAGATACATATTATGAGATAAAATAATCTCCAAAAATTACATTGTACAATTGACTATCTACTGCTGGGCATAGGGCTATACAGTGAGATTTGATTGGAAGAAACTAATTTTTTCTTTGAGAAAAGAACATTCAACAATTTAAGAAAGCTTCTGCACTACAGGCGAAAACTCGTTACCATTTGCCCTCTCAGAACCTGAACACAACTGCCTTTGACCTGTGCAGGTTGCCACAGTCTCTATGATTTCACAAAGGTGTCAATCCTGTTGTACATAGAATATATGGTTTCCCTGGTGTCTCCTATCCCCACTGGCTCTTACAATCTTTTCATCTCCTCTTCTGAATAGTTCCGTGAGCCCTGGGCTTAGATGAAAAGATCTCCTACTCTCTCCATATTGTTCACCTGTGGGTCTCTATTAGTTTCCATCTCCTGCAGGAAGATTCTTTTTTTGAGAGAGAATGTATTACTTAATTCATTAGTACAGCACAAAGTCTCAAATTTAATAATTAAAAAATTTAATGATAAGTCGTCTGTATCAGGATCATTTATAGTAGATTTTTTTATATTCAGTTTATAGGAGATTCATTCTTTTATTAATTTTTATTTTATTTTTATTAGAGTTTATTTACTGTATCCCAGCTGTAGCCCCTCCCCTCCCCTTTCGCAACCCCACTCTACCTCCCTCTTCTCCTATGCCCCAATCCCACCTTCCCTCCCTCTTCTCCTATGCCCCTCTCCCAGTCCAATGATAGGGGAGGTCCTCCTTCCCTTCCATCTGACCCTAGTCTATCATGTCTCATCAGGATTGGCTTGATTGTTTTCCTCTGTGGACTGGTAAGGCTGCTCCCCACTCAGGTGGAGGTGATCAAAGAGCCAGCCCAGGAGTTCATGTCAGGGACAGTCCCTGTTCCTATTACTGGGAAACCCTCTTGGACACTGAACTGCCATGGGCTACTTCTGTGCAGGGATTCTAGGTTATCTCACATAACCAAAAAATCTGGGCACAGGGGTCTTTTGTGAGACTGATACTCCAAACAAGAACTGTGCATGGAGGAAGAAGATTCTTTAATGATAGCTGAATGAGACACTGTTCTACAAGTTTAGGCAAATGCACTGACAGTCATTATATTTCTGCATTCCTTTAGCAGAACAGTAGTATCTGATTTTCCACTAGATCCCAGGCCTATTTAGAAACAGAGTCCTGGCTATGTGGCCGGTGTCAGGTGTGGATTCTAACTTTTGGAGCGGTCCCCAAGCCAAATTGGATAATGATTACTGTCACAACTTGTTCCACCATTACAGCAGCTCATGCAGGTAGACCACCAGTGTAGATCAAAGGGTTTGTAGCTGTGCTGGTGTTCACTCTTCCCCTTTCATAGCAAGCAGCATGCTTTCCAGCACCATCAACATTAGTCAGTAGCGGTGAAGACTATTTTGGCACAAACACAACTTCATGTTGTTCAATGAGATATGTAGGCACTGAGGTGTTGTCTTTAGCAATAGAGCCTAACTATCAGTCTGTGGAGAGAAACCAGTGACCCTGGAAATAGCCAGGGTTGTTTGAGGGTCCGATGAGTCTCCTTTGGCCAACAATTCATTATGTATAACCTTTGGCCAACAATTCATTATGTATAACTCCGTTACTAGCACTAGAGGCTTCATTTGGTGGGAATGCATGTTTTGTTGGCGCTTTTTTTTCCTCCAATTATTTGGTGATTCTATGCAGTTTTTTTTTCGTATACATACATATTTTCAGTAGATTTTACTGTAGATTTCCAGATAACCCCTTAAATGGCCTTAGGGTTAACTATCCGTCCCACATTCCCTTCCCTCTTTCTGTTTAATCTTCCCATTCCAGGCTCCCTTCCCCCACCCACCCTTGTTCCATCATAACTAACTATCTTATTTCTTCTTCTTTGGGAGAACATTCTTTCCTCACCTTCTAGTACCTTACTTAATCTTTATGGTTATATGGATTATAGCATGCCTGTTAAAGCCCTAAAATCTAATGTCCACATAGAAAAGAATATAAGCAAGATTTGTATTTGGGGTCTGGGTTACAATACTCAGGATGATATTTTTTTTCCTAGCTTATTCAATTACCCTTCAGGATTTTGTGGGCTTTTAAAATATTTTTCAGCTAAGTAATATTCCATTATACAGATATATCACATTTTCCTTATCGACACATGCAGTCTCTGTGGAGTTTTGACTTGTATTCCTCTGATCACTTTGTGTTTCATCTTTTGAGACTCCTATGTTTAGGTTCCCACACCTTCTTTTAAAGTTTGGATTACTTGTTTTCTTGATATGAAGTCTTTTTTTATTTTTTTAAAATATATTTTAAGTATTAGCCCTTTACTAGTTATACAACTGGTAAATGTATTTTCCATTCTGTAGGCTGCTGGATTATCTTGGTTATGGTTTCCTTTGTCATACAAAATCTTTGCAACTTCATGAGGTCCCTTTATCAATTGCTGGTCTCAGTGCTTGTACTAACAGTGCCATTATCAGAATTTTTTTCTTCTGCCAACGAATCCAAGGCTATTCTATACTTTTTCTTTTCTCAGATTCAGTGTATCTGTCCATATGTTGAGATCACGGATCCATTTGAAGTTGAATTTTGTTCACAGTGATAAATATAGACCTATTTGCATTCTTCTGTATGCAACTATTCAATTTGACCAGCACCATTTGTTGAAGATACTATCTGATTTCACCATGTATTTCTTGTTTCACTGTTAAAACTTAGGTGCCCATAAGTGGGTGAATTTCTGTCTGGTCTTCACTTAAATTTCATGATCAACATGTCTGTTGTTTTTCTCTTTCTTTCTTTCTTTCTTTCTTTCTTTCTTTCTTTCTTTCTTTCTTTCTTTCTTTCTTTCTTTTTTAATACCAATGGCTAGTACAACTTGGAATAAGGAACAGTGATATCTCTAACAGTTCTTTTATTATTCGGGATTGTTTTAGCTATTCTGGATTTCTTGTATTTCCATATTAAGCTGAGGTGGTTTTGTTTTGTTTTATTTCAAAGTTTATGAAAAAATGTGTTGGAATTTTCGTGGTAAATGCATATTGATTTTGGGATGGGCATTTTTGCTATATTAATGCTACATATTCATGGAAGATTTTTTCTCATTTATTATATTTTCCTTGAATTCTATCTTAAATGTCTCAATTTTTTCTGTATGTCTTTCAGTTGCTTGCTTAGAGTTACCCAAAGTATTTTCTTTGATTACATGAAGAAAGGTATTTTTTTCACTGATTTGTTTCTCAGTGTGTTTGCTATTTGCATATAAGAAGCACTAATTTTCTATATATTCTGCTTTTTGAAACCCCATCAACAGAACAAGCTAAAATAGCCTGTGTAAAGGAAACACTCCAAAAGATGGTAAAACAATTACAAATGACAGATCACAAAACTGCATATCCAAGGAATCATATGGCATCTTAGGAAGCTGAGAGGGAAAGAAAATAAACAATTAAAGTCTTATTACATTAAATTTCTCCAAATTCTGTCTATAGAAATGTTGCAAGTAGAAGCTGATTCTTCAGAAAAAAAAACTAAAAGTTTTACTTAGAAAAACTTACTTAGAAATTTCAACATCAAGAATCTGGCAGAAGTGTTCAGAAATCACAGACACAGCTTAATTTTCTAACTCCAAAGATCGTTTCTTGGGAGTACCCAGGAGTGATACTTGGATAAAATGGAAGTGCACATATCACAAGCCACAAAAGCATAATATAATGTAACACATGAGCAACACAAGGGAACATCAAGCTAGGCTAAGAAACTGCCAGCATTTCAGGAGAAAAGGTTATTACATGACTCATGCAACTCATAATACGCGACTTGTTGGCTCAAGCTAAAATTCTCAGATTTGGAAAAATTATCAGCTAATACGCTCCAGAAAGAATAGATACTGGAATATTTTTCAATAAATTATTATATTTCTTAAAGTAGCAAATATGTAAAATTGTTTGTATAATCTATATTTAAAAAGACTTTTCAAAATAAACACATTTTTTTACCCTAACAGAAGTTTTTTTATCATACAAAAAAAAAACAAAACAAAAAAACAAAAAACAAATGATTAGCTTTGCTCTAGTTTTGATTACTAGTTTACACAATTTATCTAGGTACTTGTAAATTTAGTACTTTCATTGATTGCATACTGAATTACTTACAATACCCAACAAGTTACCTTTTGAACATAAAAATTCAAGAGTAGAAGGACTGATAACTTGCTTATTGGGTTGTTAGGAAGCAATAAAGTGGTTATGCTCTAAAAGGATATGATTTAGACAAACATTTCTGAAACAAAATGTATCAGTATATAGAGAAAATGTATGGCTTTTACTTGAGAAAAATGAACAAGAAGAGTGTAAAGAGGGAAAGAGAATTATTTGGGTATTCAAGTAAAATTTAATCTTTAACATTAGGGAATAAATTACTCAGACCTTAAAACCTGACATGACATCATTCTAACTAAAAAATAAGATCTGGTCATAAAACAATATTTTATAAAATTAAAGTGCTGTCTTCATGCTTTATAGTCTCAGCCTGTCTACAGTTACTAAGCATATAGTTTGAGAGAGGAGTTTAATTAAGTAGTGCAGTTATTTAAGATGCTATTTATAATGGTTTTCAACAGAAAATAGATTCCCAAAATACAAATAAAGAAACAAAGTCCCTTCTCCCAATGACTACCATGCTTATATTTGAAGATTTAATAGAAAATTTCTATGAAAGCTTTTCAAAAGTAGTTCATTGTGAGGTCATTTAAGGAGTTCTAGAGTCCAGAAAAGGAAACAATGATATCAGTTTATTTGTGTGTGTGCATGTGTGTGTATGAGTGTGTGTGTATGTGTGTAAGGCACACTACTGATCTCTCAAATTAACAAACAGTACAAAAAGAAAAACTAGTAACAATATTTTGAGAGTTCAACCAGAATTTACTGGCAGTTCATATTAGAATCTAGGGAAATAAAGAACTTCATTATACAATTAGAATATACAATACACTCAAAAGGAAGAGGCAGAGGGATCTCTATGAGGTTATGGTCAACCTGGTCTACAAAGTAACTTCAAGGGAAGCCAAGGTTATTACACAGAGAAACTCTGTCTTCAAAAACCAAAATAAATATGTAGATATATAAATAATTGATAGATAGATAAGTAAATGATCATACAATAGTTCAAAGATGCCTTATTTCCATAAACATCACTTTTTTAAAGTCTGAAATAATTTTTAAAAACTACAAATGCATGGAGGAATATAAAGAAAAATGTGTACAGAATAATGTACATTTGATATCTTCCAGTGATTCACTATGATGAAGATGTCAGTTATGAACAGACTAACCTACACTTCTAATATAAGTCTAGTGAAACTACCAGCAAACTTTAACTAGAAACTCCAAGTGGATCAAAAGTTCTGTTGGAAAAATAATGTAAACATAGCTCAGAAAACTCAAGACCATATTAGGGTGGAGCCTTCAAGTATCTACACATGACAGGAATTCCATAACTAAAAGAGTGTGATATGCATACATGAGCAAGTAGACAGACGTTGGAACAGGACATAAGTGCCGGGTAGGAATAAAAATATATGGCATTTACTTTTATTTTAGAAACAAAAAAGGATTACTTAATAAACTGCCAAAAGTATAGTCTTCATGTCAATAAAAAAAAAAAAGAGTCATTAGCCTAAAGGGTTTTGAATAGGTAAGGAAAAACAGTTCGTTTAATATTGTCGGGATACCTGAGTCACTTGTGAAAAATAACAGCTGCACATATTATTATAGGGAAATTCCAAATGTATCAGGGTTCCACGTGCTTCATAAACAGTCAAGCGTTAGAAACCGCTGTAGAAGGAAGGCCTTTCAATTCACATGGAAGTAAAGAGATAACTTGTGACAGACTGTGGCTGTAAAAGATAGCTGTGCTGTGACTAGGACACAGCTGAGTGGGAGAGCACTCAGTAAGTCCCTGCATCTGATATTTGATACGTACAAATGACTAAATTAAGAAATGGATTCAGTGAAAACCAAAGCAAGCAAAGTCAAAAGATAAATATTGAATTGGGAGAAAACTCTATGAACGTATGTCACAGACAAAAGTTCATCCATCAAGTGGGAGAACAGAACAGCTGGAAGAGAAAACAGGCTAAAGATACATAAAATTCAAAAAAAGAATGAATAGGACCCTCCAAAAAATATATTAAGTAACATAACCACAAAAAGAAAGATTAAATTTGAACAATTAATTCTCTGTTTTGGAGAACAGGTATTCCTGGACTTGTTCTTCAGAATATTGTTGCTACAACGTCTATGAAAAGTAGTTTGGTAAAGTTTGCACATATATAAATTCCATAGCTTAGTTCCCATGTTTGTGATGTGATGCACATAGTTATTTGTTGAGTACTATTTGAAACAGTAAAGCCATAGAAGCATACTACATGCACATTAGTATCTACCACTGTGGTGTCAGTTAAAATAGGACAGCACATCCTCATACTGGTACGGGGAAGACTGATACAAAAGGTGAACTTCTTCCAATTCTCATTAATGTACAATGACTTTTAAAATTATAGGAAAGTCTACATATGTAGACATATGTACATGCGTACATCCTTAAGACTTCTGAAAAGATACACAAGACACAACCCTACTTCTTAAGGAAAAGAGGAATTGGATAACAGGTGCACAAGTGGGTGAAGGGTACTCTGTGTGATGAAATTCTTAACATATCTTAACTTTTAAAATTTCTTAATAAGATAAATTCCATGGCTCTGAGGTCCATAACCAGTAAATGAAACACAGCGAGCAATACAAGCGAAAGAAATGTATATAATGAAGAACAACAAGGCAAATTCAGCCTTTGCACACCTGTCTTCCTTCTGAGTAAACACACTCCTCCTTTAGCAATAGCCCCATGCATTTACATCAGCCTCTGGGCTTGTCCTCAAAGCCTTGTGTTTCGTTTATCTCAACAGGTATCTTTACCCTTCCAATAATTTCTAATCAGAGTAACATTGGTCCATCTCAGTTCAATGTGTGTTCTGTGCTGTTTTTAGGAATGGGTTCTCGAGAAGCCACTATCAAATTTTAGAACAAGATCATATGAAAATGACCCCCACAAATCATTTAAAATCATGCACTTGAATCAATAAGAAATGGATATCTTTTTTTTCTAACAGAGAAAATACATTTGTCTTGTTAGCAGATGTACAAAGATACAAAGACATTAGAACATTTACCCAAATAAATATACACAAAATTCAGTTCAGTCAACAAAGCATATCAAGACGACAACACACTATGGAGTACATATCCTAACAGAATAACTGAAAGTGGTTAAGATACACCAGGAAAATCCTTACTTACCACCTCATACTAATGTGAGTGTGAAGAACAACAACCTGGCCTTTGAAAGGCAGGTCTACATCTTTTCTTCTGTACAGGCCTGGTGAGCTCTCCATAATGTGGTGCTTTACCTCTCCTCAACAACAGGAAGCCGGAGTCACAGGGAAGGTTCTGCTTGGCTGGATCCCAAGGAGAGGAGCAGCTTTCTCAGAGCAGTTTGAGTCATCAGTCCAGGGAAGAAAAAGCATGGGTCCTAGGCTGCTGTGCAGTGGACCCTTAAGTGCTGTGTCCCCAAGAGCTGTGAAGAAGACTGTTCACAGACTGAAATCTGTTGTCACTAGCTCCTCATCACATCATCAAGGTCCCGAAACTTCCCAAGACCCTCCCAGCACCAGATTTCCTGATTCTAGATTCCTGACCTTACTGAGTTCAGTATTTGTCAGGAACGGACCTGAGCTGAGAAATGGAAAAGTACAAGCTCTCGTGAGATAAAATTTTCGTTTACTACAAATATCAGAAGATGGATATCTTTTGAAAAGTATCTTAAACAAACAGATTGAACAATCTGTTACTGAAAAATTTGAATGTGTTTTACAGTCTATTTTTCACCATATTAAGGTTCATTAAGCATAATGGCAATTTGTCAACAAATTAATGGGCACAATGAGTTCTTTGCTCATTATTTTTCATAAAATTAAATGTATTTCTAAAATTTTCATACATGTGAATGGTATTTACATAATTTCCTCTTCCTCTCCATCCTCCAACAACTTTCATGTCACCTAACTTCCTCCCAAATTCATGTCTCTATCATTACATACACACACATATATACATATATATACACACATATATATATGCAATATACACACACACACAGAGAAATATATACATAAAACCTGCTTAGTTCATTTAATGTTGCTTTCATGTATATGTTTTTAGGGCTGACCACACTTGGTATTGGTGAATCAAGTAGGAGCCTCATCCCCAAGAATGACTAATTCTCTTTTTGTCTGAAATCAATAATTATCTGTATTTTTCCTTCTAGGGTAGAGATGGGATTTTCCACATGTAAGGTGACACGTTGACTTGCGTTATTGTCCATGTCTTGTTTGGGTAATCATATTGATGAGGCTTCCCTGTGGTGTATAGAAGAAACTATTTGCGAGCAAATTTCCTTGTCGTCTGACTCTTTCAAATTTCTATTATTTGTTTTATCATTATAAGTAAGCATACTTGCATAGAATTGCAAAGAATTATCATGCATAAGACTAATATGCACATGTTTTTTACTTAAGGATGTATAAAATATTTTTAGTCACTGTAATGTAAAAAAAGGAGAAGTTGCATGTGCTATAGAAGACACCGTGAAGACTGGCAGCACAAATTATAAATTTCTAAATGAAATTCTGCTGAATCATCTGGTCAGTTATGTAGCAGGATGGTAATAGGAAAAATATTCTGAATAGTCAGATTTTTAAGTCAGTAAAATTAGCACATGGCCCCAAATTCATTTTTACATATGAGGAGTTCTGAGGAACAGCTAACGTGTGAAATAGTCCCTGTTTCATGGCCACAGACATGCAACAAGAAGGCATGGAAACAATACTTCTGACATTTGTTTTTCTATGTATAATGCACAGAGTCATAGGAATACATATATTTGGGTATATCTACAGAAAATATGCATAATGTATATTTGTGTACATATATATCATAATAGAGGAAGTCTTTTAAATTAAATGGAGGTTAGCGCAGTTTTCTTCCAGTTTTATTTTGACCTTTTTATTCATGTCTTTTTTTCCTTTTTCAGAGAAATGTTTGCCTGTCCAAACATCACATTTTATTTCAGAAAATTAAATAGTAAATTCCTCTTCAACACACATTTCCTGCCTGGAGAGCAAGCGTTTTAACCACTCAGCCATCTCCTCACCCCTTTAAAGTTCATTCTGACAGGATAAAAATGCAAAACTGTACGAACAAGTCATTAACACATGTTTGCACCGAATTTTCTCCTGAAGAGAACTAAAACCATAAATACGACACGTGAGAGCAAGCATATTTATTCTTAATAAACAAGGAGAGATCGAAAGTATTTAGGTAATTCAAACACATTTTTAATATCTTGATCATATTTGTATATTTCTTCCAAAGTATATACAGTGTGAAAACTTTGAGCCTGTAGTGATATAGAGATACAAGCACAGCTTTAACACCAGTCTTACCATCCAGAAAACTAGCTTGTTGGAAAACGGCAGAATACATGGAAGTGCAATAGGTAAGCACTTGGATAAGAACGTATGAATTGTAATCTTTGATGCTTAGAACTCATGCCAGGATCTTAATTTGTGTTAGTCGGGAAGCTTAGGGAGCCATATTTCTTCTATAAGGAAACTGAACTCTAAACTTTCAGAAGTAGTCTAACACCGGTTCCAAATCACCGGGCCTTGGCAGCCTGGGCTTTTCAATCTCAGAGTTGCAGTCTCAGAAACCTTCCAAAGCAGCAGCAACGCCGCCCAGTTCCGCCCTTTTCTCTAGCAGACAGCAACTACATTTCCCAGAAGCGCTGCGGTTACTGCCCCAGCGTACTGCTTTCCGGCAGCATTTTACGGCAGTTCACCCTTCTGACATGGGGTCCTCCTGGTCTGGGAGCTCAGAACTTCCCGCTGCTGCTTCTGCAGCCGCTTCCGCAAACTTACCTGCGAAAGCAGCCGAGGACCCCCCGTTTAAAAACTGCTGGAGCTGTCGTGTGCTTTCTGGGTCTGCGCTCTTTGGGGCGGGCGCCTATGTCTACTTGGTGGCCAGAAGGCCCTTGAAGCAGGGATTCCCGCCAGGCCCAGGAACTATAGCGCAGATGGTCGTCGGCATCAGTGAGCGGGGCGGGGAGGGGCGGGGAGGGGCGGGATGGGGCGGAGCGAGGGCGGTGCGGGGTTCGCGGAGTTAAGGAGAAGGCCCCTTGGCGCTTTTGCCCTCACTGCCCTTTAAGAAAGGTGCCCGAATGATCGATAAGTTCTTCTGTCCTGCGAGGGTTAAATGCCATATACAGAGCGCTGGGTTAACTGAAATACAACATGCAAAAGGCACTTTTTTTCTTCTTCTTCAGGTATTGCCTGTTGGGGAGTAGTTGTCCTGACAGACCCCAAAGGGAAAGCCTATCGAGTTGTTTGAAAGCTCAGTATTGTCTTCTGTTCCTGACTGCGCAGCAGACAGAACAAGCCTTGGGATGATTGGTAGTCTTTGCACACCGGGACAAGGATGCATTACACTATACGACATACGAAGACGACTGTGAAAACACGAGCTCTCATCCTTTGGCTATGGATGTTTATGGTTTTACTCCTATAGGTTATAAAGGGACAAATAAATCCCTTGGAAGCAAACATGGTTCTTTGTCTTGTCCAGGGAGGTTATGTGTAGTTCAATTTATACGGAAAGATAACAGCTTTGAGAAAATATTAAAATGGAGTAAATGAGAAGCCAATAGTGAAATAAGCTATTTTATTATAATAAGTTGTTCATTTTTGTTTTTCTCATTGTAGCAACAGCTATTGCTAACCTATCACTGGATAGGTACATGAAAAGAGATTGTGCCTCTGATGTTGAGAATGGTTATTGAGTGCATGTTGCCTTTATTTGAAAGATTCCAGCCTCATTAAACCCTAATGAGAATCAGCTTGTGCTTTTAAGCTTTCATGCTTTATGAACATACTAAATAGCATCAGTTTTTTCCATATAAGGATATATATATATTGAATGGCTTGTTAAATGTGACTACTGTCATCAGTTAACTTAGTTAGATCTGAGGAGCCTGCTTTAGCTTCTACATCAGTGCTTGCTATTTCACTTTGCACTTTTATATTATGGTTATGCCTTTCACTAAACGTCTTTAATTTTTTATTTATTATTATTTTTTAATCTTCAGAACCTTCCTCATCCATCAGAGAACTGAAGAGAGGGGTAAAGCCTTGCTTTTGCTTAGGTTTTGTCTTAGCAAAATGTGACTGGCTGGATCTTCTGTCCAGATGATAAATCTTCACATCAGCAAAAAGGCTATTTAATATTCTTAAGTTTACAGAAGTAACATGTTTTCCTTGTATTTACAACTTGACTAAAAATTTGGTGCGAGTGGGTCTGACCTGTCATGCCTTTCTACATATTTCCTCATAAAGATTGCTCATTTCTAGCTTTTCATTACAGTGCAAGCTGTGTGACACTTTCACTTGACAGTTAAAGATTCTTAGGGTTATTGAACTAAATTTATTATTGCTTCTGAGAATAAACAGGCTGTGATGTGGGATGGGAAGAGACGGAGCAATCTACCCATCTTTTGGTGAAATTCAAGGTACCTCAAACAAGTGAAGTCACGATCCTGAGATCACAAATCAAGATAACAAAGGTGGTAATCAAAACTTTGATTTTTTTTTCTTGTAATTTTTTAAATTTATTCTTATACATTATGTACTGTCTGGTTTCCTCTCCCTCCACTCTTCCCGGGTTCCTTTCTCTTTTCCTTGCCCCAAGATGGCCTCCTCCATTTCCCTTCAGAAGAGAGCAGGCCTGCCAGGGATGTCAACCAAACATGCCATAACAGGTGCAATAAGACTGGGAACAGATTCATAGAGGCTGGGTAAGGCAACCCAGTAAGAGGAGAAGAATACTAAGAACGGGCAAGAGAGTTAGAGACATCACCCCACTTATACTATTAGAAGGCCCAAAGACCAACAACCTCAACAACCATAATGCATACCAAAGACCTAGCTCAGACCCATACAATCTCTGTGATTGTTGTTTGAAATCTCTGTGAGAGCCTATGAACTTGGGCTATGGTCTAGTGTCCTTGACCCCTCTGGCTCCTGTAATCTTCCCTGTTGCAGGATATTTGATCCCATTGTGAACACAGAAATTGTGAACTATAAAACTATTTCTCGTTTGGTGTGGCTCAGCCCTAACACCTTTAATACAAAAACATTTTGTTTATTGTAAATAGGTGCTTATGGTGTGGCTTAGCCCTAACTTACACCTTTAATCCAAGAACTTTCTGTACACAGGATTAAATAAAGGTAGCCCTAGGTCAAGAGGCGAGCAAGAAACCAGCTGAGGGAGTAAATAGAAAGGAAGGCCATTGAATTGAAGGGTGTGGAAGAGAAGAGGCTTTTTGGCTTTTTCCATCCAGGACATGAACTGAGTAAAAAGGTTTTTTTTCCTCCAAGGATGTAGGTTGAGTAGGAAGATCAGCTGGGTGCATTCTCTGCCACTCTAAGCTAGTAGGTTTTCACTCCAGTATCTGGTTCCTGAGTCTTTATTGGTAAAATCAAATGAATGGGATTTTTGTTTTTTATAACAACTCTGCCTCTCTGCCGCAGAGGCTCTGCATAATGTTTGCCTGTGAGACTCTGACCTGCTGCCATCAGTTGTTGGAGATGAAGCTCAGTTATTAAGAGTGCCTGCCATATATAGAGCCTTGGGTACTGTCCCTAGGACAATGTAAGCTGAGTGCAGTATCTTATATCCCAGCAGAGGTTCAAAGTCATCCTTGAGTATGTAGATGTTTTGTGGCCAACCTGAAAAACCTGTCAAAAAAAAAAATGGCATTGAGGTATGAGAATCACCAAATGTGAAACAGATATGCAGAAGACCCAAGTTTGTTCCCCAGCATCCACATCAGGTATCACAACCACCTAACACTCCAGATCCAAGTGAACCTAAAATCAATAAACTCCATGGACACCTACATATGCGCACATAGTCTCACACACACAACTAAAAACAATTTTAAAATGCTGTTTCTGCACTTTTAAATAAAATGAGAATAAAAGGAAGTAGGCTTGGGTCATACTACCATTTAGACACTTTAATGTCTTAGAAGTTTTTATTTATGAATAAGCTTTTTCCTAGTGAACTTTCCTGTTTAAAACATGTGTTTGATTCTTCCCACTTGGAGCAATTTAGTTAGCTATGAACAAAGCATTGTCCTTATCAAGCCTGTCAGAATAAGCAAATAACCAAGAAAAAAAATTTTTTTCAGATTTGTATTTTAAGAGTTCCTTTAAAAAAAAGAATATTGTAAATCTTGAAGTACTAAACAAATAATTTCAGTTGTTTAGAGTAAGTCTGTGAGCTTTACAGAAACATTTTAGGGAGAAAAGTTCTTCCTGACCCTCAGCTCTAGCTATCCTCATTCCCCCTTTTTCTATCTCCCCATTCCCCTTTCCTCCCACTCTTCACCACCATCCTTTCCTAATACTGGATAAGTAAAACAGGCTCCATAAAGAATTCGGTAATATTTTGTAGTTTAAGAACTTCAGCATAATTATTTAGGGTAGTGAGCTTTTGAATCCCCTTTCTACACAGAAATGAGAGTCTAGAAAATTTTCTAATTACATTAATAAGGAAATAAAAAATTAAAAATGCTTTTTCCCCCAGGAACTTAATAACCAAAATGTAAACACATGTTAATATGGATTGTTTGGAGGGATAAATGAATATGTGCATGCAAGAGAATAAGCTTGGTCAGGTGTTTCTTCAGGTACTATTCACATTTGTTTTGTTTGAAAAAGGGCCTCTCACCAAGCAGGCCAGTCTAGATTGGCTGGTAAAGCATGCCAGCTGGATTACAAGCTTGAGCCCCATTCCTGCATTTTTTTTCTTTCTTTTTCTGTTTTCTTTTCTCTTTTTTGGATTGTGCCTGAGTCCCAAATTTGAGTCATTATCCACATTATGCAGGATCTGTACCTATGTTGTTTCTTTTTCAAGATTTCTCAGTGAAACCTTTACACCCTGGGTATAAATTTTGACATTTTGAGATAATATCCTTTGTTCCTTTTATATAGTGTGTGAAGTTGTTTGGAGTCTTGTCATCAGCTAGCAATGTATACAAGCCTCTTAAAGGAACCAAGTACAGAGAAACCCTCAAGAATCCTGGTAATGTAGAGATGCTGAGTTAGAGGTTTACTTCTGTTCTCAAGCAGTTGTGACAGATGTTGATGGCAGCACCACTCAGGTCACCTGGATGAGCCTTCTCCTAAGGAGATCTTTTTCTACTAACTCTGGATTACAGATGAGCTTCTTAGGCAAGAAGCTAACCCACCTTCATTTAGCTTATTTTCCGTGCTCCTTTTCATTAGCTTTGGTTGGTTGGTTGGTTATTGTTCTTTCGGATCACTTATATGTGAAATAGGAGCCTTAGGAACACTGCCAGTTGATTGACAACATAAAATATGTTGCTCTTAAATGTGTTTCCAGGGCAGTTCTCTGCACAAGTATCCTTCAAACTAGGCCTGGTACCAGCCGATTTGTTGATTAAATATTAATCCCCTGCTTCTCAAATCAGTGGAATAAATGGTAAGCAATTGTGAGTTGAAAAGCTTTTTTTTTTAAGTGACAGATAAATCCTTGCCTAGAACTAATGATTCTCTAGGTGACGAGGTTACAGAGTCAGAGGTGAGACCTGTTATTAAACATCATTCTGAGTTATGAGTGGCAGGCATAAATATGTCACTTTTCTAAATGACACATATCTTAGTCTTATTCAGCAGTTCTCCATTCAGTTGTAAATTGTACAGAGGAAGAGCCAAAGGACAGATGTTAAATGCAGCAGAATCACTAAAAATGACTGGTCAGTCCTGTGACAAGATTTTTTTCTTTTTTTTTTTTTTTAATACACTGGCTTGGTTGTATTTAAATACAGTCCAAACCATCTGAAAAATTTCCAGATGGAGAAATTAAGTAGAGAATCAACAAAAGATAATAGTAGTAGCAGGCATTTCTGTAACTTAAGAAGCTGAATAAAATAGGGAGTAAGAGTCTTGTGTGGTAATTCAAAGAGGACACAAACCTGAAGAAAGCATCTGGATAAATCTTGACTATAGTTCCCTATGATAAGGTATTTTCCTGTTTGCCCAGCTTTTCTAGTAACTTCACTTGTTGATGTGGTTACAATGAATTCTTAACAATTCAGCAAGTATTTATTGACTGCCTCCAATTTGCCTAGCCCTGCCCTGTACAATAAATGTGTTCTTTGTCTGAGCCATGGCACAGCCACTCTCAAAGTCAAAATGTGTGTGTATGTGTGAAGAGAGGGGAAGAAAGGGGCAGTGTCATGCTGAAGAACCTTTTTTAAAGGTATATTTATATCAACTCATTTCAAATTTGGAAGAGCCTCTTTGAGCAGAGACAGTTTTAATAATAAAAATGACAGTTAACAAAATGTCTCATCCAAGGTCATTACGATGATCAGTGTGATTTCCCCCAGATACCCTTCCTATTCTCACCCACTCCAATCCAGCAAGGTGAACTATAAACCTCACCTAATCTCCCAGAGAGCACATTTTTAAAAAGCTTAAATCCGCAAGGGCCTTTGAAGCATTCCATAAAGGTGACAGCTGGCTGTTAATCTCTAATAGATCTTTAACCACACTGTCAAGCTTCCAGGGCCTTTGCTCAGTGATGGAAGCTGGTGAGGCAGAAAAGCAGGTGCTTTGGAAACGTCTGCGGAACCTCACACGTGTACAGAGCTCCAGGTCTTCCAAATCGTTCATCTCATGATCCTCACGGACCCAGGACAGGGATGGGACTGGGGAGCAATGGACTGCAGTAAACTGAAAACCTCACAAAAAGCCTTCCCCGCAGTCACGGCAAATGGCGAAGGAGAAAGCTGGAGAAGAATCCAGACATGGGGATCACGTCCACTCGAGATCTCCTCCTCAGAAACGTCATTTGAGCATGATGACACAAAAGCGTTCCCTACTGATCCTAGGGATGCCAGCACTGCCTAGACCCAGTAGGGTTCCTTTCCAAGCCTCCCAGGTGGTCACACTGCCCGCCTGTCCTCTGGAGAGTCCTCCATGAGACTCACCCTGAGTCACTAGAGCGGTCTGGGGACACCAGGCGACTAAGGGCTGACTCCCGGGCTCAACCTGGCCAAAGGGCACCGCACACTGACCTAGGCCCTCCCAAAGCCTCACTACAGACACCCTGTGACAAGATTTCTATTGGCTCTTGGTAGACAAGATTTCATGGTCACAGGTTCTTACTCTCCTGGCAGACACGCATTTTCACAGTTAATTCAACCACATACCTAGGCACACTACAAGGAAGAAATTTTTTTTCAGTCATTATAAAGGTGTGATCATTAAGAACGAAATTGCCTAGCTGAGCCAATCATAAAAGCTCATTAAACCTTGGTCTGTGTATTTGAGACAAGGGAGTCAGGGATTAAAAGAATGAGGGTTATTCAAAGTTCTACAAGTTCTTTGGTGGCCTTGATAAAAGTAAGCTCATCAATTCCCCTATTATGGAATTTTAGTCAGTCTGAAGTGGATAAAAGTAATCTAGCAGACAGCTTGAAGTAAAGTAATAACTTCAACACTACAATGACAAGAACTCAGTTTCTGTAACCAACAGTCAACTTGAAACAGGACCTTGTGAGAACCAAGAACCACAGTTCAACCTAAATCTTCGTCTATGCCTGATGAGATTCAGCAGTCTTGCCATAAAATTTTGACAATAAATCGTTTCTTAAATGTGTATGGGTGTTTTGCTTGTGTTACACATGTGTGTATCATGTATTTCTGGTGCCTGCAGAGCCCAAAAGAGGGAATCAGATCCCCAGGAACTAGAGTATCAGACGGTTGTGAGGTACCAGATAGATGGTAGGAATCTTCAAAGAGTACCCAGTGCTTTTAATGATTGAGACATCTCCACACCACCAATAGTTTGAATTTACTAAGTTTGTGGTAGTTTGCTTTACAGCAACAGAAAATGAATACAGGGAATCAGAAGTGTTTATGTATCATAAGTCGTAATGTTACAAGAAGATCTCTAGTTTTCTCTCATCTTGACCAACCCTCCAAGTTCTTGTGTTACCAAAGAGAATACAATCAGAACCCAGAAATAGATCAAACATTCATAAATATAATTTTAAAAAGCCTTGAAGGAAGACTATGACCTTTACAAATAGAGTGGACCACGTTGAGAAGCAGTAGAGCTATGAGCAGGCATGGAGATTATAATTCTCTCCTCTGTGTCTATCCCATGCTGAACACTCAGGGAAGAGACATGTACTTCGTGGAAGCCATTTTACCCAAATTCAGTCTGTCATATGTAGATGTATAAGATGCAGGAATATATGTAGGAATTAAAGTATCCCTTTAGTTGAAAAGTTTACTGCCTGAAAGACTAATACTTTTTTGTACCTGTTTCACTAATGATGCTATCCCTGAAACTGCTGATCTGACTTAGATGTCTTCAACCGTTATTATGTTGTTTCACACCCTGTTTTGGGAGTCATCAACTTTTTCAACCATCTTTACTTTTCATGCTCCTGCAGGGCTATGAACAGACCTACCTATTGTTCTTTATGTTCTGTTTTGGGAGGTCTATTAAACAGTCTCTCAAGAGCTAACCTCCTACCTACTAATAATGAATGGCATGCTCGATCAAGGCTACTATCCATTCTAAGTGTCAGGGTATAGTGACAGTGACAACAGGCTTGGGCAGTGCCAATTATCTTTACAGTCACACTCTTCTCATGTTTTTCTTGGGTTACATTTATTTATTTACTTATTTTATATTGTTCTGAGATAAAGTCTCTCACTATGTAGCCCATGCTATCCTGGAATCCGTTATCTCCTGTGTTTAGTATATGGGCATGCACACCATGCTTGGCTCTTGGATAATTTCTTTTTCTGCTTTCTACCAGTCTTTACCCAGTGAAGAACAATTTAAATGTTAGTATTCTTTCTTTTTGCAAAATATTATGCTAATGCTTTCCATGTGCTGATTCATTTTTTCCTTTTAGTTACCCTGTTTACAAATGAGATCACTGAATCCTGGAATATTGAACCTTCTGTCCAAGGAAGTTCTCAAGTGGTAAGTCCATAGTGGCTTGCCTGAGGCACTAAGCTGACATGGTGGTGACATGAAGGGTTTCTTAACCTCTACTATAAATCGGCTCTCTGATGTCCCCTAAAGGTTTCTGTGCTGCAGGATGGGTCACCAGTGTTGCCTACTGATGTCATTGCAGACTGTTCTCTCAAAAGAAGCAATATGATTTTTTTTTTATTATGTTGTTCCTTGGCTGTGAAATAAACAGTCCTCTGCAGCTGCATTCTCACAACATGATACTCTAAGTTGCCACAGGCTCAGAACAACAGAGCCAATTAGATCCCTTACTGAGGAGCTATTGGCAGTGGTTAATTGCTGGAAGAGGGGTAATTGTTCTTTTTTCAGTCTGTGACCACTGGTGGGCTTTTCATGCTCCAATAGATGGCCCTACACTCATATATTTATGGGCAATTTGAACTGTCTTAGTGGGTTATCAAAAAAATTATCAAGTTGAGAGGAGATGTGTTGGAGAGATGTGAGAGTTGGAAAGGCAAAATGAAGGAAGGATATCATATGTCTGTATACATATATAAAATTATCAAAAAAATTTAGAACAGTATTTGGCAGAATATGAAATGCCTTTCATTGATGAACTCTGTATCTTTTTGTCTTTGGCTGCTTCTGTTTCCTGACTTCTCTTTTAGACCCCTTATTATCATGTTACTCTTTTTTACTTTTTATAAGCAAAGAAGCTCTCTGAGTCCTTCAGTCTTTGCACTCTTGTCCTTCAGCATCTCAGCTAAATATCACCTTTGTCATGAAGCCTTCTCTAAAGAGTCTTCTCTCTTACCTTTAGAAATACACATACCCAACCATTAATTTTATATTGACTTTTACCATAGCATCAAAATGATTGCCTGGTAACTGCTTGATCATTCATCAGTTCTTTCCCATTTATCATGAAATCCTGAAAAAGAATCATCTTCCTGTTTTCCATTCTGAGCATGTAAGAAATGTACTTTGTTTTTAATAGATATTTGATGGGTGATTAAATAGATGACTGAACAAATGAGTGCGAACAAAGATAAATTGTTCCTTTTGGTAAAGATAGTATATCAGTGATTCTCAAGCTTGAATGTGGCTGTGGCAGCACTGCCTCAGACAGAACTCATGGGAAAAGCAAATTCTCAGACATGCTGCATTTAGTATTAAATCAGAAGCCCTGAGAGTGAAATCCACATATCTACAGCTCATTAGCCTTCACCTGTAGCTGAAGCTGACCTACTTTGAACAGCACATTCAGTATAATATGTTGAGAGGATCATCTGATTGAAGCCATTGACCATCCATCTTTAATATGCTCTTGGGCAAGTCATGTACAATTTAAGAACATAAATTTTATTCTGTTAAAGTTAGATGAATAGATGATGTAATGGTTTAGTTTCCTTTTCAAGACTATGATTCTCTCTCCCTATCATCTTTTCAAAATGAAAGCTACTGCTTGGTTGCAGAGACAGGTAGAACAATGAGAAACCAAGAGACAAAAATCCATCATATAGCACTCTGCAGTAATCATTGAAAGCTGCTATAAAACAACAAACTCTTGCCCTATAACCCATCCTGATCACCTTGCACACTGACAGGCACCAGTCAGTGTTTTACAGAAACTCATTAGTGCACTTGGCCAAATAAGCAGTTCTTGAAGGTAGGGGCCTGCTCTTTTGTTACCCTTTTATGATATGATTGAGGTCTGAGTATCCTGGCCTGCAGAACTGCCCAGGCATCCAACAATATGAGAAGTTGGAATTAGTGGTGAAGGTGAGTGCATATGTATTTGAACATTCATGTGCATGTGTACAGAGTACCCCTTCTATTTAAGAATCCTTTTCTTCAACATCACACTGTATAACACTAGCTTAGCTTAGTGATGCAAATTAATGTAAACATTTTATGTTATAGGCAATGTCTGTAATAACAAACTTCGATGATGGAAAATTTGCTGTCAGTGAGTGGGCACAGCAGACCACAAAAAAGAAGTGCATTATTCCTTGTGCGTAGATATATTTGATATCATGCCCATGTGAATTTTAACAATAATGTGTGGTTGTACGTGAAGCACAGCGGTGACTCCATCCCTGAAAGCCGCTATTTATCAGAACACTTCAAAAGTGAAGAGAAATCCAACACCATTTATTTCAATGAAATGACCATTTTCAGGTATAAAAATATATTACTCTTTATTTCATTGTATATTTGTCAAGAACTGTTAAATTCCAGTGCTAAAATGCTTTATTAGGAGGCATCTTTGGCTCGCCCGTAAACTGAAATCTAAATCAGTGCAAATCAATGTTCATTTCCTAGGCAAGGAAATATTTCCAATTAGTACCAACCAACTTCTGACTGGGATTTTCCATGTTAACTAAGCATTTTTTTTTTCTTTCCTGAGCAATTCATGAAGTCCTTCACCACCTCCTTACACATACTTGGGCACTTTAGTGGGAACCAACCCATGAGTGGCTTGTTGCCTGATTCATTATTTGCTGTTTGTGAAAATAAACTCATTAGAAGTTTTCTGTGGCTGTAGAGATCTTCTCAGTCTCTTTGCAGTGAATGGAAATTGATGCAGAGATTCACGACTGGTCATACTAAGAACAAGTGGTTGCTGAGTGCTCAGGCTTAAACAGTTCACCTGTGTATCATTCTCCTCCCCCAAGGCTTACACATCACAGCGAAAGAAGCAAAAGAAAAAAAAATGTGGGAGCAATGTGATTGGTAAGTAGGTCGTGAAATAATGGTTAGGGGAACAGCATGGGCATGGCATTCATGAACTGACAATAACTAAAGTTCCCTCTGTAGGGCCTCCATATGACTGAAGCTTTAGACATTCAGTCACTGATGAAGCTACTGGCAGCTGAAGGCTGTTAGGTTAAAGAAAGTCATTGTCTGAAGTGATATAGCCACTGGTGAGTTATTTGTGCTCCAGTGAACAGCTTAATACTTGTGCCCAAACTATGGTCCTCCTTAAAACCTGTGGTTACAGAGATAAAATAACAAAGGGCAGTAAAATAGGATGAAGACATGATGGAAGGCCTGGGTGTCAGAGGAAGAGAGAATAAGAAAAGAAGGAATGAGTTGTGACAAGAGTATATTATACCCATATGTGAAATTGGCAAAGAATAAGCTAATTTATAAGTTGTTTTATATGTCTAAATTTTTCTCTTCAAAAAAGGTATTCACCTATTGGAGTATCATTTGGTGGCAGTTCCAAGAGGTTAAAAATTAGAGACACAGACTCTAAAATAGAATGGTAATATAGATAAGGATTTTTTAATAATATGATTCCTGGGAACAAAGGAGGGAATAGTTTAGCCATTCAATATGGACAAAAATCAAATATGACACTGAATTAATATCAAAGCCCAGTTATCAGTGGAAAGTCTTTCAACTTAGTGACTACCCACCGGAAGGGTGAGTAAAGGGGACATGTGTTGAGAGGAAGGGCTACGAACACCCAGGCATGCTATCAAATAGAAATCCAGAGATGGCATTCTCTGAGTTCTTTGACTTGGGTTGCTTTAAGCAGCGTACTGTGCAGCCATGCTTAGAAATGTGTGGCAGGGAACTGCAAAATGCCTGTCAAAACCCTTGACAAGTGAAAGACAGGCAAATTTGGAGGGAGAGGCTCACTTTCCATTTTGCCAGCCTGCAAACACCTGTTACTGAGGGAGCAAGCTGAGATACATTGGCACATGTTGGCAGCACCAGCGGGTTCAGTTCCCTCATATATTAGTGAAAGCATGATGCCCTGCAGCTTCTACTCTGGAGTCCGGTTCTTCATCTTCGGATTGTTTTTAGAAGTGAGAAGTCAAGGTAATGAAACTTTTACAGAATTTAAACCATGACTGAATTTAGGGCTGCCAAATATTTGGAAGCATTCCTTTTTTAAAGATGGTAAAATGTATATCAAGCAATTTTCTCACTTTATTTATGTGCTTTACCTTACAATAACCATGTTTAGGCACAGTTCTCACAAAACAGGTGAAGCCAGGAGAGTAGTTCTAGACAACATAGCAGTCACAGAAGAATGAATTCAAACATCTGGCATCATGTGGCATGTTCTTTTCACAATGACTTTCAAATAATTAAAGAGATATATCTTTTCTAAATAACATTTAGTTTACACTTCCTTTTCCTAAAGCTAAATAAAATCCAACCCAAACAAACATACAAACTGAATTCTCAGCAGTGGGAGCCCAACATCTGTCTTCAGAGGTTCAGAGGCACTAGAGTAACTGAGACAAAGAAATGTACACCTGGAATCGGACAGTTGAGAGCCACCTTTCCCTAAGCAAATTTCTCTTTTGAGCTGTGGCTTCCTGATTTGTTAAATATGAATATATGTACCCACCAAACTGTATGGTGGCCTAATGTAGACATAATGACTATGATGTACAAGAAGACCAATAGTTTGGTGCTGGGTGCTTGAATATTCAGTCTGTTCATGAGAAACTGTCGTCCAAATGTCTGTGAATTGAAGACTTTGTATTGTACCATGTATCACAGGTAGATGCCTGGGTAGAAGAAGTGTGACAAATTGAAAACCTATAAATTGTCCAAGTCATGTTTTGTTAGGAATTTTGTTCCTTTCATTACAATATTTCACTTAGAAATGCAACTTTGAAATAAGCAACAAATGAAAATTAAAAAAAAATGAAAACTCTGTCTAGAAAAAAAGTTTTCTTGTGAGGGGGTTCTAGTTGGCACCATGAAAGTGCCAGCTGCCAGTTTATTTCATTATTACTTGGTTTAAATATATCCAAGGCTGAGGGGGAGGAGGGCGATTGACAGCAGCTTTGGCTTCCTGTGATGCTTGTGCTTATTTCTCTAAGTTGATCACAGGACTGACATGCTCTAAATAAAACTCTGGGTTGAGTGCTTTCTCCGCCTCTTCCCATATGAGAAAAAAGAATGGTCTTTCTCTCCTGTCTCACAGCTTTTATATGTAGATCAAATAAGAGGAGGGAATGGGGGGGGTGTCAAACCATGCATAACACCCTTCCACTGTTGCATCCTTTCGTGTAGTTGCACCTTTTCAGAAGCATGCACTGTGAGTTATAAAATACAGCTACCCTCTAGAGGAGCCACTGTGCAATCCTGAGCCAAGATATTCTGTGTGTTTCTGGGTATTCTTTCTCCCTTGCAAACAGGTTAGTGTTTCAAATATCATCATTATAAAACTAACTCTCAAATAACCATGGAGATCTCTCATAGCTCTCTTTTATTAAATGATCCTTTCAGCTTTGAATCTCTTGGCTACCTGTCCATTCCTACTATTCCATATACCGTTCTATGGTGACTCCATGTCCTTTTACCCTGACCTTGACTTGAAACACATTAGCTCTTTTCAAGAGTATTCTACCCTGAGCCTTTACTGTGCAGTGAAATAGCCTCTAGCCCTTCCTTATTACAATTGAAGTCATATGACATGCCCCAACTAGGCATAGAAGGATATTATCTATTCTAGATACAGTTTGGTGACATTTTATTCACTCTGTAAAGCCATTTTGTAATCTTGATACCAGTTGATGCTGATATAATTTCTGTAGCTCACTTTCCAGAATGTAGAAAATTTAATAATTAAAAAAGTAGTCTTTTTCTATCGAGGAATTAGCTAAGGCAAAGCGTATTTAAATAAAAATTGAATTTGCTTGTCAAAAATTCAAATTTCTCCAACATCAGCATTTCTTGAAATCAAAATATGCTCAAGGTAGCATTCCTTTTTGAAGAGTTGCACTTTGCTTTTCAGCTGTACTGGGTTGAATGTGAAGCTGATCTCTAAGGTCTCAGAGTGAGCCACAGGACCTCTTTGTGTTAGGAATAAAAACTTAGTGTCACCCTTAGTGTGCTTGCCTGCTTGTTTTGATGTGGCTGGTTACCCTTCTGCAGAAGTAAAACTTTTCTTTGTTGCGATACTTTGGATCTTGGGACCCCAGATCCACTTCTAATGCAGAGTCAAGGTCTGCAAGAAAACTCCCACCAATGTTTTCTTTCTCTCTGTGTAAACTTTAATTGGAACATCATAGCTAGTTGATGGTTTTTATTTTACAGTTAAAAAAAATTCTGCTGACTTTTTTGTTATTACAGGATGTCTTATGCTCAAGTTAGAATGATTTCTTCTTAGTAATGAACCAAAAGGTTAGTGTAGTTCATTTTTAAGGTTCTTAGTTTTAACCAAGTGCTCATCAAACTGAAAAACGTCTATACAATGAGCATCTGGACAGTCTCGAGTTGGGGGTAACATCTCACATCTTTGAGTTGCCTTTACTTCTATTCTCTTAGTAGGATTCACATTCCCCTCTCTGACTGTGGCACATGTGACTCTTTTGCTTTTATTTCCTGAGAAATTTCTTCATTTTCTCTAGTGTCTAGAAAAAGTTAATACCTATCTATTAAACTGTCTACTTACGGCTCTGCAATTGGAAGATTTCTAAGACAAACACTTTTATAATGACCTCTTTTAGAATGGTCTCTTTGCCTAACTGGAGTTTCCATGTCTTTCCTCATTTGGGCTACAGTACAAAATTTCTCCTTTTGCAGTCCTGATTATAGAATGTATTTACTCAGTGAAAGAAAAAAATAAAACTTGAAGAAAGGCGTAAGTTTATCAATCACAATTAACAAAATAAGATGGAGAAAGATAGAGACTAGTTTGTGAGATAGTTTTCAGACAAAAGTCAGGAGACTATGATTAAAAACAGAACATACTGTTTAGAATCCAGGATTCTCTGTCTCCATCTTAGACCAATAAAACTTGTATAAATATATTTTTATATATTAATTTAAAATTTCACTAAGGGGTACATGCAGCAGCAAATAAAAAGCTTACATTAGCCATTGACTGACATCTGTATGGCCTAAATTAAAGCTGAATTTACAGCTCATGTTTATGAGATTTGTTGATACAAAGTGAAGAGAAAAATTCAACAAGGTCAAATTGTGCAAGCTATTGTGCTTTGCAAACCTACTATAGTCCTAAAGCATAATGTCAAGAGGAATGAAACCATAAGCTCTGAAGTTCTTACAGAAAGGCTCGTCACTAATGCTGATGTATGGCATTTATTCATAGAATATGAAACTATGATCTTAACATGTGGGAATTTTTGTTTATTTCTTTGTTTTATGTTTTTAAACATGGATCTGAGCCTTGCCACTTAACCCAGAAAGAAAGGAGAGGGAAAAACACTGAAACAATTTTAAGTTTCTTTGACAGTTTCACTTAAATCCTAGAATTATTTTAGATGCACTTGAAATACTTCCAGCAATTAAAAACGGAAGGAATTTTGTGCTTAATTCCATATTTGTAATCATAAATGTGTATCATAGCTCTCAGATACTTTTCAAATAAATCTGTACATATACCTTCAAAAAGATTCAATTGAATATTGGAAGAAATGGGAAAGATAAATTCTGAATACCATTGGGAGTTAACTCTACAGAAATAAAGAAGGGGGGGGCTTTTATAGAAGAATAATCCAATAGTCTTTTCTAATTGAGAAGAGTAACATCTAAGTATGTATCTGGGCAACACAGGATATAAATCCTACTTAGGAAATGACTGCTTGGGCTGATGCCAAGTTACCAGGACATTCAAATCGATGTTATGTATTATTGCACATGTAAAGTTATTTACAATGTTCTTATCCCACTGCAGTCTGTTCTCTCTCATACAGCGGAAAGCAATTGTCTCAGAATACCAAAGCTCTGATTTCACTTCTGATTCCACATATGCTGCTCTAGCTGTAGGTCCCAAACATGAAGCCATGCAAAGGGGCACATTGGAGATTTAGGGGTGGAGCTAGGTTTAAGAAGGAAACCTCAAGGAAAGTTTAAAATTTCTGTTTCTCACACTTTGTTCTAACTGAATTTAATGACTAGTTGCAATTGTTCTTTGTTTCTGCTCTCAGTTCTTTCCACTTTAAATATGGCTCTGATGTGTAACTCATTCTATAAGCAATAGTAAAGTCTCAAGGTACTTGAGAATGCTAAGGGAGTTTTGATTAGAGCCCTGGAAAAGTGCCCCTTTTCCAGGAAAAGTCCTTCCAGAATACTAGACATGAGATGTTCACTTAAATCTTGATTGTTTTACATTTGATTTATCTCACCATGCTACAAAACTCCATTTAAAAAGCTATTAAAAGTTCTGGGTTTATTTAATTGCTTATAAAACAAAGCACTAGAAGTTAACAACTCAGTCAAGTTCTATCCACTCTAAGTTGTAACTAGTACAAAATTTTTAATAATTTTTATTTTTTCTATTAATCACAGGTTATTTACTTTGTATCCCAGGTGTAGCCCCCTTCCTCATTCCCTCCCAATCTTGTCCTCCTTCCCTTATCTCCTCCCTGCCCCATTCCAAGTCCACTGATAGGGGAGGACCTCCTCCCTTCCATCTGACCCTAGCTTACCAGGTCACTTCAGGACTGGCTGCAAATGTCCTCCTCTGTGGCTAGCAAGGCTGTGCCTCCCTCGGGGAGGGGGAGATCAAAGAGGTCCTCCTCTATCAATGGACGTGTAAAGGTGCAAGAGGAAATGAGGGAGGGAATGGGGGGGGATAAGGAGGGAATGTAGGAGGGGGCTACTGCTGGGATACAAAGTACATAACCTGTGATTAATATAAAATAAAAGTGAAAAAAAGAGCCAGCCATTGAATTCATGTCAGAAATAGTCCCTGTTCCTCTTACTAGGGAACCTACTTGGATACTGAGCTACCATGGGCTACATCCAAGCAGGAGTTCTAGGTTATATCCATACATGGTCCTTGGTTGAAGAAACAGTCTCATAAAAGACCCCTGTGCCCTGATATATTTGGTCCTTGTGGAGCTCCTGTCCTCTCCAGTTCATACTAACTCCCCCTTCTTTCACAAAATTTAATTAATCCCTCTTATTGAAAGCCAAATTCAGTGATGAAATTTTGATTTTCTGAATTCTAGAAAAGGGATTTAGAGATTTTTTTTCCCTAAAGAAGAACTTCAATATCAAAAATCCATTGTATTAAAAGATGATCACATTAAGTTTCATTGAGCTTCTTTAAAATGTCCTTAATAATATCATGAAGTATACCATCCATTTCTGTGACTAGGATGATGCTAGAAAATGAAAACAACATCAGTTCTGTCTGTGACAAGAAAGCGTGTGTAAAAGGTGGATAAGTTTAAAGCTTCAGTTGCAGACAACGCAGTTCTTGGTAAATAAAAGTTTCTCAGCTCCATAGATTGGAACACAGCTGTAATGCCAGAATTCAGGAGGTACAATAGGAAGACTGGGAGTGCCAGTTTAGAATATGTGATTGTTTGTGTGTGTGTGTGTGTGTGTGTGTGTGTGTTTGTGTGTGTTGTGGGGCAGAGAAACAGAGACTGAGAAACAGAAAGGCAGACAAAGACTCACTGTGACTTTTAGAACTTGATACACATAAGTAGACTGAATTAAGCTCCCGAGTTTAGAAAATTGGAACTAGAAAACTACAGTGCTCTCTATATCTGTCTCTATCAGTACTGGGGCTGTAGAAAGGTATGGCAATCAAGTGATGGTGTTAAAACTGTTGGAGAATAAGACTGAAGATGAGACTATACAGGAATCTGGGGACACACATGTGGCACCATCTGGAACTGTGGTTTAGAGTCAAAATATGGCCCTTGGTTGACTTTATTACAGCCTGTGGCATTTCTATCAAGAGAATGCTTACCTTGGTTTTGGTTAGGATAGTATAATAGTATGTGGAGAGAAACTTATTATTAATTAGGCAGCCCAATGATTTATTTAATGGTACAGTGGTGAATCATCTGGCTTTTCTACATTTGTTTCATTTCTCTGATTATGTTTGAGACAGAACTGCTTACGTAGCTGAAGATGACATTGAACTTCTGATCCTCCCATTTCTACCTTCCAAGTGTTAGGATTACTGGTGTGTGCCACTGTACCTGGTTTTTGTGGATCTGAGAATTATACTCATGGCTTCATATATGCTAGTCTACCAACTAAGCTTTATGCATAGCAGTTGTTTTCATCTTTTTCCAGTGGGGTTTTTTTTAGTGCCTTTACATAGAATGTCAGAAATGCTTACATATCAGTGTGAGACTTGATGAACACTCACTATTTTGAGCAACTTAAAATTCTGAAATATAGTGTACCAAAGGTTCACCCATAGCTACTGAGTTTACAGATTCTCATTCTGTGGGTCTGTGGTGAGAACCAAACCCATGAGGTGTAAGCAAGCTCTCCATGTTATTTTACTGTAGAAGATCTATCTCAGTACCACACTTTAGGATATTCTGCTCTAAGAAATTTTTTATTTAAATGCATATTTTATAAATGAGAACTCATGCCTTTTTACTCCAGGAAAACTTTGCTCTTGGTATACTTCTGTACTGCTGGGAATGGGGTAGTCCGGGATAACCTTCTTGGTACCAGCACATAATCCTTGACTAGTGACTTAGATACTGAATATCTGTTGCATTTCTATCACAGATTTTCATAAAAGCTGTTTACCCTTGAATGATTTTGATGTTTGTTTGAGAAAGGATGGGGTAATGGGGAAAAGAGCAGGCAGGCTTCCCTTTGTATTTTTCTTCTCACTGCAAAACTTAGAGGAAATCATCAGAAATTTACCATCTTTGTGTTGGGGTCTATTTTGTGAAGATCTGACCCTGCATATTCAATTGTTGATTGCTGAACCAGCAGAGAGCTAAGTGCAAGCCTACTAGCTGGATCTTGGTATTGTTCTTTCTATGGCCGATCACTGGTTTCATATTTTGTAAACATTTGTTCTTCCTCACTTGCTGATTGAATGTAATAAAGAGCTGATGGCCAATATCTGGGCAGAAAGAGGAGGGCAGAACATTTGGAAGAGAGAGAGAATCTACGGGAGAAGAAAGCAAAGGTGGGAGATTTGCCAGAAAGACACTGAAGTGAACAGACAATGTGAACAGGACCAGAGTTAGATCTGGCAGAAGGCTGGACACAGTGCTAGGTTTTGTCTGGTTAAGCTAGAAAGCTAGCTGGAAATCTGCCCAGCTAAATATCTAAGCTTTAAAATGTTAAAAAAGCCTCTGTGTCATTATTTTCTAACAGCAGAAGAGTTTATATATCTTTGAATTGGCAATGCCCACTTGTGACATTGTTTTACTTATTAACCTGGCTCTTACTAAACTAGGCTCTTACTAAACATTTTTCAAATAGTAGCAGATTTGGGGCAGTTTATTTTCTGAACTTACAATACCCATAAAAATGTTGGATTCTTAGCTCTGAGAAAATTAAGAAATTTATTTCTTTAACCCCATGATTATATATATTAGGCACTAAACAAATGTTTGTCTAAGAAATGTATGGATATACATAATATGTTCATATCAAATGCACAAGTTACAATAATTGTGCATGATATTAGTTTTGTAAAATAACCTTTTAATATATATTTCACTGGTCAAGGTAATAATGAAGGATCCCTCTAGATAAGATAGATTAAGTCAAAGTCAAGATATCAGGGTTGAGATGTCTCCTTTCTCCTCCACAATAGCTCTTGAGCCAATCCCCTTAAAGATATTTTAAATCTACTTACTGGTCGACAGGATCTTTACAGGATTCTGGAAAACTAATACTGTTGGTTCTTATGAAAATTAATTTCTGTACTGTCAATCCTCAGGTAATAAAAAAATATAACTTTTTCACAAGTGTCATCCACTTTAATCTTCCACCTACAGAATGTATATGATGCGTCCTTTATAATGTCATAATTACAACACTGTGTACATATAATTAGGAAACATCATTATTCTAAACATTAAATATTGCTTTTAAATTTCTTTACAAATTATTTTGTATTAAACCTTCTATTTATTTATATTAAACTGTAGTGCCTTTAGTGTGTCTTCTCCCTACATATTTCTTTCCAAATTTATTTTGCTTCTCTGTGTGAGTACATATCAATGCCTATAAAATCCACTACTGTTCATCACTATTGTTATCTTAGTGGGCTTATCAATCATCCTGCCAATTAAAAATATTTATTACTCTAACAGCAATGGTAAAAAGTGACCATATAACTTGAATTAATATTTTGGGGATAAAGGGGAAAGCTCCTTATAACAACGCTATGAATGTAGGAATTTGGAGATCTAAAGACAGTGTATCTTACCAAATAGAGAAAAAAAAAATCCTACATGAAGATTCAAGTCAGAGAGAAATATTGTGTCACGACATGTCAAAAGAGAATAAAGTGTATAGAGTTTTGTGGGAGATGCTTGTAATCCATTGCCTCTTACCCTTTTACACTGCATTAATCAGTCCTGTGGGCAGAAAGTCTTAATCACATCCAAAGGCCGTATGTTTTAATTCAAACTTAATTAAACTGTTTCAACATGAAATCTTGAATGGAAACATTCACATTCTAGTATTTTTATTATTTTGATTGCACATTTAACAAATTATTTTTGAGTTAAAAGTTAGAAATCTTAGATAACTTAATAGCAGATGAAAAATGTCCTGTTCAGGATTATAAAAATCACAATCACTAAAAAGTAATTATCTAATGATAATTAATACTCAAATATCATTTTATAATTCCTCCCATCTTGTGAGCCTGGTTAATGCAAATCAGCTGTTTCTTCACTGGTCTTAAATCCATGTCTTGTGCTGATTCCAGAGGGAGAATCAAAGCATATACACTACACACAGAGACAGACAGACAGACAGAGAATCCACACATTTTATGACTTATCATAAAAAGAGTACAAAACAACATTTATATTTATTTTAAGTATAGCTATAAAAGTAAAATAATTACCATCAAAAGTTATTACAAGTCACTTTGTGGAGGTTTTGCATTATGGGTTTAATAAGTTATTTTATATAGCTGTCATCATAACCCTTGTTATTTAAGATTGCTGTTATCACCGCTTTGCAGTGGAGGAAACAATAGCTTACAGCAGTTATTGAGGTAGCAATGCTTAATGGTGGCCCTAGAATTTAAACCAGGTATTCAAGTTCCAACATCCTCTAGCTGACTGTTTTAGTTGATTTTTTATTGCTATGAAAAGATTCCATGATCAAGGCTACTTAAAAAGAAAGCTTTTTATCTGTTTCAGAAAGTTAGTCCATGACCTTATGTTGGGGAGCATGACAGCAGGCAGGCATGGAACTAGAAAAGAAGCTGAAAGGTCACATTTGATCCACAAGCAAGAGACACAGAACAAGAAAGCTAACTGGGAATGATGTGTCCTTTGAAATCTCCAAACCCATCTTTAGTGACACACCTTTTAGACCAAGGCCATACATTCTAATCCTTCCCAAACAGTTCCACCAACTACAGAAGAAGCATTCAAATATATGAACCTATGGAGGTCATTCTCATTGAAACAACCACAATGATTCATGTGAGATATCAGGTATGATGGATGCTGATAATAATTTGAGCTTGTTCTGGAATTTGTTCAGAAATTAGTCAAAAAGTAAGTTGGGGAATCTTAGACAAAGAATACCCTGCTTCTTATTCCCAAGAGTAATGGCACATTCTGTATTGCACTTCAGCTTCTATGCCAGTCACATTTTAATATTTTTATTATGGCTCAGAGTAATAAGTATTTTTCCATTTTCAATATACAACCTTCTCCTTTGCAGTCCATTGCTACAAGTTAGCTAAACTAACACTTCTGCTCTTCTAAATTTCTTATCCAGCAGGGGCTATTGGGTATCACCCTCCAAGGTCCAATTATCCACCTCTGAGGTCACTTACCTGGGACTAACAATTACCCCAAATCACAAGGGCATCAACCTGGATAAAAAAGACCTACTACGATCTCTGGCAGTTCCCTCTAATAAAGAAGAAATTTTATCATTTCTGGGAATGGCTGGTTTCTTACGGTCCTGCGTCCCCTCCTTTTCCCTTCTCGCCCACCCCTTATTTGAGGCAGCCTTAGGCCCTTTGCATGAACTCCTTCTTAAGCCCTTTCAGAGGCTTAAGTCACTAAGTGCACTAAGCCCTTTCAGAGGCTCCAACAGGCTTTTCTTGAGGCCCCAGCCCTACATCTTCCAGACCTAAACCATCCCATCTCCCTCTATGTAACAGAAAAAGAGGGATATGCCCTTGGAACCCCGGGTTCACCAATTGGGACCCTCCTTTGCACCTGTAGCATACCTGTCAAAGAAATTAGACCTGACAATCCAGGGATGGACACCCTGCATTCGTGCCCTAGCGGCTGCAGAGCTCCTTATTTGAGAGTCCAAAAACCTAACTTTTGGGTCACCTATTCCTGTCTTATCTTCTCACAATCTGTCTCACCCTTTAAAGGCTTACAAACTTTGCCTCCTTCCAGGGTCCTTTCCCTCCAGGTGGTGCTAATAGAAAATTCTACCTTTACTTTCCAACCATGCCCACCTCTTAATATTTCAAGCCTTCTTCCTTGACCTATCTCTGACTATTCCCCACCTCACTCTTGCACTGAAACTTTAGAGGCACTATTGCTTCACCCTTCACACATACAGGAGGGCACATTACCTCAGGCCGTCTATACATGGTATACAGATGGCAGCTCCTTTGTACATGAGGAAACTCAAAAAGCAGGCTATGCCTTAGTGTCGGATACTGATGTGTTTGAGGCACAAGCCCTCCCTGCCCATACCACTAACCAACGGGCTGAACTAATAGAGCTTACTTGTACCTTCCAGTTGGCCCAGGGACAATCCCTTAATATCTACACAGACTCTAAAATATGCCTTTCATATTCTTCTTTCCCATAGTGCCATCTGGGTATAGCAAAGGGAGGCTCTGTAACCAATGCAGGCTAAATTATGGCCATGCTAGAAGCCTCCCACCTTCCCACAGCCATCGGAATAGTCCACTGCCAGTCCCCTCGGACGAACAATTCCATAGTTCCAAAGAAAATAACTGGGCTGATGAGGCAGCTAAGGCTGAGGCCCTTAAAGGCCTAGGCTCGTCCCACTCACCACAGAACATCCTTACACTACAACACACATCTCCCCCGCCCTCTCCTGACACTCCCCCGCCCTCTGTCCTATCTACATCAGCTCTTTCATCCCATCAGTCAAGCCTTGTCTAACTTTGTCAGAGCTCACCTGCAGCCTACCCCTAAGGAGTTGAATTTCCTAAAAACCATTACTGCCTCTTGTAAGATTTGCCAGACCTCAGATCCTAACTCAGGATATTGTAGCCCGCCTTTCCCTATCTACCAAGCTAGAGGCTCTCTCCCTGGGACTGACTGGCAACTTGATTTTACCTACACGCCAGCAGTCAAACGTTTCTGGTACCTCCTGGTCTTGGTGGACACATTCTCCGTATGGGTGGAGGCTTTCCCCACTACTAACAAAAGAGCTCAGACAGTTTCTGATCTCCTTCTCCATGAGATTATCCCACGTTTTGGAATTCCTCTCTCCCTCCAGTCAGACAATGGTCCTGAGTTCACTGCTCAGGTTTCCCAGTCCTTATCTAAAGCCCTTAACATTCCTTGGTATTTTCATATCCCACACCATCCCCACTCTTCAGGAAAGATAGAATAAACTAACCTTTCCTTAAAAAACACTCTTATTAAACTATCACAAGTGCTTCACCTTGATTGGGTAAAACTCTCCCCCGCCCCGGCCGTTTTCAGGCTACAAGCTCTCCTCAAAAAACCTCTATCTATCTCATCTTTTGAGTTCATGTATGGGAGACCCATCCTAACTCTTGATCTTTCATCAAAATCCTCGCCTCTACCTGACCACCGACTTACTCCCTTACTCTGTCATTTCCATTCTCTTCTATAGGTCTTTACTGACCACTGTTTACCATGGCCATACACTAAACCCTGTACATCTCCTATTAACACTGGGGACCAGATCCTTCTCTCTCCTCCAATCCAAAGTTCCCCAATTCTTTTTCTTAAATGGCAGGGTCCTTTCAAGATAATTCTTGTGACCCCCACAGCTGTTAATCTTGAGGGCTTCCCTCACTGGATTCTTCTATCCCACCTCAAGCCTTTCACCCCCTCTTCTCTACATATCAACTCCAACAGGACCCTGCTCCCTCAAGCTCTAGAAAATGCCAAGATCAACCACCTTGTCTCCAGTTCCAGAGAAATGAGGCCTCACTACAGGAACTATGTTCAACCCTACTGGATTGGATATGTATCTTTTCTCCTTTCTTGCCTATTTCTGTCCAAGGTAATCTCTACATATGGAGATTTGAGGTCCAAGAAACCATCATTGATAATAAACAGTCTCTCCAAATAGGGTTGGGAAATTGCTCTATGGGAAGTTGCCAGGAGCTGATCGGAATAGCCATCATGCCTACATCTATCCCTCCTCTTTTATTTGATAGAATTTTTGTTTGCTTCCTCTTTGATGAAACAAAGGATCATTGCAAAAAATGGCCAGACAGGTATGGAGGCTGTCCATACTGGTCTTGCCAAATCCATGCACCAGCACAGAAAAAGCTCCTTCACCTGTACAAAAAGACTCTCTACTTATACATCCAAGACCTGTGGGATCCCAGATGGGAAGCAGGTGTCGTTGGAAAACTCTACCACTCCTACACACCCAATTTACCAATAAGTACTATCCATATCCAGAGAAAACATGTCCCAATTACCCAATCCTTGGGGATGGGAGAAATAGGAAGGTAATTAAACACTCTTCTAAGGTCATTACCTTTCTAACATTTCCTCTCCTAAATATTACAAACCTGTCATTTCATCTCCTACTTCAGACCCTGACTTTGGCCTCCAAGTTCCTCAATGTGACAAAACTGGGCCATTTTAAAGCTTGCTGGTTGTGTGTACCACCTGGGACCAACTCAGAAGTACTGTTGACAGTGTCTGCGGTGACTTTGTTAAGTAACCTCACTTTACCATTTACTAACTGCCCTGACTCTGATGTTGCCACAACCCCCTACCTTTTTCATATCACCCTCTTTGGCATGGCAGGCTGTTTCAAGGCATCTGAGACACACTCTGTAGGAATGCTAAGTTCCTTAGAATGGAATAAAACTATAATCCTTGATACCTCATCTCAATCCCAATGCCCTACTGCTAACAATATCTCAATTCTTTGTTGTACTCAGGTCTAACATTGTCTGCCTGCTGGTTGGTCAGGAGTTTGCACGCTGGTACTCCTCTTCCCTAAGCTGGGGATGATAAACGAAAAGGAGCCCCTACCAATCCCAGTCCTGGACTCAATAGCTGCCCAGCAGGATAAGAGGGCAATTCAGTTCCTGCCCCTCCTGGCTGTTGCAGGAATCACAGCAGCTGTAGGGACTGGGACAGCAGGATTGGTCACTTCCCTAACTTTGTATGATCAGCTTTCTTCCCAGTTCATCCAGGACCTTCAGCAAGTGGCTCAGACAATACTAACCCTCTAAGGACAGATTGACTCGCTGGCAGCAGTAGTACTTCAAAACCGACTTGGACTGGATCTCCTCACAGCTAAAGAAGGTGGCCTTTGCATCTTCCTCCAGGAGGAACGCTGTTTCAATGTCAACCAGTTGAGTATAGTAAAAGACAAAATCCAACAGCCCCAGACAGATTTACAAAAACGAAGGAAACAGCTTGAGGCCTCTAGCTCTTGGGCCTTTGAGAACCCCATATGGAAATGGATTCCGCCCTTTGTCACACCTCTCCTGCTGTCTTTCTGCTTTTACTTTTTGCACCCTGCTTAATTAGCTTCCTCTCTACATTCCTCCAACAACAAATGCAAAAATTCTCTAACCAAACCATTAATCAGTTACTCCTACAGGATTATCAACCTCTGCCCACAGAACCAGATATCAATGACCCTGATGGTGGGGACCAGCTGTACCCCAAGAATGACAATGCCCCTAAATGAGTAGGAAGTAGTTTGAAGAGCAAAAGTCGCCCCATGCACTCTCCCACTGTCACCCATTCCTAGTTCCTCACTTTTAAATAAAACAAAAAGGGAGGAATGTTGGAATCCATAAGCAGGCATTTCTATGGCCAACCCCAAGGGACTTGATGAACTGGCTATCTGGCATCTGTGAGGGCACCAGACCACTCGCTGGCCACTGGAAACTATCTGCTCATGCTCTGGGTCACCATATAAGAGAACTTGGAGCTCCTCCTCTCTCTCTCTTTCTCTCCTGCCTTGTCCAGAGACAGTCTCTGTGACCCCTTCCCCCTTCCCTCTTCCCTTCCCCCTTTTCTTCCCCCTTCCCTTCCCTTCCTTCCTTCCCTCAATAAACCTTCCACGTGGAACCAGTTAAGTGGCGTGATTTGTGAACCTGCTGTGTAACTCTCTTCTGCATGATTTCTATCAGTAACAACTGCTTTATTTCCTTATGGGTTATAAATCGAGTTAAATTGATAGCCTGATCTTGGCTTAACTTTGGTAACTGTCATTTATTAAGAAAATCATCTATATGTTTAGATTTTTCAGTTTTGTGGAGTACGGGCTTTTGTTAATTTGGATATGGTCTCTCTGACTTATGGTTTGTCTATCTTGTTGATATTTTAAATAAACTTTTCTTGGTTTCTCTGTATTATTCTTTTTGCTTCTATCTTGTTGACTTCAGCCCTGATTTTGATTATTTCCTGTCATCTGCTTCTGTTAGGTGTGTTTGCTTCTTGTTGTTCTAGAGCATTCAGGTGTGCATTTAAATTGCTAGTATGAGATCTATCCAATTTCTCTTCGGAGGCACTTAATGCTATGAATTTCCTTTTAGCACTGCTTTCATTGTGTCCCATAAGTTTGGGTATGTTATACCTTCATTTTCATTGACTTCTAAGAAGTCTTTAATTTCTTTCTTTATTTCTTCCCCAACCCAGTGATCATTCGTAGGGAGTTGTTTAGTTTTCATGAAGTTTTCGGCTTTCTGTTGTTTCTGTTGTTGTTGAGTCCAGCTTTAATTCATGGAGGTTTGATAAAACACAAGGAGTTATTTCAGTTTTATTGTATCTGCTGATGCTTGTTGTGTGACAGTATATGGTCAGTTTTGGAGAAGGTTCTGTGAGGTGCTGAGAATAAGGTATATTCTTCTGTATTTGGGTGAAATGTTCAGTAGGTATCTGTTAGGTCCATTTGATTCATAGCATTGGTTAATCTCATTATTTTTCTCTTTAGTTTCTGTCTCAATGACCTATCCATTGGTGAGAGTAGGATGTTGAAGTCTCCCATCATTAATCTTTAGGGTTCAATATGTGACTTAAGATTTAGTAATGTTTCTTTTACAAATGTAGGTACACTTTTTGGGGGACATAGATGTTCAGAACTGAGACATCATCTTGTGTTTTCTTCCTTTAATGAGTATGAAGTGTTCTTCCTCACCTCTTTTGATTAATTTTGGTTGAAAGTTTATATTATTAGATATTAGAATGGCTAATCCAGTTTGCTTCCTGAGTCTGTTTGCTTGAAAGAGTTTTTTCCAAACTTTTACTCTGAGTTAATGTCTATCTTTATGGACGAGGTGTGTTTCTTATATGTAGTAAAATGATAGATTCTGTTTTCACATCCATTCTGTTAGCCTGTGTCTTTTTATTGGGGGATTGAGTCCATTGATGTTGAGAAATATTAATGACCAATGATTGTTAATTTCTGGTATTTTGATATTGGTGGTGGAGGAGAGTGAGATAGAGCTAGAGAGAGTCTTTCTTTTTCTGGTATGCTGTTAGTTATTTTTTTGTGTTTTCTTGGATGTATTAAACATTCTTGAGATGGTTTTTTTTTTTTCTTCTAGTACCTTCTCTAGGGCTGGATTTATGGATAATTTTTTTCATGGAATTTCTTGTGTTCTCCATCCATGATGATTAAATTTTTGCTGAGTTTTGTGGTGTGAGCTAAATCTGTGTTTCCTTAGAATGTGCATATATCTACTCAGGTCCCTCTGGCTTTTAGAGTCTTTTTCAAGAAGTCAGAAATAATTCTGATAAGTCTGCCTGTATATGTTACTTGGCCTTTTTTGTCCCTTTTAATATTCTTTCTTTGTTCTGTACATTTAATATTCTTCCCTTTGTTCTGAACATTTCTTTGTTCTATACACACGAAAACACGTTTTGATTATTATGTGGTGGGAGGATTTTCTTTTTGGTCCCATCTATTTTGTATTCTGTAAGTTTCTTATATGTTTATAAGCATCTATTTCGTTAGTTTGGGAAAGTTTTCTTCTATGATTTTGTTGAAAATATTTTCTGGACCTTGGAGCTGGGAGTCTTTTCTTTCTTCTATTCATATTATTCTTAGGTTTGATCTTTTTATAGTGTCCCAGATTTCTTGGATATTTTGTGTCAGCAAGTTTTAATATTTAATATTTTCTTTGGCTGATGTATCAGTTGTGTCTATCTTCTTGTTTTGTTTTTTCTTATTCAGTTTATTCACTTTACATCCTAACCACAACCCTTCCCTCCTCACATCCTGATCTTATACTCTTCCCACTTATCCTACTCCTCTTAGTCTCAGAAAAGTTGAGGCCCCTGACACCTCTATCAACCCACCCCAGCACATCAAGTCTCACCAGGAATGATCACATCCTTTTTCAATGAGGCCAGGAAAGGCAGCCCCACTAGGGGGAAGTGATCCAATTGTGAAAACAAAGTCCATGTCAGAAACAGCCCCAGCTCTACTTGCTCAAGGACACCCCATGAAGACCAACTGCCTATTAGTTATTTTGCGTAGGAGGCCTAGGTTCATACCGTGCATAGTGAATGCTCTTTGGTTGGTGTTTCATCTTTGTAAGCCCCTGAGGGCCTAGGCTAGTTGAATCTTTTGTTCTTCCTGTGAAGTTCTTTTTCCCTATGGGTTCTTCTATCTTTCCCCAACACTTCCATAAGGCTCTGCCCCATGTTTGGCTGCATGTCTCAGGATGTGTTTCAGTCTCTTTCTGAGTGGAGCCTCTCAGGGAACAGTTAGGCTAGGCTCCTGTCTGCAAGCATAGCAGAGTATCATTTATAGTGTCAGTGGTTGGTGCTCTCTCATGGGGTGGATCTCAGGTTGGGCCAATCATTGGTTGGCCATTCCCTCAATCTCTGCTTCTTCTTTATCCCTGCACTTGTTGTAGGCAGGGTAAATTTTGAGTTGAAGGTTTTATGGGTTCATGTTCTCCCCTTCTCCCCACTAGGAGTCCTGGCTAGAGGCTGGCCACTTCCTTCTCCATGTCTCCTGCTGCTAGGAATTTGAGCTAGAGTCACTCCCATTTCCTCCCAGGAGCCTAACATCTCAGAGGACTCCAGCTTGTCTCTAAAATGATGTGGGGAGAGCAAGAGTGGGAGGCAAGAGGGCTGGGAGAGAGAAGGGAAACCTGGGGGCTCAAACCTGTATTCTACGCCTGAGAGTCTTTTCCACCTCATGTATTCTGTTGGTGATGCTTGTATCTTTAGTTCCTGTTTTTTTCTCTAGATTTTCCATCTCCAGGATTTCCTAAGTTTGTGTTTTATTTATTGCTTCTATTTCCATTTTCAGGTCTTAAACAACTTTATTCTTTTTGTTCACCTCTTTGATGCATTTTCCTGTATATCTTTAGGGGATTTATTTATTTACTCTTTAAAGTCCTGTATCATCTCTATAAGGTTGGGTTTAACATGATCTTCTTGCACTTTGGTTGAGTGTCAGGGTATATATACTAGTACAGCAGGGATCTGGTGGTGCTATATTGCTCTGGCTCTTGTTGATTGGGTTCTTATGCTGACCTTTAGCTTTCTGGCAGTCCCTGGTGTTTGCCTGATATACCTGATCCAGGCTTCCACAGGGAGGCAGGTGGAGCCTTGTTCCTCTGCTGCCTGTGCCTCAGGTGAAATAGGCAAGGCAAGAAATTGGCAGGAAGGTATCAAAGCTATGCTCCCCCCCCCAAGGCTTATTTGGAAAAGTGGGCAATGGGGCTAGGAGACAGAGTGTAGCTCACCTCTGCTGGCTATGCCCCAGGTGACTCAGGCAGACAGTGTAATTATACTGAACATTACTGCTTGTTTCTTGGTTCTGACAGAGTTTCTACATTGATATGCCAATATTCAAATAGAAACCTAAGATGAAATGAAAACCTGACAAGTGTGTGCTATGACCATTGAGATAGTTTCTCTATGGTACTTCTACTATAACTTAAACATGGCTGCCTTAGTGGATGCTTTAGGGAAAATTGAAAGGATTTGTTGGCCATCTTGAACAATAAGAATGCCATGTAATATTCATGAAGTCATTTTAAGAGCTCCAGAAATCTTCCTCTGTAATTCTGAAGAGAAAGTAGTAAATGAAAAATCAAAACATGAGAGTTTGGAGATTAGACATATGAAAGGGTCCTAAAGCATTCATTATCTTACAGAAATAGCCTGGTAACATCAAAAGAGTGTTGACTTTTTATATTTTTATAATACACAGACTGCTTTGTAAAATTCTTTTTTCTACATTTTCTTCTCGCCTGGCAGAGGCTTCCGACTGTCTATTTGTGTGTGTGTGTGTGTATGTGTGCGTGTGTCTGTGTGTGTTTCATATTTATTTATTTATTTACTTACTTATTTGAGTCAGGGTCCCAATGATCATAGTCTGGTACGAAACACACCATGTACCAAGGATGTCAGTGAACTTTATATCCCCCCCCCCTTTTTTTCTAGTTCCTGAATGCAGAGCTGATAGGCATGCAACACCATGCCCAATTTATCAAGTTCTGTGATTGAACCCAGGGCTGTGTGTATGCTAGGGAAATACTCTCCTCATTGACCTGCAGTACAAACACTGGTATTTATTTGTTTTAATTTTAGATGTTATTATTTTATTTTATTTTTGAGATTTTAGTATAATTACCACATTTCTGCCTACTCCTTTCTTCTTCCAGACCTTTCCATATATTCTTTACTACTTTTTAAATGGTTTTTGTACAGTAATTTTTCTTGTATTGTTATGTGTATGTAAAGGTATATATGTACATATGTAAAGGTGCAAATATATATTGCTAAATATAATCTGTTAGGTCCATATAATGTTACTTGTATTTATATTTTCAGGGATGACCACTTGGAAATGAACAAGAAATTTGTGTGTTCTTCTCTGGGAAGACCACCTCTCCTATTCCTAGTTTTCTTTCATTGCTTATAGTTCTTTGTATAAGTTTGAGGCTTTGTGGGCTTTTTCTCATCCACTTTGGCATGTTGGTTGGTATCATCCTGTTGTAATAATGTGTGAGCAGTCATGTGATGAGACTTTATGGATGGAAATTCTGATATTACTAGGAATAATCTTATAGGGCACTATCTCATAGCAAACTTCCTGATCCTCAGGCTCTTACAGTCTTTCCACATTCTGTTCAACAATGTTCCTTAAATATTAGCTACAGAAGTGCTTTGTAAATGTATTCTTTGGGACTGGGTTCCACAATGTACATTTTGATTGGTCATGGTTTTCTGTCCTGGTGCTGGTATAGCTAACTATACAATGCTATCAAGTCAAGGTTATTGAAGAAGAATCTTATACCACTAATTCACTAAATCAGCATAATCCCTAACAAAATCTATAAACATCTGTCCCTATACCCACAGGTAAGTATAGTTCTTCCCCCTTTTGAAGGAAACTTCTATTGTAACAGATGGAGAAAATTAGACTGTCTCTGAACCACCCTGTCATCACTCAGTTATAGCACTTCTGTGTATTCTTCTGTATTCTATATCTCTCCAACTTCTCCATCAGTGCTGACATTGACATCATTTTTTCTCTGCCTCCCTACCACAACAATTATTCTGTTCTTGGAATATCAAAAGTCCATTTATTAGTTAGGAATTATCTTTTGCTTTTCCTACATAAACATTTCTTCAGTCAGAGTGAGATTTTCCGATTAAAATTTGATCATGCATTTCCCTGAATCAAAGCTATAAGGATTTGTGTTAAACTTGTAATAAATGCCACACTTAGTACATGGCCAACTAACCTTTGTTTTTTCCTTGATTGCCCACTCATGTCGCTCTTGTTACTTAGCCACCCAGGCTGGCATTCTTTGTGTTCTTATACAATGTTCAGCTTTTTATATTCCTTTGCATTCAATCATGATTTTGGTATCCTGATCTTGTTGTTTTACATTGCTGACTCTGTTGTTGTTGTTTTTTTCCTTTTTGTGGTTTAAGGTTAATGTAAACTTTACTGAGAGACATTTAGTAACACCTCAAAGCATGCTCCTAATTTCCAATCCATATAACATTTTTGCTGAATTTAAAATATGTATTTCTTTTTTTAGTGACATGTTTATTGGATTCACTGGCCACTGGATCCATCAGAACAAGAATATTGGAAACCTAGCTGTCTTCCAAACACACACTGCTTAGCCTTATGCTTTCCTCATGTTATATATTGACCAGTAACTTGCAGACTAAATAAAAGATGGTCGATTCTTATTGAAGGGATGGTGGAGAATTCACCAAATACAGTAGTTATTCGTAGTCCTTCATCTTTGTTTGCATACTTACATTTTTCTTTTGTGCTTCCATGTTTCTACAAGGAAATTTATAAGTAGCTCATTATGGAATATCTGAGAACTGAAAAAAGGCATTGTGCAACACTTATAATGGTCACAATTTGGATGATGTGCCTTCTATGTAGTCCTTTAGCCATGGATTATAGATAATTCTCTTAAACAAAACTGCTGGGAAAAAAATGAACCAGAAAGAGCTGGAAACATGCTGTGTCTATTCATACACAGCTGTTTCCACAGCTCTATTCAGTTTCACTCTGTGCCCACCTAATTCAACTAATCATTTTTCTGAGTGATTAGAACAGTAGTTGATATTAAATAAGACAAATAAGTCTTTCCCTTAGAAACAAAGAGAACTGGAGTGTCTGAGTTGGGTTTTTACTCCTCTCTAGCTTCTTATTCTTAGTCTAGACATTAGAAGCTAACACTGCTGCCAAAACTTTACCACAGTAAAGCTTAGACCTTTTGATTGATTTGTTTAACAACATCTGTCTACTTCTAGACTCTTCTTTAGGAAAGAGGATAGGTATTTATTATTTCTTATTTAGAAGAACAGATAACATTTGTGTAGCTGTTCGTGATTACGCATTTGCTATGTATTTTACTCATGGCTTAATTCAACTGCAAAAGAAAGCATGACAAGAGAATATGAAAATTTCCCCTTTCTTCTCATCTGTCTTTAAAAAGCAGTGTTTAATTGTTTCATGCACCTCTTCTTCAGAAACCTACTATCTCAAAGACCAAAACATGAAATTAAAATGATTTTCTATTTTCTTACTATAAAAAAAAAACTGTGTTGAAACTGAAATCACTAGGCTGAATTGGATTTCTGGAATATCTCAGGAAGAGTAGAAACCATCTCTGCTTTTCTGTAATTGAGAATACAATGCACATAGATACTAATTTTAAAAATGTAGGACACTTTTGTCCATATGTTTGGTACTCCCTTTTCCTGTTGTATACAGAGCCCCAAGTGGAAAAAGTTAGCACAGTATAACAAAAGGATGAAGGTGGGCACAATTGTTAGACTTGAGACAGGTATCCAAATAAATTATAGAATATCTCTTAATTTTTAATCTTTTATTAATTACACTTTATTCACTTTGCATTCCCCCTGTAGTGCCCTCCCCCCTCCCCTCCCAAACCCTTCCTTCCTCTCCCTTTTGCACCCATGCCCCTCCCAAAGTCCACTGATAGGGGAGGTCTTCCTTTCCTTCCTTCTGATCCTAGTCTATTAGGTCTCATCAGGAGTGGCTGTATTGTCTTCCTCTGTAGCCTGGTAAGGCTGACCCCCTCTCAGGGGGAGGTGATCAAAGAGCAGGCCAATCAGTTCATGTCAGAGGCAGTCCCTGTTCTCATTACTATGGAACCCACTTGGACAATGAGCTGCCATGGGATACATCTGTGCAGGGGTTCTAGGTTATCTCCATTCATAGTCTTTGGTTGGAGTATCAGTCTCAGAAAAGATCCCTGTGTTGTATTTGGACATTAATATTTACTATTAATATATCTTTTAGCAAAGCTGTGGTTAATCTTAAGCAACTGTATAACCAAATCGCCATACAGAGACTAGGATTTATTTAGTTAACCTAGAAAACAATGCTGGGCAATAGTTACTCCATCCTAAACCTCCAAGCCCGCATGGTTTCCTACCATTCAGATTCACCCATTATACTTGCTTTTAGTGATATCTTAGGTCCGGTTCGTTTCTCCAAGTTGTTCCAAGACCTTTCCTCCCAACTCTCCTCTCCCAGCTTCTGCTCCTCTTCTTCTGCCTTCCTCTCTTCTTGCATCCTTCTTCTCTTCTCACTCTGAACCAAGATGTCCCACTCTATTCTCTCCATTGCAGAACATTGTGGCTGGTTGTTTTAATTGACAATTTAGAGAACAAATGGTAGCATGCTTACAGGAACTTGAGACAGGTGATGCTTAGGACAAGTATCACAATGCAATGTCCAGATTGAAACCAGATAGTGGGGGAGAGAAATCAGCATCTGAATGAACAAGTGTAAGGTGTATACATCCCAAAAGGATATTATACCAACACTCCTGGGCCCAGGTATTTGGATCTGTTGCTCTCCTTGTGGCACTCCTGTCCCCTCCAGGTCTTTCTATCTCTCCCTTCTTTCATAAGATTCCCTGTGCTCTGACTAAAGTTTAGCTGAGTCACAGCATCCGATTTGATACCCTTCTGGATAGAGTCTTTCAGAAGCCCTCTGTGGTAGGCTCATGTGCTGTTTCTTGTTTTCTACCTCTTCTGATGTCCATCCCCTTTGCCTTCCTAAGTGAGGACTGATCATCTTACCCTTGGTTCTTCTTGCTTGGCTTCTTTAGGTGTACAGATTTTAGTATGTTAATCCTATATCCTATCAAGACAACCCTGAGATTTCACCTTACACCCATCAGAATGGTCAGGATCAAAAACTCAAGGGACAATACATGCTGGAGAGGATGAGGAGATAGGGGAACCCTCCTCTACTTCTGGTAGGAATGTAAACTTGTACAACCCCTTTGGACATCATTCTGATGCTTTCTCAGACTATTAGGAATAGTGCTTTCTCAAGATAAAGCTATATCACTCCTAGGAATATATCCAAAAGATGTTCAAGTACACAACAAGAACATTTGCTCAACCATGTTCATAGCAGCTTTATTCGTAATAGCCAGAACTTGGAAACAACCTAGTTGCCCCTCAACTGAGGAATGGATATAGAAATTGTCCTACATTTACACAATGGAATACTGTTCAACAATTAAAAACAAGGAAATCATGAAATTTGCAGGCAAATGGTGGGATCTAGAAAAGATCATCCTGAGTGAGGTATCCCAGAAGAAGAAAGACACACATGATATATACTCCCATAAAAGTGGATATTAGAATTTCCCTATTTAAAAATGTGTTATTTGTTATTGGTCTCAAGTTTTGTTTTGTTTGTTTTTATTTCTTATATTTTAAATATTAACATTCTATGAAATATGAAACTGGTAAAGATATTTTCTCATTCTATAGGCTGCCAATTTAAGTGATGGTTTCTTTTGCTATACTTTTGTTTTATGATGTCCCCTTTATTAATTGTTGATCTTAGTGCCTGTGCCATCAGTGCCCTGTTCAGAAAATCCTTTCTAATGCCCACATGTTTAAGAGTAGTCTCTATTTTCTCTTTTATCATAGTTAGTGTATCTGGGCTTATGTTGAGGTTTTTATTCATTTGGAGTTGAGTTTTATGCAAGACAATAAGTATGGATATACTAGCATTCTTCTATATGTTGCCATCTCATTTGATCAGCACCATTTGTTGAAGATGTTACCTTTATTTGAATGTGTAATGTTTTTATGACTGATTAGATTTCAAGAGTCTGCTAACCTAAAACACAGGTAGAAATGACCGTCCCAAAAGAGCATAGTGCCAAACACTTACATCTGTAGACATTGGATACTAAAAAGAGAAGATGATTTCTTGTGCCATATAAGATTAAGTTCTCATATACTTATTCTTACATATCATAATTTTAATTTTATCTGTGTACTATGAAAATTCATGATGGGTATAGCCCATAGTAGCTCAGTATCCAAGTAGAATACCCTAGTAATGGGAACAGGGACTGTCTCTGACATGAACTCAATAGCGGGCTCTTTGACCAGCCCACCCCCGAGGGAGGAGCAGCCTTGCTAGGCCACAGAAGAGGACATTGCAGCCAGTCCTGAAGAGACCTGATAAGCTAGAGTTAGACAGAAGGGATGGAGGACCTCCTTTCTTTTGTGGACTTAGAAAGGGGCAGGAAGGAGATGAGGGAGAGAGGGTGGGATTGGAAGGGAATGTGGGAGGGGGCTATAGCTGGGATACAAAGGAGATAAACTATAATTAATATAAACTATAAAAATTTAATTAAAAAACTCTTCTCATACTCTGCTCTTTCCTTGGCTCAGCATTAATAAACCCTCCATATGCCTGAGATTTGCTTTAGGGAAACCAGTTCAACTCCTTTTAACTACTGCTTCCTATTGTTAAATATGCTTATCTTTTGACGTTTCCTTGGTTTTGTGGAATATTATTTTCCAGCTGATTTTCTGACATTACCCAGTTCATGTAAAAATAACAATACAACAGTGATTTGAGCAAAGATAAAGCTATTTCAATTGGATTGTTTTATACCCCTGAAAGTAGCATTTATTTTTACATCTCTAAGTTTTTTTTTTAATTAATTCTCAAATTTCATTAGGTTGAGTCACACTTGTTTAACGTGCTTTGAGTTGTGATTTGAGAGTTTTCCACAACTCCTGTATTCAGACTTAATCTAAAGACTCTTGTTAAATGAATTTGGATGTACCCTTCGGGAGTCATTACTGTTTATGAGAGTGGGACACCTATAAATATACTATAAACTTTATGAAAAAAAAGAACAATAGCCCTGGACAAGAATACATGCACTCTTGAGTCATACACTGCCCTTTACCATCTCAATACTCTACAGCTTTCCATCCAGAAAGAATGTCATTGCCATATAGAGGAACTCAACTTTGAAATTCCAGAATCTTAAAATGAGCTAAATCTCATTTCAATATAAATTAGTCCATGGCATTCAGTTATATCAACAGAAGGTACAACAGGATGTTGATATTATTCTAAAAGAATATTTTCACTGAAAACCTCATAAATCTTAGAAAAGATTAAGAGCCAGAATGAAGCTATGTATGGTGGCACATGTCTTAAATATCAGCAGTCAGGGAGGCAGAGGCAGATGGATTGATGTAAGTTCAAGGCCAGCCTGGTCTAACAAACGGATTCCAGGACAGCCAAGGCTACACGGAGAAACTGTCTCGAAAGAACCATGGAGACAGAGAGGAAGAGAGAGAGAAATAGAGAGAGAGAGAAAGATGAAAACAAGAACTAACTCTGCAGTTAAGAGCAATTTTTACTCTTTCACATAACCTGGATTATAACCATCTGTAACGTTAGTTCTAGAGCCCCCAAAGCTCCTTTCTAGCCTTCACAGGCACCGCACACATATGTGTTGCACACATATACATCTAACTAAATAGTCATACTTATAAGTAAAGGAAAGGAGTGGAGAAAGGGAGTGAAAAAGTTAATGACAGGCTTCACAAAGCACGAGTTTCATTTGAGTTTTCAAGGTGACTACATTCTACAGAGCCTGCAACTATGGTCTCAATGACATATTCTTAATTTGGCTTTCTTACCTCTCTTCTCTCATGTCCTGTTCATCTATCCTGATTTCTGCAATCATCTTGCTAAATTCTTTTTGTAGCTTCTTATTTTAGGCAGGCCTAAATTAAGTCAAACATTAGACATATTAACTGATATGAACTATAACTCAAATTAACATTCCGCTAAATACCTTCCTGTGGTTTGACTTTTATTGTAAATTTATTATACAATGGTAAAATGATTATAATGCTCAGTTTCTCCATCTACAAATTGAGGAAATTGAAGCTATTAATAATTCTGTCCATGTAAGACTTTCTAAGGATGTAAGGTTACAGCTCAAGTCTATCCTATCCTAAAGATGTGTAGATGTGTTATCCTGACTGTGCAGCCTATTAACACAATGTTTCTCCCCCACTCTTCTCTCTTGGTGTGTGTGTGTGTGTGTGTGTGTGTGTGTTGCTTGAGTGGAACCCAAGAGACTCACATGTTTGAGGAACATGCTGGGTACTGAGTTGTGTCTTTTCCTGCATAAAACTATTTAAAATGTTACTGATTATTGCCTACTATAACCATTTCCAATAGTACATTAAGAGCATGTGAGTAATGGGTCCCACCAACCTTCTTACTGATTGAAATGTTCTTTAGCCACATAACTATCTTTAGCAAAAATTCCCGTTTCTTATCCTGATCTTTATTTGCCATACCATACACATAGACAAAATATGGAATGCATTTCACTTATATACATTTACTGCCCACATGAACTAATATGTGAATCATATTATTTGTGTTAATTTAATTTTTTTCATTCATTTTCTCAACATTTTATTGCATTTTCTTTTTAAGAAAATAAAATGTAGATGGCTGGGTAATCCTTGTAAGTTCTGAATCATAGAGTTCTATAAAAACAGAACATTGGGAAAAGATTTAAAGGAGAATCTTTCCTGAATAAGTGAATTACCAAGAAGGGAGAATTCATATCAGCTTAGTAGATGGCAATCACAGGGGAAACAAAAAACATGAGCTAGGTAAGAAAACTATAGTATAAGGAACAAACAAAATTGGATAAGAAGAAGGAAATTAAATCACAAATACAGGAAATCAGAAGATTTGTTGGTAAGTCAGAATGTCAGAGACCTGAAATAGAACCCATGAAGACTGTTTCTTAGAGAAAAATAAGAAAGCAGTCATAATGATGTGACATACTGAAAATAATTTTAAAGACAATCTAGCCCAATCATTCCATTTCCCAAAGAAAGAATCAGAAGCTGATGGTGGAGAAGCACATTACCTTCCCAGAGCCCCATTAGGTTGTTGTCCAATAAGAATAAAACCAGATTTTCTTAGTGATTGGTTCTACTCTATTATTTCTGATAAAAGACCTTAATGAAAGGGAGTGATTTGATATAACTGGTAAATGAGGCATAAGATTAACAAATTAGATCATCTGAGCATTTAAAAAGATAATCATTAATATGTTTTTAAAAGTTACTTGAATCCATTTATAATTACAGAAAAATGGGAACAATATGATTATCTGGCCACGGTAGTATGCCTATATAATCACGATGCAACTAGAAGACATCTTTTTAAATATAGTTAATAAAAGCTTAGCAAGGCCTCAAAATTTTATATGATATCATTGCAGCAAATAGTAAATACCAAATTTCAGCATGTGTAAATATCAATTATGTAGAAAATATAAGTGTAGAAACTCAGAATACACCTGAGTATTCTGTGGGTTCCTCTTTCTGATTTCTGCTAGTGGATGCACTCATTTTTCTGATAACAAGCCGATGAACAGGACATATTGCTTTATTAGCTGGAAAAATAAAGGCCTTCACTTTTACACTTTGGAAAGCCTGCCCAAAATTATTATGCATCTTGATCTTACATTTTGAAAAAAATTTTCTGGCCCTTCTTTTAGAATGAGGAAAGTATTACTTCAAAATACTACAGACTTCTCTTTTAAAAAAAAGGCTCCTTACCTTCTACTGTAAGCTTTGGATATATTAATTGCTAGAGAAAGTCATTTGAATACTATAGAGAAATTATGGTATTGGTGGTGTGAAATGAAAGTATCTTAGCTATGCTAATATAAACACTGTGTTAAAATTTCTTTGAATTGGTTCCTCAGGTATATATAAAGTCATTCCTAGAGTATCATAATTTCCGGTATCTTAGTGGTTATAAGTATAGTCAATTAAATATTTTTATAATGATTAGTGTATCTTAGGAGAAAACTCTTCATTTTTTTTTACATTTTTATTTTATATTAATCACAGGTTATGTACTTTGTATCCCAGCCATAGCCCCCTCCTCCATTCCCTCCCTATCCTTCCCATCTCTCCCTCATCCCTTCCCTGCCCCTTTCTAAGTCCACTGATATGGAAGGTCCTCCTCCCCTTCCTTCTAACTCTGGCTTATCAGGTCTCTTCAGGACTGGCTGCAATGTCCTCTTCTGTGGCATAGCAAGGCAGCTCCTCCCTCGTGGGGCAAGGGGGTCGAAGAGCCAGCCATTGTGTTTCTAAATCATGAAGACACCATTATTATTTGATTGTGTGCACACATAGTTAATTACTATATTTGACCCATGATTTTTTGTTATTATTCTAAAAATAGAAATTTTAATTTTTTTCATGCTATAAATAAATTTCATGAATGTTTTCACAGTGCACCGAGGATAATTATTAAAATTTTCTCTTTGTATACTTCAAAAGTGTACTTATCTATATTTAGAAAAGAAATGTTTTTTTTGTATTAAAACAGTTTTCCCTTAGCCCTCAGTAGCTTGAAACACTTCTGCTGAGTTTATTAATTTGATCTTCTCATTTTTCAAACATTTCATTAATGTCACAGTAATTTGCTATATTTCACATGACAGGTACTGTTCTGATTATTTTGAAATAGTACTATAAAATCTCTTCCTAGGAATAGTGAAGCAAGTTTTAAGTGGTGAGGCTAATAAGGTGAAAATGAAAATGCATCAGTGTGAGAGATAACTAGTACTAAAGCTATTTGAAAAAGCCATAGGTAACCCTGACAGAATATCAGGTAGACTGCCTGTGGACCTTCACCACTTTCACTGTCACCTCAGAACCAACTCTCAGGGTTGCCCCTAGCACTATCACAGGACATGACCTGCAGCTTCCCCTCCTTCACATCCTCCTGTATATCCCCTAGACCATCACTTCCGGCTTTCCCTCCCCACCTTGTCACCTTGTCTCTGCATCCCAATCCCAACTCAGGCAGACAATTCCTGCTCAACCATAGGCCACACCTGCCAGAAGACCAGGTAGGCTGCCTGAGGACTTTCACTATATCTGCTTCCCCAGACCATCTCCCTTGGCCTCCCTTTTTCCAGCTTCCAACCCCCAAAACATTCCCCCTGAACATAACAAATCAGGCCAGTAAAACAGGTAAAACACAACCAACACTCTCTAAAAATCCAGAAAAATTCCTGTCATCTTACCTAGGGTCCTCCCTCTAGCTCAGCTTCTGTAGGTGTACAGATTTTTGTAGGTTTATCCTATATTATATGTCTAGTCTCCACTTATAAGTAAGTATATACCATGTGTGTCTTTCTGTTTCTGGGATAACTCACTCAGGATGATGTTTTCTAATTCACATCATTTGCCTGCAAATTTCATGTTTTCCCTGTTTTTTTATTGCTTAGTAGTATTCCATTGTGTAAATGCAGCACAATTTCTGTATCCATTCCTCAGTTGAGGGACATCTGGGCTGTTTCTAGGTTCTGGCTATTATGAATACAGCTACTATGAACATGATTGAGCAAATGTTCTTGTTGTGTCCTTGAGCATTTTTTGGATATATGCCTAGGAGTGGTATAGCTGGATCTTGAGGAAGCACTATTCCTAATTGTCGGAGAAAGTGCCAGATTGCCAATGTGGTTGTACAAGTTTACATTCCCACCAGCAATGGAGGAGGGTTTCCCTTTCTGTACATCCGCTCCAGCATGAATTGCCACTTGAGTTTTTGATTTTGTCCATTCCTGATGGGTGTAAGGTGAAATCTCAGGGTTGTTTTTATTTGAAACTCCCTGATGACTAAGGACATTGGACATTTCCTTAAGTGTTCCTCTGCCATTCTATATTCCTCCAGAGAGAATTCTCCGTGTAGCTCTGTACCCCATTTTAACTGGAATACTTGATTTGTTGCTTTTTAGCTTCTTTGCTTCTTTTAATATTCTGGATATTAGCCCTCTGTCAGATATAGGGTTGGTGAAGATCCTTTCCCAGTAATCTGTAATCTGTCATTTTGTTCTGATGACAAAAGCAAAGTACCCTTTGCTTTACAGAAGCTTTTCAGTTTCATGAGGTCCTATTTATTGATTGTTGATCTTAGAGCCTACCACAGAGGGCCTGTGAAAGATTCTACCAGCAGTGTAGCAAAGCAGAGACTGAGACTCATAATCAAAATTTGGGCGGAGTACCGGGAAACAGGAAAGGGGAGATAGTAAGACCTGGAGAGGACAGGAGTTCCACAAGGAGGGCAACAGAACCAAAAAATCTGGGCATAGGGGTCTTTTCTGAGACTGATACTCCAACCAAGGAACAGTCATGGATATAACCTATAACCCCCTATGAGCTGTAGCCTATGGCATACCAGTGTTCAAGTGGATATCCTAGTAAGGGGAACAGGGACTGTCTCTGACAAGAACTCAGTGCCTAGCTCTTTGACTGCCTCCCCGTGATGAGAGAGCAACCTTGCTGGGCCACAGAGGAGCACAATGCAGCTAGCCCTGATGAGACCAGATAAGCTAGGGTCAGATGGAAGGGGAGGAGGACCTGCCCTATCCATGGACTTGCACAGGGGCATGGGAGGAAATGAGGCTGGGAGGGTGGGATTGGGAGGGGATGAAGGAGGCAGTTACAGCTGTGATACAAAGTGAATAAACTGTAATTAATATAAAAATAAAAATTAATTTAAAAATCCAGAAAAGAAACAGCAAACAATAAATAAAACATCCACCCAACACAGAAAAATCCAAAAGCAGTACCTAGACCTATAACAATTCAAAATCCAAGATGCATAGAAAAGCAGCTTAAGAACACAATCAATGGGGAAATCTAAGATGGCCGTGAACAATGTGCGTCACTTTTAAAGGTTAGAGGATCAGAGTCTCCAAGGCTGCTGAGTGGACATGCGGCTAGATCCAGAGCATCGCCTTTGCTTCTTCCTAGACTGAAGAGGACATCCTGGGAATTAGGGTTGATTGGATCCAGCTTCCTTCCCTCTGTGGCCATCTCCCAGGTCCCAGAGTAACAAATTATGGGCCCCTGCCCTTTCCTCATACTCCAGGGACTCTCTATTTTAGCAGTCAGATATTGTATCCCTCGGTTTCCCTGAGGGCAGCTACAAGATTCCCGAGACAGCATAACAGCCTTCAAAGCCACAGTTCTGCTGGTCACACTTCAGAAACCAGGTGAACAATAGAATCACAGGGATTCTGGATTCAAGATGGCAGAGCCCAGATGAATCTGAGCACCAGCAGTACGGTGTTGGGCAGGCCTGTGATCCGCAGTCCAGCTCCCTTCTGAGATATTCCACAGTGGCCACCTAAGCCCAGAACCCTTTGGGAAATGTGCATCTGAGCCATGCCCACCCCCCAGCACCTGCATCTGCACCCTATTTTCAGGGCTCCTGCACACACACACTCTGAATTTAAAAGCACCTGCCTGAGACAGTGCCTGTGCCAGAGTCCGAAACAGCTAAACACTTCTTCAACAGCTAAACACAGCTTTAAGACACTCACATCCAAATCACTAACACCCATTCTTGGGCCCATGGACCTCTTTTGTCTTCCTGAAGACTACTCCAGACTCCAAAGACAGCTAGATACAGTCTTCCCCACAGATTCCAGGAACAAAGAGCCAAAGATATGGACAACCAGACAGCTAAAGATGAGCTTAAGAACATAATTAACAAAAACCAGGACATCATGGCTCCACCAGAAACTCCAAAAAACAATGGATATTCTAATGCAGCAGAAACTTAGGAAAATGACATTAAATCTATTCTTATGCAGTTATTAGAAGCATACAAAGAGTAAACAAACAAATATCTCAAAGAAATACAGGCAAATAAAACCAAACAAATGAGGTCATCAAAGACAGATGGGAAACCACAAACAGGTGAAGGAAATGAATAAAATTGTTTGAGACCCCCCCAAATTAGAATCAATAAAGAAAACATAAGCTGAGAAAACCTGGAGATGAAAAACTTAGAAAAGAGATCAGAAATCACAAAGGTAAGCTTCACCAACAAAATAAAAGAGATGGAGGAGCAAATCTCAGGCATTGAAGGTACAATTGAAGAAATCAATACATCTCTCAAAGAAAACATAAAAATGGAACAGTTCCTGACACAAAACCCAGGAAATTAAGGACACCATGAAAAGATGAAACCTAAGAGTAATAGGAATAGAAGAAAAAGAAGATTCTAGGCTTTAAGGTCCAGAAAATCTTTTCAACAAAATCAAAGAAGAAAATTTCACAAACCTTAAAAAATAGATGCCGTTAAGCATACAAGAGACTTACCATACACCAAAAAACTAGACCAGAAAAGAGATTTCTCTTCACATATAATATCAGAACACTAAACCTATAGAACAAAGAAAGCTATTAAAAGTGGCAAGGTTAAAAGGCCAAGTAACTTGTAAAGGTAGACCTATCAGAATCACACCTGATTTCTCAAAAAACTATGAAAGCCAGAAGAGTGTGGGCAGATATGCAGACTCTAAAAGACCACAGATGTCAAACCACATTACTATACCTAACAAAACTTTTGATCAACATAGATGGAGAAAACAAGACATTCCATGACAAAACTAATTTAAACAATGTCTATGCAGCAACTCAGCCTTACAGATCATACTAGAAGGAAAATTCTAACACAACAAGATCAAATACACCCAAGAAAACACTGGTTATAGATACCTTCAAAACAACAACAAAAAAAAGCAAAATAAAAGAAGCACACAAACACACAATTACCACCTCCAGTCATCACTACAATCACAAGTAAAAGGAACTAACCACTCATTGGTCACTGATATCAATCAACATCAGTGGACTAAAGACTCCAATAAGAAGACTAACAGAATGGTTGTGGAAACAGGATCCAACATTTTGCTGCATTCAAGTTACACACCTCTGCAATGAAGATAGACATTACCTCAGAGTAAAGGGCTGGAGAAAGGGTTTCAAAACAAATGGACACACGATGCAAGAGGGAGTAACTCTTGAAATAGCCAATGAAATAGATTTTCAACCAAAATTAATCAAAAGAGATAGGGAAGAACACTTCATTATCATCAAAGGAAAAATCAACCATAAGTATATCATTATCTTGAACATCTATGCTCCAAATCCAAGGTCACTTACATTCATAAAAGAAATGTTATTAAAGCGTAAATCACACATTGATACTAGCACCTTAATAGTGGGAGACTTCAACACCCCACTCTCACCAGGGAGCAGATCATCAAGGTAGAAGCTAAATCATGAAATTATGAAGCTTACAGAACTCATGAATTAAATATCCCAATAGAAGGATACAGAACTTTCCACCCAAATACAGAAGAATACATCTTCTTCTCAGCACCTCATATAACCTTTTCTAAAATTGATCATATAGTCATACAGAAAGCAAGCCTCAACCTATAAAAGAAGGCTGAAAAACATCTTGTATCCTATAAGACTACGATGATCTAAAGCTGGACCTTAACAATAATGAAACTAGCAAAAATCCTACACACACACATGAGAAATGAACATCTCTCTAACTAGCAATACCTGGGTCAAGAAAGAAATTAGAGACATCCTAGAATTCAATGAAAATGAAGGCAGAAAATATCCAAACGTATGGAACATAATGACGACAGTGTTAAGAGGAAAGAAATTTCTTTATCAAGGTATTTACTGCTCTGAACTTTCTCTGTGAAGGTACTTGAAATTTCTCATATAAGTAACCTAAAGGTACACGTGAAAGTCCTAGAAAAAAAGAAGCAAACATACCCAAGAGGAGTAGATGGCTAGAAATAAACTCAGGGCTGAAATCAATAAATTAGAAGCAAAGAAAATAATTCAAAGAAACAATGAAACCAAAAGCTGATTTTAAAAAAATTCTTTATTAATTACACTTTATTCACTTTGTATCCCTCCTGTAGTTACCTCCCTCATCCCCTCCCAATCCCACCATCCTTCCCCCTTCTGCACTTATGCCCCTCCCCAAGTCCACTGATAGGAGAGGTCTTCCTCTCCTTCCTTCTGATCCTAGTCTATCAGCTCTCATCAGGAGTGGTTGCATTGTCTTCTTCTGTGGCCTGGTAAGGCTACTCTCCCATCAGGGTAAGGTGATCAAAAAGCAGGCCAATCAGTTCATGTCAGAGGCAGTCCCTGTTCCAATTTCTATGGAACCCACTTGGATACTGAACTGCCATGGGCTACATCTGTGCAGGGGTTCTAGGTTTTCTCCATGCATGGTACTTGGTTGGAGTATCAGTCTCAGGAAAGACCCCTGTGCTCAGATTTTTTGGTTCTGTTGCTCTCTTTGTGGAGCTCCTGTCCTCTCCCTATCTTACTTTTTCCCACAGCTTTCATAAGATCCCATGCACTCTGCCCAACAGTTGGCCTAAAGTCTTAACATCTGCTATGACATTCTGCAGAGCAGAGCCTTTCAGGGGCCTCCTGTGACAGGCTCATAGCTTGTTTTCTGTTTTTTTCTTCTGATGTCAATATGCTTTGCTTTTCTGGCTAGGCATTGAGCATTTTAGCCAGAGTCCTCCTTCTTGATTAGTTTCTTTAGGTGTACAGATTTTAGTAGGGTTATCATATATTATTTATGTATATTCTGCTTCTGGGATCGCTCACTCAGGATGATCCTTTCCAGTTCCCACCATTTGTGTCCAAATTTCATGATATCCTTGTTTTTTATTGCTGAGTAATATTTCATTGTGTAGGTGTACCACAATTTCTTATCCATTCCTCAGTTGATGGCATCTGGGTTGTTTCCAGCTTCTGCCTATTACAAATAAAGCTACTACAAACATGGTTGAGCAAATGTCCTTATTATGTACTTGAACCTCTTTTGGATATATGCCTAGAAGTGTTATAGCTGGATCTTGAGGAAGCTCTATTCCTAACTGTCTGAGGAAGCGCCATATTTCCAGAGTGGTTGTACAAGTTTATATTCCCATCAGCAGTGGAGGAGGGTTCCCCTTTCTCCAAAACCTCTCCAGCTTTTGATCTTAGCCATTCTGATGGGTGTATGGTGAACTCTCAGGATCATTTTGATTTGCATTTTTCTGATGACTAATGACGTTGAACATTTATTGAAATGTTTCTCTTCCATTCTATATTCCTCTAGAGAGAATTCTCTGTTTAGCTCTGTACCCCATTTATTAATTGGATTACTTAATTTGTTGCTGTTTAACTTGTTTAGTTATTTTTATATACTGTATATTAGTCCTCTTTCAGATATAGGGTTGGTGAAGATATTTTCCCAATCTAGAGGCAGTCATTTTGTTCTGACAACAGTGTCCTTTGCTTTACAGAAACTTTTCAATTTCATGAGGTCCCATTTATTGATTGTCGATCTTAAAGCCTGAATTCTTGGTGTTCTGTGCAGAAAGTTGCCTCCTGTGCCAATGAGCTCCAGGCTCTTCCCCACTTTCTTTTAACAGGTTTAGTGTGTCTGGTTTTATATTGGAGTCTTTGGTCCACTTGGACTTTAGTTTTGTGCATTGTGATAAGTATGGATCTATTTGCACTTTTCTACATGTAGACACCCAGTTGGACCAGCACCATTTATTGAAAATGCTATCTTTTTTCCATTGAATGGTTTTGTTATATTTGTCAAAAATCAGGTTTCCAGAAGTGTGTGAATTTATTTCAGGGTCTTCTCTTTGATTCCATTGATCCACCAGTCTGTTTCTATGCCAGTACCATGCACTTTTTAGTATTGTTGCTCTATTATACAGCTTGATATCTGGAATGGAGATACCTCCAGAAGATCTTTTATTGTAGAGGATTGTTTTAGCAATTCTGGGTTTCTTGTTGTTCCATATGAAATTGAGAATTTTTCTTTCAAGTTCTGCAAAGAATTGTGTCAGTAATTTGATGTTATTTTTGAGAAAATCATCAGGATACACAAACCCGTAGCCAAATTACCTAAATAAAAGGAGGAGATACAATATCTAGTTCAACAAAATCAGAAATGAAAATGGGAGACATAACAACAGACACTGAAAAAATCAAAAGAACCATTAGGTCTTACTACAAAAGCCTATATGTCACAAATTTGAAAATCTAAATGAAATGGACAAATTTCTTGATAAATTGTATTTACAAAGTTGAATCAAGATCAAGTAAATAAATTGAATTGTCCTATGTCCTATAAAGAAATAGAAGCTGTCATCAACAGCCTCCTTTAGCAAAAAGCCCAGGGCCAGGTGGTTTCAGTGCACAATTCTACCAGACCTTCAAATAAGATCTGATATCAATACTCTCGAAACTATTCCACAAAATAGAAATAGAAGGAGCATTACCAATCTTATTTTGTGATGCCACAGACACACTGAAACACATAAATACCCCCCAAATAAAGAGAATTTCAGACCAATTTCCCTCATGAACATTGATGCAAAAATACTCAATAAAATGCTGAAAAAAAATCCAAGGATATCATCAACTATGACCAAGTAGACTTCATGCTAGATATGCAGGGGTGGTTCAATATGTGGAAATACATCAGTGTAATCCACAAACCGAAATAACAAAACCACATGATCATCTCTTTAGATGCTGAAAATACATTTGACAAAATCCAACAGCCATTTATGTTTAAAGTTTGTAGAGATCAGGCATAGAAGGCACATATCTAAATACTATAAAGGCAATATGCAGCAAACCTATAGTCAACATCAAACCCAACAGAGAAAATCCTAACTCAATTCTACTGTAATCTGGGAAAAGGCAAGGCTGCCCATTCTCTCCATTTCTCGTCAGCACAATACTTGAAATCCTAGCTAGAGCAATAAGACAGCTAAAGGAGATCAAGAGAATACAAATCAGAAATGATGAGGAAAAATTATCACTCTTTGCAGATGATATGATAGTATACTTGAGAGACACCAAAAATTATACCAGGGAAATACTACAGGTGATAAACACCTTCAGCAAAGTGGCTGGATACAAAATTAATTTAAAAAACTTAATAGCTCTCCTTTACAAAAGCAAACAAAAGGGCTGAGAAAGAAATTAGGGAAACAACACTCTTCACAAGAGTCATAAATAATATAACATACCTTGGTGTACTCTAACCAAGCAAGTGAGAGACTTGTATGAAAAAAATTAAGTCTCTGAAAAAAGAAATTGAAGAAGATGGAAAGATCTCCCATGCTCATGGATAAGTAGGATTATCATAGTAATATTGGCCACCCTACCAAACACAATCTACATGTTCAATGCAATTCCCATCAAATAACAACACAATTCTTTTCTGACCTTGAAAGAACAATTCTCAACTTCATATGGAAAAACAAAAACAAACCAGAATAGTAAAACAGTCCTCTACAATAAAAGATCTTCTGGCAGTATATCCATCTCTGATCGCAAACTATATTATAGAGTAGTAGTAATAAAAACTACATGGTACTGGCATTAAAAAAAGATTGGAGGATCAGTGAGATGGAATAAAATAAAAAAAACCCAGAAATAAATCCACACCCCTATGGAAATCTAAATTTTGTCTAAGAAGCCAAAACAATACAATACAAAAATGACAGCATGTTCAACAAATGGTGCTGGTCTGACTGGATGTCTACATGTAGAAAAATGCAAATAGATCCATATTCACCACTCTGCACGAAGCTAAAGTCCAAGTGGATCAAAGACTTCACATAAAACCAAACACATTAAATCTGTTAGAATTAAAAATGGGGAAGAGCCGAGAACTCATTTGCACAGAAGACAACGTCTTTGAACTGAACCCCAACAGCACATGCTCTAAGATCATCAATCAATGAATGGGACCTCATGAAACTTAAAAGCTTCTGTAAAGAAAAGGACACTGTCAACAGAACAAAATGACAGCCTACAGACTGGGAAAAGATCTTCACCAACCCTACATCTGACAGACAGCTAATATCCAGAATACATAGAACTCATAAAATTAAACACCAACATATCAAATAATCCAATTAAAAATGGTGTACAGAGCTAAACAGAGAATTCTCAACAGATGAAAATTAAATGTTGGAAAAACACTTAGATATGTGTAATGTCCTTAGTAATCAGGGAAATGCAAATCAAAATGATTCTGAGATTGTATCTTATACCCATCAAAATGGCTAATATCAAAAACGCAAGTGACAACATATGTGGGAGAGGATCTGGAGGAAGTAGAACCCTACTCTACTGCTGGTGGGAGTGCAAACTTGTGCAACCACTTTGGAAATCAACCTGGTTCTTTCTGAGAATATTGGGAATAGTGCTACATTAAGACCCTACTATACCACTCCTCGGCGTATACTCAAAAAATGTTCCACCATACAACTATGTTCATGGCAGCTTTATTTGTAATAGCCAGAATCTGAAAACAACTTAGATGTCCCTCTACCAATGAAGGTATATAGAAATTGTGTTACATTTACACACTGGAACTACTCAGTTATTAAAAACAAGAAATCATGAAATTTGCAGGCAAATGGACGGAACTAGTAAATATCATCCTGAGTGAGGTATCTCAGAAGCAGAGAGACACCCATGGTATATCCTTACTCATAAGTGGATGTTAATGATGTATTATAGGATAAATCTACTAAAATCTATATACCTAAAGAAGCTAAACAACAAAAAGGACCCTAAGTAGTATGCTTAATTTTCACTCAGAAGGGCAAACAGGTAAACACCAGAAGAGGTGGAAGAAAGCTAACAGGATGGGAGCCTACCAGAGGTGTTCTCTCACATACTTCACTTAGCAGGAGATTGAAGAAGATGCAGAGACTCAGATAAACTTTGGGTAGAGCACAGTGTCATATTGAAGAAGGGAGGGATGGAAAGACCTGGAGGGGACAGGAGCTCCACAGGGAAACAAACAAAGCCAAAAAATCTCGGCCTGTGTGGGTTACTGTAGATACTGATGCATCAGCTAAGGAAAGTCCATGGAGAGAACTTAGATCCTCTAATCAAATATAGCCTATAGGCAACTTAGTCTCCAAGTGGGTTCTCTTGTAAGGGGAACAGGTGCAGTCTCTGACATGAACTTTGAGGCCCGCTCTTTGATCACTTCCCCCTGGTGGTGTGGCCTTGCTAGGACACAGAGGAAGAGTGTCCAGGCAGTCCTGATGAAATGTGATAGGCTAGGGTTATATAGTAAGGGAGGAGGACTTTTCCCTTTTCAGTGGAACTAGGCGAGGGGGTGGAACGAGGATAAGATTAGGAAAGGGACTGCAATCTGGATATAAAGTGAATAAATTAAAAAAATAAAATAAAAAATAGAAAAAACCTGCACTCAATAACAAGCAGGGTAATATGTATTAAGCAGAGCTTTTCTATCTTACCAAACCAGAGCTTGAATATTTCAACAGAGATGAAACACACACACACACACACACACACAAGACCTTAAAACCAACTACTTAAAGATAATAAAAGTTGTGAAGAAGGAAATAAATTAACCACGTAAAGAAATCCAGGAAAACACAAACAATTACAGAAATTGAATAAGTCCCTTAAGAAGCCAAGGGGCAGGAGCAACAGTTGAAGGAAATGAATAACACTGGTCAAGTCCCGAAGATGAAAACTAAAGCACTGAGGAAGACCTCAAACAAAGGGAACTCTGGAAGTAAAAATTTAAAAAATGGGAACAGCAATTAATGAGGCTACTTTCACCAACAGAATGCAAGAGTTGGAAGGGAGACTCTCAGGCATTGAACATATCATAGAAAAAAAAGATGCATTGGTCAAAGAAATATTAAATCTAAAAAACTACTGACACAAACATGCAGAAAATCTGTGATGCTATGAAAGGCCTAAGAATAGGTGCTATGAAAGGCCTAGGACTAGATGAAAAAAAAAAGAATGAAGAATATCAGCTCAAAGCTAGGAAATATTTTCAACAAAATCTTAGCAGAAAATTTTCTACCCTAAAGAAGAAGAAGAACAAGGAGAAGCTTGGAAAGCTATAAGAGGCATCAAAACAGTGAAAATAAATATTGAAGAGAGAATATTATAACCTGCAAAGGAAAAAGACCAAGTAACATGTAAAGGTAGACCTACTAGAATTACAGCTGACTTCTCAATAAAGAATCTAAAAGTTGGAAGGCCTTGTACCCATTCCTGATACAGATGACAATTCATATTACTATACTGTTCACAGCAAAACTTTCAGATGGAAAAAATAAGATATTCCACGATAAAGTCAGCTTTAAACATCTCTCTACAAATTCAGCTATACATAAGATGGTTGAAGGAAAAATCCAAACCAAAGTGGTTAACTAACACACATGGAAACACAGGAAATAAATCATCTCACATCAGCAAAATCAAAAAATGGGGGGTACCCCCTTCCCCACACACCACTACTACCACCACTATCACCACCACCACCAGTAACAAGAAAATCAACAAAATAGTAGGAATTAACAATCATTGGTTATTGCTCTCTTTAAATACCAGTGGACTCAATTCACCAATAAAATGACACAGCCTGATAGAATGAATGCAAAAACAGTATCCATCCTTCTGCTGCATACAAAAAACATACTTCAACATCAAGGATAGATCTTACCACATGGTAAAGTGTTAGAAAATGATATTCCAAGCAAATGAACCTAAGAGTAAAGCTGGCATGGGCATTTTAATACATAAAAACATAGACTTCAAACCAAAATTAATCAAAAGAAGTGGGGAAGAACATTCCATATTAATGAAAGAAAAACAGCACCAAGATGAGTTTTCAATTCTTAACATTTCCACCTCAAACAAAAGGGCACTCAGTTTTGTAAAAGATATGCTACCATCGTTTAACTCACATACCAATCCTTAAATACTTTCAGTATGAGACTTCTGTACCCAACTCTTACCCAAGGTCACGTTATCTTGACGAACTAAACAGAAAAATGCTAACCTGCATTATAAACAAATAAACCAACATATTTGTAAAACATTCTACCCAAACACAAAAGAATGTAATTTCTTCTCAATATTTTACAAGACGTTCTCCAAAATTGTCCATATACTCAGACACAAAGCAATTCTCAAAAGATAAAAGAAAATGGAAATAACTCCTTGCATCCTGGCACATAACAAAAAAACATGGACTTAAGCTGTGTATCAACAACAACAGAAACAACAGATAACTTACAAACATGGAAATTAAACAATTCTCTACTGAATGACAGGTGGGTTAAGACAGAAATGACAAAAGACATTAAAGGCTTCCTAGAATTCAATGAAAATGAATACACCGCATACCCAGACTTATGTGGCACAATGAAACTGATGCTAAGAGGAAAGTACATAGCACTAAGTGCCTCCATAAAAACGAAATAAAGAAAAATTAAAAAATAAACAACAAAAAACTGGAGTGACCTCATACTAGCAACCTAACAGAACATATGAAAGCTTTGGAAGGAAAAGAAGAAGAAAAAGAAAAAGAAGAAAAAGAAGAGGCGTAGATAGAATAAAATAAAGTAAGGGCTGAGAAAATAAAATAGACTGAAGTGAACAATACAAATATTCAATGAAACAAAAATGTTAGTCCTTTGAGGATATCAACAGGATAGGCAAACCCTTATCTAAATTAACTAAAAGACAGAAAGAAAATTAAAAAAAAAAAGAAACAACCACCACTAAGAAAATCCTCATTTAATTTGATGTAGGGTATCAGTGTGCTGTATATAGCCTTTATTATGGGACTTGTATCCATGATTTCTCCAATACTTTATCATGAAGGGGTGTTGAATTTTGTCAAAAAGATTTTCTTTATATAGTAAGAAGATCAGTGATTTTTTTCTTTGAGTTTGCTTGAATTGTAGATTACATTGATGGGTTTTCATATGTTGAACCATACTTGAATCCCTGGATGAAGCCTAGATCACAGGGGATGATGTAAGTGATGTGTTCTTGGATTCAGTTTGCAAGTATTTTATTGAGTATTTTTCCTTCAATGTCCATAAGAGAAATTGGTCTGAAATTCTCTTGCTTTATTGACTCTTTGTGTGGTTTACATATCAGAGTGACTATGGATTCAAGGACAAATTGCAGCAATGTTTCTTCTGTTTCTATTTTGTGAAATAGTTTGAGGAGTATTAGCTCTTCTTTGAATGTCTAGTAGAATTCATTTTGTACACATTTGGATACTCTCCCTCTACATTTTATTTAGTTTGGTTAAGGGTGCGTCGTTCTTGTTGATTTTCTCAAGAAAAGAATCTCTTGGCATTGTTGATTCCTTGTATTATTTTCTTTGTTTCTAAGTTCTTGATTTAAAACATGATTTTGATTATTTCCTATTTTTATTATTTTTATATTGATTACAGTTTATTCATTTTGTATCCCAGCTGTAGCCCCCTCCCTAATTCCCTCCTAGTCCTACCCTCCCTTCCTCATCTCCCCCAATGCACCTCTCCAAGTCCACTGATAAGGGAGGACCTCCTCCAATTCCATCTGACCCTAGCCTATCAGGTCTCATCAAGACCAGCTGCATTGTCTTCTTCCGTGTTCTGGTAAGGCTGCTCCACCTTCATGGGGAGGTGATCAAAGAGCCAGCCACTGAGTTTATGTCACAGATAGTCTCTGTTCCCATTACTAGGGAAACCCACTTGGAGACTGAACTGCCATGGGCTACATGAGGGCAGGGCTTCTAGGTTATCTCCATGCATGGTCTTTGGTTGGACTATCAGTCTTAGAAAAGACCACTGTGCCCAGATTTATTGATCCTGTTGCTCTCTTTGTGGAGCTCCTGTCCCTTCCAGGTCTTCCATCACCCCATTCATTCACAAGATTCCCTGAACTCTGCCCAAATTTTGGCTATAAGTCTCAGCATCTCCTTCCATACCTTTATAGGTAAATGCTTTCAATGGCCCTCTGATGTAGGCTCCTGTCCTGTTCCCTGTTTTCTGCCTCTTCCGACATCCATCCCATTTGCCTTTTTGAGTGAAGACTGAGCATCTTACACAGGGTCCTCCTTCTTGCTTAGTTTCTTTAGGTGCACACATTTTAATTTGTTTATCCTATATTACAGGTCTAATATCCACTTAAGTGAGTATATACAATGTGTGTGTTTCTTCTTCTGGGATACCACACTCAGGATAATCTTTTCTACTTCCTACCATTTGCCTATAACTTTCATGATATCCTTGTTTTTGATTGCTGAATACTATTCTATTGTGGAAATATACCATAATATCTCTATCCATTCTTCAATTGAGAGACATCTGGGTTGTTTCCACCTTCTGGCTATTACAAATAAAGCTGCTGCAAACATGGTTGAAGGAATGTCCTTGTTGTGTACTTGAATATATATTGGACATAGGCCTAGGAGTGGTATAGCTGGAGTTTTAGGAAGCAATATTCTTAATTGTCTGAGAAATAGAAAGATTGACTTCCAAAGTGGTTGTACAAGTTTACATTCCCACCAGGAATGGAGGAGGGTTCCCCTTTCTACACATCCTCTCCAGCATGTGTTGTCACCTTAATTTTTGATATTAGCCATTCTGATGTCTGAAAGGTGAAATCTCAGGGGGTTTTTATTATTTTTTTATTTTTTGCATTTCGCTGATGACTAAGAAATTTGAGCATTTCTTTGAGTGTTTCTCTGCCATTCCTTTTTTTGTTGTTGTTTCATATTGGCTTTTTGTTTTTCTTTTTCTTTTATTTAAATGTTTTTTATTTATTTTTATATCAATCACAGGTTAGGTATTTTGCATCCCAGGCATAGCCCCCTTCCTTATTCCCTCCCACTCTCCCCATCCCTCCCTCATCTCCTCCCCGCCCCCTCCAAGTCCACCGACTGGGGAGGATCTTCTCCCCTTCCATCCAACCCCAGTTCATCTTGTCACCTCAGAGCTGGCTGCAATGTCCTCCCCTGGGATCTAGCCAGTCTGTCACTCCCCGGCTTATATGGGGGAGGGTCAAAGAGTCAGCCATCAAGATCATGACTGAAACAGTCCCTGTTTCCCTGAATAGGGTCTTCAGTCCTACACCGAGCTATCATGGGCCCCATCTGTG
>CM053754.1:52594324-52610405 GCA_028658305.1 Pachyuromys duprasi
AAACCTTAATGAAGCCTAGAAAAAAAGAAGATATTTGATTCCAGGCAATTATATAGACTTTATATTAACAGAGATAAATTTTTACACAAACTAGATTTTTCCGTGAAAAATCATACAGTATGTTTTTTAATTTAATTTTTATGTTTTATAATAGATACAATTTATTTACTTTGTATCCCAGCTGTAGCCTCCTCTCTCATTCCCTCCCAATCCCATTCTCCTTCCCTCATCTCCTCCCTGCCCCTCTCAAAGTCCATTGATAAGGGAGGTCCTCCTCCCCTTCCATCTGACCCTGGTTTAATAGGTCTAACCAGAACTGGCTGCAAAGTCCTCCTCTGTGGCCTAGCAAGGCTGCTCCTCCCTTGGGGTGGGAGGTGGGGGTCAAAGAGCCCACTATTGAGTTCACATCAGAGAGAGTCCCTGTTCCCCTTACTAGGGAACCCACTTGGATACTGAGCTGCCATGGGCTACCTCTGAGCAGGGGTTCTAGGTTATATCCATGCATGGTTGGTCCTTGGTTGGAGAAACAGTCTCAGACAAGAACCCTGTGCCCAGATATACTTGGTCCATGTGGAGCTCCTGTTTTCTCCGGGACTTAATAACTCCCCCTTCTTTCGTATGATTCCTTGCACTCTGCCCAAAGTTTGGTTATGATTCTCAGTATCTGCTTTGATACATTGCTAGGTAGAGACTTTCAGAGGCCCTCTATGTTAGACTCCTGCCATATTTCTTGTTTTCTCCTTCTTCCAATGTCCATTTGTCTTTCTGAGTGAGGATTGATCATCTTACCCCTGGTCCTCCTTCTTGTTTACCTTCCTCAAGTGCATAGACTTTAGTATGTTTATCTTATCTTGTAAGTCTAGTATCCACTTTTTAGTGAGTATATACCCTGTGTGTCTTTCTGCTTCTGGGATTCCTCACTCAGGATGATCTTTTCCACTTCAAAATCAAAACCAAAAAATCTGTGCACAGGGGTCTTTTCTGAGATACTTCAAGAACCATTGAGGGAGATAACCTAGAACTCTTGCACTGATGTAGCCCATGGCAGTTCAGTGTCCAAGTGGGCTCCATAGTAATGGGAACAGGGACTGTCTCTGATATGATCTGATTGGCCTGCTCTTTGATCACCTCCCCCTTACCAGGCCACAGAGGGAGACAATGCAGCCAGTCCTGATGAGACCTGATAGACTAGGATCAGTAGGAAGGAGAGAAAGACCTCCCCTATAAGTGGACTTGGGGAGGGACATGTATGGGGAAGGGGAGTGAGGGTGGGGCGGGGAGGGGAGGATGAGGATGGAGGGGTTTATGGGGGATACAAAGTGAATAAAGTATAATGAATAAAAATTAAAATTAAAAAGGAGAGATTGCTTTATCTCAGCCATGTCATCATAAAATGAGGGAGCATATTATTACTCTGTTGTCTCTCTAATTGTTTCCTAAACATTGCACCTTAGATTTGAATAGCAGTTAGACATTAAATAATCTTTGATGACTCTGTTCTGTGTTTTGAAATCATTAAAATTGAAGGTATCATTTTGAATCAAAATTTATGATGTCATTTTCCCTTGATGGAACTTTTAAATTGTCTAGTCTTTCTCACATGGCTATCTGATATAAGCTCAGAAATATGTTCAAAAAATCATGACATCACTAATTATTACCAGATGTTCAGAATTCATTTTGCTTCTATATTTTTACCTAGGATTTTCTAGTTTGTAAAAATGTTCTTGTTCTAAGAAACTTAAATCAATCCCAATGAAATCAGGGACGAAGCAAGGCTGCCCACTCTCTCCGTATCTCTTCAACATAATACTGGAAATCCTAGCTAGAGCAATAAAAAACAGCTATTTGCAGAAAATATTATAGGATACATAAGTGACCCAAAATATTCCACAAGAGAACTCAGAAAGCTGATAAACACATTCACCAAAGTGGCTGGATATATACATATATCTTAAAAATTTCAGAAGCCTCCATGTAAGCAAAGGACAAACTGGCTTAGAATGAAATTAGGGATACAATATCCTTTACAATAGCCACATAAAGTACCTTGGTTTAACTCTAACCAAGCAATTGAAAGACTTGTATGAAGAAAACTTTAAGTCTCTGAAAAAAGAAATTGAAGAAGCTATGGAAAACTCTCCCATACTCATGGATTGGTAGGATTGACATAGTGAAAAAGCATCCAACCAAAAGCAATCTACAGATTCAATGCAGTTCCCATCAAAATACCAACACAATTCTTTAAGATCTTGACAGAACAATTCTCAACTTCATATGGAAACTCAAGAAACCCAGCACAGCTAAAGCAACCTGGTACAATAAAAGAACTTTTGGCGATATCTCCATCCCTGTTTGCAAGCTGTACTATAGAGCAACAGTAATAACAACATCATGGAACTCGCATAGAAACAGACTGGAGAATCAATTAAATCAAAATGAAGGCTGAAAATAAACTCACACACCTACAGACACCTCTTTCTTTCCTTTTCTTTTCTTTTTTTTTTACAAAGAAGCTAAAAATCATAAATTGGAAGAAAATAGTATCTTCAACAGATAATGCTGCATATCTACATATGGAAAAAATCAAAAGATCCATATTTATCACCCTGCATAAAAGTAAAGTCCAAGTGGATCGAAGAGCTCAACATAAATAAAACATAAATAAAACATAAAGAGTTCACCATTAATCTCTTAGAATAAAAAGTGGAGAGTGTCTTGAACTTATGGGCATAGGAGACAACTTCTTGAACAGAACACCAACAGCTCAGATTTTCAGATCAACAGTTAATAAATAGGACCTCATGAAACTGAAAAGCTTCTGAAATCAAAGGACACTGTCAACAGAACAAAACAACAGCCTACAGACTGGGTAAAAGATCTTCACCAATCCTACATCTGGGCAGAGGGCTACTATCCAGAATAGAAAAGGTACTCAAGAAATTAAACAGCAACAAACCAAATAATCCAATTAAAAATGGGGTACAGAACTCAACAGAGAATTCTCAACAGAGGAATATTCAATGGCAGAGAAACACATAAAGAAATGCTCAACATTCTTAGTCATTAGGGAAGAGGGAAGTGCAAATCAAAACAATTCTGAGATTCTATCTTACACCTATCAAAATGGCTAAGATCTAAAACTCAAGTGACAACACATGCTGGAGAGTATATGGAGAAAGAGGAGTACAACATTTTACAACCAGTTTGGAAATCAACCTGGTACTTTTTCAGAAAACTGGGAATAGTGCAACTTCATCTATACCACTCTTGGGCATATATCCAGATGATGCTCAACCATACAACAAGGACATTTGCTCCACCATTTTTAAATTGGCTTTATTCATAAGAGCCAGCCTAGATGTTTCTCAACTGCAGAATGGATACAGCATTTGTGGTACATTTATACAATGTAATACTATTCAGTAATTAAAAACTAGGAAATCATTAAATTTGCAGTCCTGAGTGAGGTAACCCAGAAACAGAAAGATATAGATGGTATATAATCACTTATTAGTCAAATAATGTAAGGTAAATATACAGACCTAAAGAAACTAAATAACAAGATGGTCCCATTCAGAAGGGCAAACAAGATAGATACCAGAGAGGGAAGAGGGTGGGAGCCTATCACAGATGTCCACTATATCTATCCAGCAAGACTCTGTCCAGCAAGGTATCAAAGCAAATGCAGAAACCCACAGCCTCCATCTATGTTGGTTAAAAGCTGTGCTGGGTATAGTAGTTTTGGTTGGCATTTGTGTTCCCTTAAAGACTGCATGACCTCTGCCCAGGCCCTTCTGGCTTTCATAGTTTCTGATGAGAAGTCTGGTGTGATTCTGATAGGTCTACCTTCAATTGGTACTTAACCTTTTTCCCTTGCTGCCTTTAATATATTTTTCTTTTTTTTTCTTTCTTTTTTTTTTTTTGTAGGTTTAGTATTTTGACTATGATGTGATGTGAAGTCACATTTCTTTTCTGGTCTAATCTATTTCATGTTCTGAAGGCTTCTTGTATGTTTATGGGCATATCTTTCTTTAAAAGATAGGGAAAATTTAAAAGTTAGGGAAATTTTCTTCTATGATTTTCTTAAAAGTATTTTCCGGTCCTTGGAGCTTGGAGTCTTCTTTTTCATCTATTCCAATTATTCTTAGGCTTCATCTTTTCATAGCTTCCTTGATTTCTTGAATGTTTTGTGTTTGGGACTTTTCTGATTTTACTTTTTCTTTGAATGAGGAATCAATTTCAGCCAGTGTATCTTCAGCTCCCGGGATTCTCTCTTCCATCTCTTTTATTCTATTGGTGATGCTTACCTTTGTGGTTCCTGATCTTTTCTCTAAGTTCTCCAGTTCCAGATTTTTCTCTGTGTTTTCTTTAAAGATTCTAATTCTGTTTTCATGCTTTGTACCATTTCCTTCATCTGATTGAAGGTGGCTCCCATTTTTGTATTTGTTTCCTCTCTGTAAGTTTCTAATTGTTCCTCTATGTGGGCCATTGTATTCTTTTGAATTTCTTTGAGAACTCTGTTAGTTTCCTCTTTTTGTTACTGTATTCACTAGACAATCATAACTTTAAATTCATTTTCCTGTGTTTCTGCTGAATTAAAATATCCATTTGTTTTTGGTGTTGCTGGTGGGGCAATGGTGTCCTGATTTTTGTTGGGTGAGTTCTTACATCGACCAATGGCCATTGCTTATATATAATCTTGGCTGTTTGTTCCTTGAGTCTGAACTCCTGACTGGAATCGTCTTACTCTGGTGTCTGTAGAATTCTTCAGGAAGATCAGGGAGGTCCGGCGGTTTGAGAGTGTGTGTTATTGCTTCAGTTGTTCCTGGTGGTCTACGGTCTGTGGCAGGGTCTGCAGGCTGGACTCTGAGGTCTGCAGCTGACACTGTGTGTGGGACATGTACTCTGTTGTGGACTCTCTGAGCCTGGCCCTGAGTTCTGTGCTGGAAGCTGTGAGCCAGGCAGGCTGCACTCTGCTCCCTGAGTTGGGAAGCCTATTTGCTTTCTCAGCCTCTGCTCCTTGAGACAAGGCTATGGGGGAATGCCAGAGATCTGTGCTTGGAGCATGCAGCCCTGTACTCCTTGCAAGTTGCTGTGTGCATTGCGGGCTGCTTCCTCTGCTTCAATGCTGGTTGGGGAACCTCTGCTGCTGCCTTCCTGCTGTCTGCACTATCTCCCCTGCTTCCTCTGCTGCAGGCTTGGCTATGTCCTCTGCTGCTTCTGCCAGTTACGGGAAGTGCCCAGGAATGGATTCCCCAGGAGAAGTCCAAGGAGATGTCTACGGTTGACCTGTGTCCTATTGGACTCAGATCAGGTTTTGTCCCCCTTCTTCCCAGGCTCCTCATATGGTTGTTTTGGGTTCCACAGCCCCTCAATTCACCAATTCGAAGTCCTTCCCTGTGGGGTTTTCTCCCAACCGGGAAACCCAGGGTCTGCTGCTCTGAGTCACATAGATATGTCTCTGATGGGTAGTTGGTACACAACAGGTCTAGGGGACCTTTTCTAGGGAGATCCTGGATACCCTTACTTTGCTTGTTAGGGTATCTTTGCTTGTTAGGGTAACTTTGCTTCCTTCCCTGTGTGTTTTCTCCCGACAGGGAAACCCAGGCTCTGATGCCCTGGGGCACACAGTTCTTCTGTGGCAGACAGTTGGGCACACAGCAAGTCTGTGCTCATGGGTAGAGCCTAGTTCAAAGATAGTGGTGTGTGCCATCCATTTTGCGGGACCTTTCCCAGGGGAAAGCTGGCTGACCTAGGTCAGTCCCATTTCCTTCCTTCCCTGTGGGTTTTTCTCTCGACTTGGATTCCTAGTCTCTTCTGTCTTTGTGCCCACCGCTCAGCCTGGGAAGGTGATCAGGACATGCAGGAATGTGGCTCTGGTCTGGCGACTGAGTGCCTGCTTGACTGGAGATCTCTTCAGGGTTCTGGCTGGGTGTCCTGGGAATGGACTGGACCTACTCCTGCACCTTGGGGCTTCCTCTCACCTGGAAAACAGGATTGCTGTTGTTTTAGGACCCAGAGTTCAGGCTCTTGTTCACTGTACTGAAAATGTTGTTCTGCATCTGAGAAGCAGCGTCTGTACCCCACCTCCTGTACCCCATTTTTAACTGGATTATTTGATTTGTTGCTGTTTTACTTCTTGAGTTCTTTAAATATTCTGGATATTAGCCCTCTGTCAGATATAGTGATGGTGAAGATCCTTTCCAAATCTGTAAGCAGTCGCTTTGTTCTGAAGAAGTGTCCTTTGCTTTACAGAAGCTTTTCAGTTTCATGAGGTCCCATTTATTGATTGTTGCTCTTAGAGCCTGTGCTGTTGGTGTTCTGGTTTTATACTGAGGTCTTCGATCCACTTGGACTTTAGTGTTGTGCAGGGTGATAAGTATCGATCTGTTTGCTTTTTGTACATGTAGACATTCACTTAGAACAGCACCATTTGTTGAAGATGCTACCTTATTTCCATTGTATGGTTTTGGCATCTTTGTCAAAGATCAGTTGTCCATAAGTGTGTGGGTTTATTTCAGGGTCTTCTATTTGATTCCATTGATCCACCAGTCTGTTTCTATGCCAATACCATGCAGTTTTTAGTATTATTGCTCTATATTACAGCTTGAGATCATGGATGGAGATACCTCCAGAAGATATTTTATTGTAGAGGATAGTTTAAGCAGTTCTGGGTTTCTTGTTATTCCATATGAAGTTGAGAATTTTTCTTTCAAGGTCATTAAATAATTTTAAGTTTATGAAAGAAGGGGGTTTAAGTCTTAGAGAGGACAGGAGCTCCACAAGGAGAGCAACAGAAACAAAAAATCTGGCGCAGGAGTCTTTTTTGAGACTGATACTTCAACCAAGGACCATTCATGGAAATAACCTAGAACCCCTGCATACATATAGCCCATGATAGTTCAGCCTTTAAGTGGGTGCCATAGAGATGGGAACAGGGACTGTCTCTGACATGAACTGACTGGCTTGATCTTTGATCACCTCCATATGAGTGCAGAGCAGCCTTACCAGGACACAGAGGAAGACAATGCAGCCACTTCTGAAGAGACCTGATAGACTAAAAACAGAAGGAAGGAGAGTAAGACTTCCCCTATCAGTGAAATTGGGGAGGGTGAGGGGTGAAAAAGGGGGAGTGAGGCTGGGATTGGGAGGGGAGTAGAAAGGGATCTACAAGGCAGGTACAAGTGAATAAATTGTAATTCATAAAAATAAAAACAAAAAATGAAGTTTAAAAAATATCACTTCTGTCTCTTTTACCCTATCTCTTTTTTATAGTTCATTTTTAAATTTTTTATTAATTACACTTTACTCACTTTGTATCCCCCCTGTAGCTCTCTCCCTCCTCTCCTTGCAACCCCTCCCTTCATCCCCCTTCTTTACACATGCCCCTCCCAAAGTCTACTGATAGGGGAGGTCTTCTTTTCCTTCCTTCTGATCCTAGTCTATTAGGTCTCATCAGCACTGGCTGCATTATCTTGCTCTGTGGCCTGGTAAGGCTGCTCTCCTTTCAGGGGGAGGTGATCAAAGATCAGGCCAATCAGTTCATGTCACAGACAGTCCCTGTCCTCATTACTATGGAACCCACTTGGACACTGAGCTACCATGGGCTACATCTATGCAGGGGTTCTAGGTTATCTCCATGCATGCTACTTGGTTGGCATATCAGTCTCAGGGAAGACCCCTGTGCTCACATTTTTTGGTTCTCTTGCTCTCCTTGTGGAGCTTCTGTTCTCTTCAGATCTTACTATTTCCCACTTCTTTCATAAGATTCTCTGCATTCTGCCCAAAGTTTGGCCATATGTCTTAGCATCTGCTTTGACAGTCTGCAGGGCAGAGCCTTTCAGAGGCCCTCTGTGGCAGACTCCTACCTTGTCTAGTTGTTGGTTAACAGTGTCTTTCAGACTGCCCAAATAATACAGTGCACTATTCTTGATTGCCTACACGAACTTGATGCTCTGACCCTATTGCTGAAGAATTCACACATATTGGTCACATAAAATGAAATGGTACTGACAAATAAGCTTTCTCCCTGATGTCAAGCTTTCATGGTTCCAGAGAGTATTATGAACACTGCTTGGGGAATAAAAGTGATCAAGAGCCTTACCCAACTGTGAACCTTGTCAGCTACAATAGGGATCAGCATGGCAAAATATACCCTTGGGTACAATAACAGAACAAATGTAATGGTGCTAATCAACAACTTTCTGATTATTTTTAAGTCCCACTCCAAAAAAGAAGGTATATGTATGCTACTACAAATCAGGCTGGAGAACTTGTAGGACCTAAGGATAAAACCCATTCCTATTATTTTACTGTTTTAGTCAAGGCTTCCATTATTCTGAAAAGACACCAGAACCATGACAACTCTTATAAAAAACATTTATTTGGGACTCTTTTACATGTTTGGAAATCTAGTCCATTATCATCATGACAGGAAATACAGTGGTGTACACACAGTCACATTGCTGATGAAGTGCTGAGCCAAGTGTTCTACATCAGAATCAGCAGGCTGTAGAAAGAGAATAAGTCACTGGGCCTGGCTTGACCACTTCTAGCCTCAAAGTCCACTACCAATGATACATTTCCTCCAACAACACCACACCTTCTAATAGTGCAACTTCATAGTGAGCAAGCATTGAAATATATGAGCTTATTCAAATTACCACACTCACTAAAGAGATCTAGTTTAAAAAATGTCCTTTAAATTCAAATTTCTTTACCCATAGATTACTGCAACAATCACACCTCATCAGAGAAGTTTCTTTGCTTTGTGGCTGCTCCTTATTGTAGAAACTCACACCTAGTAAAAGCAGATAATAAGTCACTGTGAAGTGTTCATCCCCAAATGAGATATTTATATCATTGTATATTCTTCAGTTTTTATTTCATTTCAAAATTAATTTCTAATATTTCACAAATTATATTTTGATCATGCTGTTTCTTCTCCCTTGGCAGCTCCAAGATCCTCTTCACTTCTCTACCAATCCACCATCATATCTTCATGTTGTTTCTCTCTTAAACAAACAAAGCAAAACAAACAAAACTACAAAAAAAAAACCAACAAGGCATAACAACAATAATGAAAAGGACACAAAAATCCATGTAGTCTGTTTTGTGTTGGTCAACTATTCTTGAAAATGATGTGTGTTCTGGAGTGTGATTGATATACCAAAAGTCACTCTACTAAAGAAAACTGATTTTCACCCTCCTGATAGTATTTTCCTTCTAGCATTCTGAGCACTAGTCAATAGGAATGATGCTTCTAGTTGCACATTTGTTCAGTTTCTCTGTATTTTATAATGTAAGTTGAGGCTTCAACAACATGGTCTTAAAGTCAGATTGTGGACCATATGTAATAGAATTTGCAGAAGCCTCTGATATTTTGGGAATATCTATGTTTGATAATTCAAAAAAGTATAAATTATTTTTGTTACTAGTGATTTTACTTGGTAGTTTATCATGTCTAGTTTTGTTTCAAGAGAGAGGAAGAACATGAAGTTGGGTGTTTAGCAAGGTGGAGGTGAAATAATATGAGCAGGATATTTTTTATGGAGTTCTCAGAGAATAAATTTTAAAAAACATCTAAAAAAGAAATACCAGCAATCCAAAAACTTCAAAGAATAAAATTTTTAAATTATTTGCTTCTACTGCTATCAAAAAGATGAATCGACAAGTATGCCAATATTTTTAAATAAAGTGATACTTTACTAATTATGTGAAAATGAGAGTGCATGTGCTCTGAAGACAGTAAGCTATAGCTTTGGCTCTCCTTAGATCCAAAACAACCTCTGCCTAACATCTTTGCTATTATTGGAGACAGACAGGATAATCTATCCCCACAGTCTACCTCAAATGAACAAAACTGAAAGTTTGAAAACAATACCAACATTTTCTCTGACTTAAGTTACGACTGGTAAAGCTATTAGCTATCAGAGATCTCATGGACATTGCTCTAAAATATGTAAAAAAATTAAAAATCTTGTTATTACTTTGACAGATGTGGTCAGTGGCCTCATCTTGGTTCAATCAGATATGTAAACTAGAAAGGGGAAAAAGCATACACCAAGAATGGTAACAACTTTTTTTATTTAAATGTGCATACCATGGAAGGTAGTCAGGAACCTGATAAGCAAGGAAATCCACAGTCTTCCAAGAACACTTCATTACTGCAGTACCTGGAAATGCTATAAAACATTAGGAAGATATTTGAATTCATTCTTGGATTATGAGAAAAGTGAAGCAATAATATAAACATGCGTGAGTTGACAGATGAACTATGAATACCAGCAAGCCACATAAAATTTCTAACATGTGTGTGTGTGTGTGTTTGTGTGTGTGTGTGTACAAAGTATTGAAGGATTTAAGAGTTCCAAAGCTAGGTCAATAACACAAACCAAAGCATCATTTTTCTTTGTGTAAAATTGGGGTCTCATGGTCCTTGTGTATCTAGTGTTCAGTTAATAATGCTGGTAACTTCTGACATACCTAGTAGACTGAATCTCACAGCAAAGTTTATTTCTCTAGCTCTTATAATGTTTTCACACCTTTCACAGTGATCCCAGAGCCATAGATGTGGTAACCTTAGTGTAGATGTTGCCTTTGGACTCTGCAATTTTGATAGGTTGTGGTTTTCTTTAATGTTCCTCATCTATTGTAAAGAGAAATTTCCTTGATTTGGGGTGACAACTATATTTATTGCACTATACTCTAATAAGGATGCATAGGATCTGGCTGAGTAGAGGTGCTGTATTATTATTATTTAATTATTTATTATTTATTATTATGTATTTATTATTATTTATTATTATGTATTATTTAATTATTTATTATTTTAATATTGATAGACACAAATATATATACATATTTTTCATATATATTATATTATGAAACTGTAGGGTTGGTCATGTGCACATGTGTTTGGGCTGATTGTTTGGTACTGGACAACCAATTAGTGGGCTTAATTCAGGGGAAGGCAGATTCTTCTCTCAGCAGTAGTTTGTAGCTTTTTATCTCAGGCTGGGTCCTTGTGTGAGTTCCCTAAACCACCTTGCCGTGCTAGTGTTCAGGTCTTATGAGGGCATCCACATTGCTGAGATTCCATAGAAGGAGTTTACTTTTCATACATAAAAGGCACAATCACACAGTGGAGTTATTGGTATTTTATTTTGAACTTTTTTTTATTACTCTACTTTCATGATGGTCCCTGAGCATTATATATAGAAGCTGTGTTGAAGGTGTATTAATTGCAGCTAGACATTCCATGGTCAGCTGTCTATGAATCTAAACCAGTAGTAGATTTATGTAATAATCTTCATCTGATGGGGAAAATAAAGATGCTTCTCTGATAAGGATTAAGAACTACATTTATCTGTGGGTGTGAAGATAAATAATTTGAATGCATTCAAAATTATACTTGGTCAGGGAAGTCCCTATATTAGGTGTTTCATGGCCTCATCAGTAGGTGAGTAGTTGGCTAGGTTTAAAGAAATAGCCACGAATATCCTCTAATTAAACTGGACATAAGTCCAAATAAACCGGTATCGGTTAGTCTTACATAAGTTGCCACTATTGTTCCTTTGGAAGTATGTTGACTTTCTGGCATTGTTGTCATTTTTAGGCATCAGAGCAGCATGCTTTTCTCTGTTGCCAACTTTGTATAGATTCTTATGATACTGTGAGGCTAGCCCTCAATGGGGAAGTTTCCAGATCAAATCCAGCTTAATTCTTTCAAATCCTGTATCCAAAGCATGTGGCATCTAGAGACTTACATTCAAATTCTGGGAGGTGAGCAAAGAGAACACCACTTGTTTGTGGAGTCTCTTGGAATCCTCTGAACTACAATATATATCAAAATAAAATACTACATCAGCATGTGTTGTCCCATGCAATCTCAAACTAAACCAAGTCCCAAACTGAAAAAGAGAGTTGGGCATGATGCCTCACCCATAGCTAAGGAGCTACTGGTAATTTACTTGTATTGGAAGATGGACACTCAAATTATTATTATTATTATTCCTCGGCTTCTTCTTCCTATTACTACTATTATTTACAATTTATTCACTTTGTATCATGGGTGAAGTCCCCTTCCTCATCTCCTCCAGTTATACCCCCCCTTCCTCTTCAAAACTCTCCCCCTTCCCTTGTCCAATGATAGGGGAAGTCCTCCTCCTCTACTTTCTGACCCTAGCTTATCATGTCTCATCATGACTGTCAGGATCCACTTTCTCTTATGGCCTGGTAGGGCCACCTCACCATGGGGAGGTGATCAAACAGCAGGCAAACAAGTGAAATCATTCCTGAGACTGCTGCCTCTCCCCTTGCTAAGGACCCATATGGAGACTGAGATGCCTATGGGTTATATCTGAGCAGGGGTTTTAGGTCCTCTCCATGCTTGGCAGGACCCACTGGTCCCAGACAATTTTGGCTTTTTCAGTGTCCTTGCGGAGATCCTGGCCCCATTGGGTCCTTCTATATCCCCCTTCTTCCATAAGACTTCTTGCTCTCTGTTCACAGTTTGTCTGTGAGTCTCTAAATCTGCTTCCATACCCTGCTTGGTGGAGTCTTTCAGAGGACATCTGCGATAGATCCCTTCCTGTTTCCTCTCTTCTACTACTTCCTCTGTCTATCCTGTTTTCCCTTCTGAATGAGAATTAAGCGTCTTCCCTGGGGTCCTCCTTGCTCTGTACCTTCTTTAGGTCTGTAGATTTTAGTATATTTATCAATATATTATATGGCTAATATCCATTTAAAAGTGAGTATATACCATGAGTGTCTTTCTGCTTCACTCAAGATGATCTTTACTGGTTCCATCCATTTGCCTGCAAATTTCATGACTTCCTTGTTTTTAATAGCTGAGTAGTATTCTACTGTAGTAGATTAGTATTAAATCTACTGTAGTATATTTAGTATTTCATTGTGTAAATATACCACAATTTCTGTATCCATTCCTTGGTTGAAGGATATCTAAGTTGTTCCCATATTATGGCTATTATGAATAAAGTTACTATGAACATTGGGCAAATGTCCTTGCTGTATGGTTAAGCATCGTTCAGATATATGCCCAGGAGTGGTATAGCTGGGTCTTGAGGTAGCACTATTCCCAATCTTCTACTATAGGGGCAGATTGATTGCCAAAATGGTTGTACAAGCTTATATTCCCACCAGCAAGGGAGGAGGGTTCCCCTTTCTCCACATCCTCTCCATCATGTGTTGTTACCTGAGGGTTTTTTTTTTGCATTTAGGTTCTCTTTTAAACTTTTTTATCAAATTCTTTATTAATTGCACTTTATTCACCTTATATACCCCTGTAGTTCCCTCCCTCCTCCCGTCCCAATCCCTCCCTTCCTCTGCCTTCTGCACCAGTGTCCCTCCCCAAATCCAATGATAGGGGAGGTCCTCTTTTCCCTCCTTCTGATCCTTGTCTATTAGGTCTCATCAAGAGTGGGTGCATTTTCTTCCCCTCTGTTCTGGCAAGGCTGCTCCCCGCTCAGGGGAAGGTGATTAAAGAGCAGGCTAATCAGTTCATGTCAGAGACAGTCCCTGTTCACATTACTATGGAACCTTCTTGGACACTGAACTGCCATGCGCCACATCTGTGCAGGGGTCTTAGGCCATCTCCATGCATGTTACTTGGTTGGGCCATCAGTCTCACGAAAGACCCCTGTGCTCAGATTTTTTTGGTTCTGTTTCTCTCCTTGTGGAGTTCCTGTCCTCTTCAGATCTTACTATTTCCCGCTTCTTTCATAAGATTCCCTGCACTCTGCCCAAGTGTTGGCCATAAGTCTCAGTATCTGCTTAGATAGTCTGCAAAGCCCTTCGGAAGCCCTCTGTGGCAGGCTCCGGACTTGTTCCCTGTTTTCTCTTTCTTCTGATGTCCATCCTCTTTGCCTTTCTGGATAGGGATTGAGTATTTTAGCAAGAGTGCTCCCTCTTGATTAGTTTATTTAGGTGTACAGATTTTAGTAGGTTTATCCTATGGTTTATGTCTATATGAGTGAGTATATACCATGTATCTTTCTGCTTCTGGGATAGCTCACTCAGGATGATCCTTTCCAGTTCCCACCATTTACCTGCAAATTTCATGATATCCTTGTTTTTTATTGCTGAGTAGTATTTCATTGTGTAAATGTACCACAAATCTGTATCCATCCCTCAGATGAAGGGCATCTGGGTTGTTTCCAGCTTCTGCTATTACAAATAAAGCTGCTACAAACATGGTTGAGCTAATGTCCTTATTGTGTACCTGAGCCTCTTTTGGATATATGCCTAAGAGTGGTATAGCTGGATATTGAGGAAGTGCTATTCCTAGTTGTCTGAGGAAGCGCCAGATTGATTTCCAGAGTGGTTGTACAAGTTTACATTCCCACCAGCAGTGGATAAGGGTTTCCCTTTCTCCACAGCCTCTGCAGAGCACACTGGGAGGATTTGCTGAAGGAGGCAGAGGCAGGAGGATCACGAGTTCGAGGTCAGCCTGTGCTACACAGTCACTTGAGTTTTTGATCTTAGCCATTCTGATGGCTGTAAGGTGAAATCTCAGGGTCATTTTGATTTGTATTTCCATAATGACTAAATAATCAATTAATTCACTTAATGTGCCAATTATAGCCACCCTCTCTTCTCCCAGACTCCCCTTCCCTCCCTCTTTTCTTATCCCCCCCCCCTTTCCCTTTTTATATGCACTGATCTGGGATTCTTCTGCCTCATTTGTTCCTGTAATTCAAAGATTTGATCCTTTTCCTGTGTTACATACTTCTTGTGTGTCCTTTTTTCATGCTTTTAAAATTTGTTTATGTACTTTGCTTATTTTGTATAGATTTTCTGCTTCATCTTAGTCCAGAATTTTCTTTGTTTTGTTCTACTTACAAGCGTTTATCCTGTTTTCTAATTGAAACACTAAATTTCCAATTCCATCTTCATTTCTTTGTGTATTTTTTTCAATATTCTATTTGTTGAATTTAGTTTTGAAATCCTCCATCTTCCTCATTTCATTTAATTGTGTATTTTCTTGAGCATCACTAAAGTATTTAGTCCCTTTGATTTGTATTTGTATCTCTTAAATCCCTTGACTTAATTGATAAGGTTTTGAGTTTTCTTCTAAATCCGGGGGTTCATTAAACATTTCTCATTAGAACACTAGTGAGCACTAGTGAGCTTGATGGGAGACGATTGGTTTGGGCCATTGTTGTTTTTGTGTTTTGAGTTACCTAGATGGAGTTCTTGCTTTCTGTGTGTGTCTGATGGAGTATTAAGATCTTTCTTAGACTGGATGATGAGTGACCTGAAATAAGCCATATAAAGCCTGTAGATGAGGTGTTTAAAAGACCATGAAAATATGACTCCTAAATTAGGGATGAGAATCTAGGCCTGTGTGTTGGTAGATGACAGCAGGTGGGGAAAGGGAAGGTAAAGATAAGAAGCAACTTTCCCTGGGAACGTGCCTCACAAACAAGGTTTGTGGATCTTGAACTAAGCTTGTGGGCTTGCAGATGGCAGTGTTGGGAGATAACAATGGAGACAGGGAAGAAGGAACATATTCAAGAAAAAGGCAGGAACATACAGTGTACATAGAGGCTACATATGCTGTGAGTCTGGGGCCAGGATTGTGGGTTTCCTGGTGGAGGAGGATTGCAGGAAGGGAGGAATTTACCTAGGAAAGGTGGTGCACAATGCAAAGAAGTTTATTGGGATGCAAGTTGGTCATTTTGATGAATCTAGAAATTGGTCCACTTTTCACTTTTTCTTACTGAGTAGAATATAGGTTTACAAAGTAATCGCTCATAATATTCTGAATTTTCTTAACTTCTGTTGTATTGTTCATTTGCTCATTTTTGATCATATTCACTGATGGCATATCTTTATTTTTTGTTGGTTTATTGGTCTAAAGGTCTAATATTTTTCTTTTTTCTTCTTTTTTTATAATAAATTATTTATTTTTATATCAATCACAGGTTAGGTTTTTTGCATCCCATGTGTAGCCCCCTCCCTCACTCCTTCCCACCCTCCCTCATCTCCTCCCCGCCCCCTCCAAGTCCACCAATGGGGGAGGACCTCCTCCCCTTCCATCTGACCCCAGATCATC
>CM053754.1:52610905-52634393 GCA_028658305.1 Pachyuromys duprasi
AATCTATTTGTCAGTCTCTGTCTATAAATAAAAGTTAGATAAACAATTACAGTCCAAAGTAATATAGACACTACAGAAATATAGCCCTGAGTTTTGTGGACCTGTTGCTCTTTAGTTCAGGTTGCTTGCCCTGTCTATGTCATGTAGTAACCATCAGCTGAAATCCCTAGGGTGATTTCAGCCTAGTGACTTTCATGATCTTCCATTCAGCTTATTCATATCAACATTTGTATTGGATGAAGATAGTATGTAGAAAAGGGAGCTTTTGTTGTAGGGGAAAACTCTACAGCCATATTAAAATATTTTCATTTTCTTATGTGTAGATTTGTGGTTGTCTCCTTGACAGAGAATGTCTTCACATATGAGAACTCATAGCCTATAGCAACAGTTCTTAAATTATGGATTCAAAGCAACAGTAGAAAATTTGTAGGGTTTGTAGCAGTAGAATTTGTAGAAAATATGAATTTTAAGTTCACCAACATCTACATAATTATAAACTCAGATTGTGAGGCTCAGTGACACACACTTTAAGAAGTCCTTCTTTGGGATTATGATACACACTATAATTCCAGTGCACTCACCAGAGAAAGAAGTATTTCATATACATATATATTATGCATATATACAGTACACATATATTTATATCTTTCATATACATGAAATACACATTGATACATATATATTATGTGTGAAATGTATGTATGACATTATTTTGTGCTTGAGTGGAAGGATATGTGTGTGACAACGTGAATATGTAGAAGTCATAAACAGCCTTGAGGAGTTCATTCTCTGCTTTCATCATTATGTGCTATATTAGCTACTTTTTTCATAGGAGAAAATGAGCACTTTTGGCTTGCAGTTTCTGAGAGGAAACAGTCCATCATGGCAAAGAAACATGGCAACAGGAGCATGAGGCCAGCCAGGAAATCAGAAATCAGAGTAATTGTATTTTATTTGCATATTAGTGGCAGAGGTGGTGGATGAATGGAAATGGAGAGAAAGCTGAGAAAGGATGGCTGAGATAGTGAAATAGGGAAGAAATAGAAAGTAAAGTCAGGGGCTATAAATAGCTTTAAAACTTGTCCCCAGTGATGATATACTTCCTCAATCAAGACTCCATAAAGATTCTATAACACCCCCAAAGAGCATTAGCAACTAGAGACCAAGCATTCAGACATGAGTCTATGTAGGAAATGTCATATTTAGCTTATATTCTACATCTGACTCCCAGTGGTTTATAAACATCTCATTATGCAAAATGCATATAATCCAAGTCCGAAAGTTTCCTTTAGCAATCCAAAAATTATTCAAATTCAAAATTCAAAGTCTCTTTGGAGATTCAAGTCAAGTTATATATTGCTACCTCTTATAAAATATAAATCTTATTACATACTTCTAAGATAAAATATAAGAATATATAATCCCATTCCAAAAGAGAAATTGGGGCACCGTGAGGAAATATTGAAGCAAAGCAAGAGCAAATTCTAGAAGAATGAACACCGAATAGTGTTCCTGCAGCTTTAGCAATCTGAGGCTTCAATTTGAAAGAGCTTCCAAGTTACGAATAAAGCTATTTGAATAAAGCTGTTATTATGAATAAAGCTGCTACAAACATGGTTGAATAAATGTTCTTGTTGTGTACTTGAACGTATTTTGGATATATGCCTAGGAGTGGTATAGCTGGATCTTGAAAAAGCAGTATTCCTAATTGTCTGAGAAAGTGCCAGGTTGATTTCTAAAGTGGTTGTACAAGTTTACATTCTCACCAGCAATGGAGGAGGGTTCCCCTTTCTCCACAACTTCTCCAGCATGTGTTGTCACTTTAGTTTTTTATCTTGGCCATTCTGATGGGTGTAAGGTGAAATCTCAGTGTTGTTTTGATTTGAATCTTCCTGATGGCTAAGGACATTGAGCATTTCTTTAAGCATTTCTCTTCCATTCTATATTCCTCTACAGAGAATTCTCTGTTTAGCTCCATACCGTACCCCAATTTTTAATTGGATTACTTGATTTGTTGCTTTTTAACTTCTTTAGTTTTTTATACATCTGGGCACAGGAATCTTATCTGAGACTGATTATCCAACCAAAGACTGTGCATAGACATAACCTAGAACCTCTGCTCAGATGTAGCCCATGGCAGCTCAGTATTCAAATGGGTACCCTAGTAAGGTGAACAGGGACTGTCTCTGACATGAACTCAGTGGCTGGCTCTTTGATCACTTCCTCCTTTAGGGGGAGCAACCTTACCAGGCCACAGAGGAAGATGATACAGCCAGTCCTGATGAAATTTGATAAGCTAGGGTCAGATGGAAGGGGAGGAGGACCTCCCCTATCAGTGGACTTAGAGAGGGGCAGGGAAGAGATGAGGGAGGGTGTAATTGGGAGGGAATGAGGGAAGGGACTACAGCTGAGATACAAAGTAAATAAACTGTAATTAATATAAAAAATAAAATTTTAATTAAAAAAAGAAAGAGCTGAGATTGCTCTAGCCTTTCAACTTTGCTGGCTTTAATATACATATTTATCTTGCGATGGATCCACTGTCTTCTTTCACAAATTAGAGACTTTGTCCCATGGCATTTGGCCCTTGGGATATATTCCCCATTGCTTTTTTGCATAACAGGAAAGTGTTCTTTAATCTAATCACTTTAAGAACTTCAGTTTCTTTTTCATATTGGTAACAACCTTACATGTCATAATGTTCTTTTCTTCTCCAAGCTGCACATATTTTTTTTCCTCTGAGTCATTTGTTTTCTAAAACTTCAGAAAAGTGGCCAATGATACGGTGTTTTGAAATTTCCTACAACAAACAAATAAGCACTTTTTAATTCAGCCTCATGATAATTCTCAGGACACAGGCAGAATGCAGATAGGTTCTTTGCAATTATGTAATGCAACTGGCTCCTAACCCATTTCCAGTAGAGTCCTTAATATTCTCTGAAGCTTTATGAGCCAAGTATCCCCTGGCTACAATTTTATCTACCATCTAATCTCCCAACAGTGACCATTAAGCTCTGTTTACAATATTTAAGGGATCTTCTGGACCAAAGTTACAAACTTCTTCATATTGGTTCAAAAACAAGTGTCAAAAGCTATGAATCATACAGTCAGGTTTAGTATAATGATCCTACTCCACATACCCATTTCTATTTATTTACTCTTCGGTTGTTATGATAAAATACTACAACAACAATCAGTTTGGAGGAGAAAAGGTATTTTGTCTGAAAGTTGCTGATGAATAAAGTCCATCTTGGTGAGAACATAAGATCAGCCTGTCAATCATAAAGCAATGAGGGAACATGAAGTAAGGCAAAGCTACAAAGTCTCAAATTCTATCCCCAGTGGCATATTTCTTCCAACAAGGCTTCACCACAGAAAGGTTCAATAACCTTCTCAAAAGTGCTACTATTTGAGACCAAGAGTACAAAAACATAGTCCTATGGAGAAATTTTCATATTCACATCACAAACATTGCTTCCTGGGATCAAAATCAGATAGTAAGGTATTTTAGGCTTTGAAACTGTGTTTATTTTACTCTCCTTAGCCATCATGCTGTCCAAAAAGCATTAGTTTCAAAGCAGATCTGACCTTACTCTTGAATTAATCAATGCTCCTATTTGTAGTTATGATGAAACACAGAAAGATAATTTTATTAGTATAAAACATACACAGTTCTTTATAAAAGAGTTTTGTAATGTCATACAAAATAAGAACGGTGTGGAGTATTTAGCAAAAAGCCTGATACATTTCTTTCACTACAGGATTGCAGAGCTAAAAACAATGCTGGCAAGTACACTATGCAATTTAAAACTTCAAAGGAAAGAAATAAACTCATCTATTAATTTTGATGTAATTAAGGTACAAAAATATAGTATCGAACCTCAGTAGAAATAAAGAAGCCCATAAAAACCAGATTGGGAACAAAAGCTTTAACACATTTCCCACTTCCCCTGCTAGCTATCAACTGCCCCAGCAGGGTACTACTGAAAAGTTGCTGGCTGACAGATGGAAACAAATAGTATATGATATGTGTTTTAATACCTTGGTAATTCAACACTAAATATAATGAAAGAGCCAATGAAGAGAGTAGAAAGATAACAGTTTTTTTAACAGACTTATAAAATTAAATTCTTCAACTGCCAAACAAAAATCCCTCATGGACCCATCCTCCACGGCAATAGTACACCTAGCTGCAATGCCAAGTATGTAGGTTGAGGGTTTCTTCAGCTCCCACCTCCCAGGCTTACACTCAAGGCAAATCACCAGACTTTCTTTCTCCGAACCAACACTGGTTAATTCTTTGCCTCCAATTTGATTATGATACAAGAATATGAATGCAAATTAGTGTGAATGAAAAACTTTCCTCCATATTCCCAGCAATATGATTGGGTAGACATTTTGGTGTGTTCCTTATTCCTTGTTAAATTAATTAGATTATTGTGTTAATTTTAAGGGGATATTGAAAGGATTCTAAATGGACAAAAAGCCTATTTTGTATTTTCATTGGAAAACTGTATGTTGCTTAAAGCTATTTACCAAGGTTGTCTGACTTTGTTGTGACTTTCATTGCCTTTGTGGTGTTGTAAAATTCCAGAGATGAAAGTTAACTTGTAGAAAATGCAGAGAAGTAATTCTTGTTTATGGATGCATAAATAAATTTTATTCAGTGGAGTATCAAATCACCTTCTACACAAAAGAAGCTACTTGCACTGATTAAATTCACATATCAGAAATCATGATGATCTTGTATATTTCTTTAACTTTTATGCTATCAGTGTAAAGGCATATAAGGTTTTAAAAATTCCTCATTAATTAGTGAGTTAAACAAAAGTCTTTGATAAATGTTTACCATATATGTAAGAGTAACTACTAAACTTTTAAGATACAATTATCCTTTAATGATGTATTTTATAAACAATATATTTTGTAACTATATGTGCCTTCTCAATTCTGGATGATAAGCCAAGGCAAATGCAGTAGGTTCGGAGGTTATTATGTGCCCACATGCTTGTCAGCAAGAAACAAAGACTAGTTCAGAGATAAATTCACTTCCCTCATAAGGAAATAAGGAATCTGCAATGGGAAATGGAGAAATCCTCTTCATTCTTAACTTTAGATATGGTCATGTGAGAACAAGGAGTTTGGAAATGGCATGTTCAAGAACCATGAAAGAGGGCCAAGGAAAATGTTAGGGAAGTTATCTCTGAGTATTAACATGAAATATTGAGTTTTGGAATCAATCAAACTATCTATCAACTAGCTAAATATCTTAAGACCTATTCTCAGAAAGAGATGCTATAGTAGGTACCAATGTGAAAGTATGCTAGTTGATTGTTCCATACATTTTGTAAACATTCAAACTTTTATTTTCTACCCTATACACATTTTCCTCACCATTTTCCATTTCTCCTTATTTTGGGGGCAGCTTTCCAAAGTGACACCACATTTAGCATCACAAGCATTCTTCTTCTATTAATATGTTTGAAGGGAATGGGCTTTGAATGGGTCTTCTTAAGAGACCACACAATTATCACTTCCTCCCATTCTGCCATTCAGGCTCTACTTCATTATGCGGACTAGTGTATCTTGAGAGGGCAAGCCAGAGATGGAGTGGCTGGGGATGAAGAGATCTCAAGTGGCTGTGAACGTGGTGGGAACCGACTCTTGGGTGACAGATTTCACTGAGACAGATTGTTTAATGGATAAAACAAAAGATACTTACAACCTTTGGGTGGCTGGATAGGGGCTTTTAGACTGAATGTACATCTTTGGCCTCAGCTGTGTTGCTGGGGATGCCTCATTTGTATGAGGAGGAATTCCAGGTGTTCGTGGACATGACCTTATGAGGGGGACAGAAAGTTTAACCAGGCTACCAAAAGGCAATGGTGGAGGTCCAGGGCCACCTGATTTGGGACATGCGGGTATAGAGGAGGGAGGGAGCAGTCCTATTATTGATCTCAGGGTGAGTTTTCGAGATTGTGGACCTGCCTGGAGTCCACTTTTCCTCTGTGTGGGCTCCCCTGGTCCCCTGGCTCTCTAGGCTCACACTATGCCAAACTTCATTGTTTTTCATCAAAAAACGGTATAATTGTGTAGCCTCAGTTGACAACTTAAAAGTTTTGTACTATTAAGCCAACTCTAACAGCTGGTTTCATCAAGCTCACATGTGACACAAAGCCATTTGGGGTAGGAAAAGCTAAATGCAATAAATCAAATATTTCCTCGACCTTTAGAAACAGAATGTAGAACATCACTTCATTTGAGAAGGAAGAAGATATAATTTTTTTAATTCATTAATTTGTTTTCCTTTTCTAATTGTTTAAGGTGAAATGAATTTAAGGTTGACTGTGGACAGTAGAAACTGTGTTTTTTTGTTTTTTTGTTTTGTTTTGCTTGTTTTCCTGAAGGTGTAAATATTTAACCTAGAACCCAACATAGTCTTGGCAATACTATGCCTCCATACTATACTCAACCGTTATTTGACTTTTTAAATTTTTCATTATTATTATTATTACTGTTACTGTTATTATTAGTATTTATTACAATTTATTCACTTTGTATCCTGGCTGTAGCTCTCTACCTCATCTGGTTCTACTCTTCCTCCCTTTTCCTCCCTCATGTCCCTTCCCTAGTCCAATTATAGGGGAGGTCTTCCTCCCCTACTATCTGACCCTAGCCTATCAGGTCGGTCTCATCAGAACTGTCTGGATCCTCTTTCTGTGTGGCCTACTAAGGCTACCTCACCAGAGGGAGATGATCAAGGAACAGGCAACCAAGTTCATGGCCCTGAATGACCCTGTTCCCCTTACTAGGGTACCTCCATGGAGACTGAGCTGTCCATGGGTGACATCTGAGCAGGGAGGTCCTCTCCATGCATGGTCCTTGGTTGATTCATCAATCTCTGCAGGCCTCCCTGGGAACAAATTTTTAAATTACCTAAATTTCTCAGGATGGCCTTCAACTTACTTTACAGTTTCAGGGTGACCCTGATCTTACAATATTTTTTCTCTATAACTGGCGTTATAGCTCTGTGGTGTCATGTTTAATTTGGGGTTTGCTTTTTAATGTTTCTGTGTCTATGTCTAAGTTTTCCAGGTTTTATAAATGAGCCAATGAAAAATAACAAATGCTTCTAATCCTAGCACTTGAGAGGTGAACTCAGAGTATCAAGAGTTCTATGTCATCCTCTGCTACAAAAATGAATGAAGCCACACTAGACTAAGTAATACTTTTTGTCAAATAAACAGTCAGTATACACACAAATAAACAGGTAGGAGAAGGTTGGGAGATTTCTCTCAGCAAGCTCAGAGCAACTTCTGCTCTTACGAAGAACCACAGTTTCTTTTCAAGTACACACTTGGTGGCTCACAATGATCCTTAACTTCAAACATGTACATAGTGCATATAAATACATACATACATACATACATACATACATATATACACAAAATGTTTTATACTGCATACATACAATGTATGTTATATATACACATAGATATTCATACATTTATATACAGTTATATATACAATGTATATATAACATGTATATTACATATATTAAGTGTATATTACACACATATTGTATATTATGTATGCATATATTAGATATATTCACTTTATTTCTATATAAATATATTTTATATATTAGATTTGTTCATTTTATTTTATATGTAAGAAATATATATGTATATGTAAATGTAGCAGGTTATCATGGGTTAGGAGACAGTTATCTTATCAACAGTGCTACAGGCTGGAAAAATTATTCGATAATTAGAAAGTAAATGAAAATTGGTGATTAGGAAATAGTTTCATCATTGTGAGAAGTGTCAGAGAACCTTTAGCCAACACTCTTACAGCTGAGGAAGGAAAAGAGGCTGTGTCTATTACTAGAGGAATACATTTAAAATGTTATCTATGAAGGTAAGTATAATTTCTGAAGTTATTCTTTTCTTTTTCAGGAAAAACAAGTTCAAAACTTGAATCTTTTTTCTTTTATCTTTTTTTTTTTTTGCTTTGTTTCTCCACCACCCCTACTTTATTTAATAGCAATCAGTCCAAAGAACTGATGAAACAGGCACTGCAGTGAGAGTGCTATCATTAGACCTGATTGCAATTCCACTTCTGCTCCTTAGTTAATCGTTCAGTGACAGTGGGTGATATTCCCATCTCTCTGGATGTAATAAACCAAGATGCCAGGGTGCTGCCTTTTCAAGACTTTTCTAAGTCCCAACTTTTCTGATTCTCTGATTCTTTACTTTGAGGTCATTTTCTACTCCAATTTCCATTTGTTACTGTCTCTATGTCACAAGTGCAGCTCAGACAAATGTCTAACTAAGATCTGCCAGTCTCCAAAGTTCCTCACCTGATAAAGAAAGTTAGCTTCAGAGTCTGGTATCATTGAAGACATATTGCTTTACATGACCAAAATTGAGATGAACTAGTAGGAGTTTTTATGTGATCTGTGTGCTCTTTGGTGAGTGGAAGACTCAAAATACCTAAAGGCTGGCTGGTCAAAATTTACTAAATGTACTAAATTTTAAATTTGATGCTGCTATGTGGGACTCAAAGCTGATAAAGTGTTTATTATGTTTAGTAGGCATATCTTAGAATCAGCTTGATTTGGAGTTTGTATTTTTAAGAAAGGCATATATGAGGCACTAAGAGAGCTAACTGGAGTTGGCTGTCAGTCATTGCAATACAAGCTTTACCAGATTGAAAATCCATCTTATTTACTGTTGACCATGGTAAAACCTCAGCACTTAAGAGATTTCTACTTAAATGTTGTCCAGGTTAAAGGGAGTGTTATGTAAACATGGATGACATTTTAAATTAATTTTCAGGGGAACAGAGATTCCAATCATGTACAGAGCATAAAGAGCACATTATTTCCTACCAACTCATAATGTTTCAGTGTCCTTAAGGGGCACACCAACTGAAAAAAATCTCCCAAAGCACCTATTTTGGGGGTGGAGAAATACTCTGCCCAATGACTGCACTGGTACAGATTTAATGTTTTTCATTTTGACTGAGCATGAATGATTTTACAACTTAGAAAAGGTGAGACATGGTAAACAGAACACATAAGAAAGGTGCTTCATGCCCATTTTTTCAAATGTGATGTGTGAACTAGTTTTCGTACACAGAGTAACAGTAAGAGATAAAATCTCCTCTAATTAGGAAATAAAGCATCCATCATTTGAGTTATAAATACAATCTTTACACTTGAGCAAGGCCAAAAACTAAAGAGGAGATTCATATAGATGATTAAGAAGAGAAACAGTGGCAAAATATAAAAGGATTAATGTATAGAGAAGCATGTTCTGTGGACAGAAAATTAGAGTTTTTGGAACATATTTGGAGAACTATCAGAAGATTTTCTTTTTTAATTTTTATTTTATTTTTATTAATTAAAGTTTATTCACTTTGTATCCCAGCTGTAGCCCTCTCCCCCATATCCTCCCAATCCCATCCTCTCTCTTCTCCTATGCACCTCCCCGAGTCTAATGATAGGGGAGGTCCTTCTCCCCTTCCATCTGACCCTAGTCTGTTAGGTCTCATCAAGACTGGCTGCATTGTCTTCCTCTGTGGAATGGTAAGGCTGCTCTCCTCTCAGGTGAAGGTGATCAAAGAGCTAGGGAAAAAGACAGGAGCCTATCACAGAGGGCCTTTCAAAGAGTCTACCCAGCAGGGTAATGAAACATGTGCTGAGATTCACAGCCAAACTTTGGGGAGAGTGCAGGGAATATTATGAAAGAAGGGGGGATAGAAAGTCCTGGAGGGAACAGGAGCTCCACAAAGAGAGCAACAGAACCAAAAAAATCTGGGCACAGAGGTCTTTTCTGAGACTGATACTCCAAACAAGGATCATGCATGGAGATAACGTAGAACTCCTGAACAGAAGTAGCCCATGGCAACTCAATGTCTAAAAGGGTTACCCAATAATAGGAACAGGGACTGTCTCTGATATGAACTCATGGGCTTGCCCTTTGATCAGAATATTTTCTTAGAGTGCAGTCTCATTCAGTACTGACATAACCTGGGGCCCTACCAACCTGTTTAACGAGCTTCTAGATGATATGATCTTGCCAAAGAGCCATGCCTTACATTAAGGAAGATCCTAGAATATTTTTACACACTCACAAGGAAGATTATCTACAAGGTAACTGCAGATAATAAGACGTGTATTTAATTTAGTAGTTGTTTTATTTATTAAAAAAATAGCATGGTTCTATTCTGTTGTGTTCATAGTACTATTTGTATTAAAGTTTTATTAGTAAAATATGATTTGTTAATCTAATTGTTAAGTACACTTAGTGCAGGTGTACAATAGCAAAAATCAGAGCACACATGCACAACATCTAAGCACTGATATCTGTGAGAAAGCTTTGGCTTATACATTTATGGTTACACAAACCCTGTCATTTGACTTGACTTCATATGTATTAATGCTGCCAAAACAGAATATTTTCTCTGTCTTGCAACTCACATGATGTCCTCTGTGTGATTTTTTTTCTTTTGCTGTCATAAAAACCATGACAAAAAAGCCAGGCAGTGGTAGCACACACTTTTGATCTCAGCAGAGCCGATTACTTTCACATTACATTACTGAGGGAATAAAATGAGTAAAGCCAGACTGAGATTTGTTTCTATTGCAAAAAGGTTCTGTGTTTCACTGAGCAGACTCACAGTCTACTGATCAGCTGTCTAAGATAGTGCAACTGATAAGCAAAGTAAAGCCTTGAAGAATATGATGCTATCTTGAGAACAAGCTTTGATTTCAAGAAGTGCTGACTCTGAAGGAATTTGAATTACTTTTAAATTTATTATTATAATTTATTACAATTTAGCTGTGGTCCCCTTCCTCATCTCCTCCCAATCCCACCTTCCCTCCAATATCTTCCCCCATGTTCCTCCCCTAGTCCCTGTTTTCTCTACCTTCCTATGTCTATCCCGTTTGCCTTTCTAAATGATTGCTTATTTTACCCAGGGTCTTCCTTGCATAGTTTCTTTAGGTGTACATATTTTGGTATGTTTATCCTATATTATATGTCTAATATACACTTCTAATTGAGAATACACCGGGTGTCTTTCTACTTCTGGGATATTTCACTCAGTATGATCTTTTCCAGTTCCCACCATTTGCCTGCAAATTTCATGGTTCCCTTGTTTTTAATTGCTAAGTAGTATTCCATTGTGTAAATGTAGCACAATTTCTGTATCCATTCCTCAGTTGAGGGGCATCTGAATTGTTTTCAGATTCTGGCTACTAGGAATAAAGCTGCTCCAAACTTGGGTGAGCAAATGTCCTTGTTGTATACTTGAGCCTATTTTGGATATATGCCTAGGAGTGGTATAGGTGGACCTTGAGGTAGCACTATTCCTAATTTTCTGAAAAAGCTCCAGATTGATTTTACAAGAGTTTGTAAAAGTTTACATCCCCACCAGGAATGGAGGAAGGTTCCCCTTTGCTTTATAGGAGCTTTTCAGTTTCATGAGACCCAATTTATTGATTGTTGAGCTTAGAGCCTGTGATATTAGTGTTCCATCCAGGAACTTGTTTCCTGTGCCATTTAGTTCAAGAATCTTCCTTGTGTTTTCTTCTGCCTGGTTTTTTGTGTCTGGTTTTATGTTGAGGTCTTTGATCCACCTTTGTTCAGGATGATAAATATGGATCTTTTGCATTCTTCTACATGTAGACATCCAGTAGACCACTACTGTTTACTGAATATGTTATCTTTTTTTTTCCATTTTCTATTGACTTCTTTGTCAAAAATCAAGTATCTGTAGGTGTGTGGGTTCATTTATGGGTCTTCTATTCAATTTCATTAATCCACCATTCTGTTTTTATGCCATTACCATGAGGTTTTATTACTGTTGCTATATAGTACAGCTTGAGATCAGGGATGGAGATACCTCCTGAAGATGTTATTGTACAGGGTTGTTGTAACAATTCTGGTGTTATTTTTGTTTTGTTTTCCCACATGAAATTGAGAATTGTTCTTTCAAGTTCTGTAAAGATTTTTGTTGGCATTTTGATGGAAATTGTATTTAATCGGTAGATTGCTTTTGGCAGGATGTCCATTTTCACTATGTTAATCCTACCGATCCAAGAGCACAGGAGATCTTTCTATCCTCTGATATCTTCTTCAATTTCTTTCTTCAGAGACTTGTAGTTTTTTTTTTTTTAAACAGGTCTTACACTTGCTTGGTTAAAGTCACACCAAGGTACTTTCTGTTATCAGTGAATATTTTGAAGGGTGTTGTTTCCCTAAATCCTTTCTCAGCCCTTTTGTCCTGAATTTGAAGTTCTATCAAATGGTTTCTTTGTAATTTTTTAAACAGAATTTTTGTCCCATTTAACACTTTGTCAGCTAAAACAGTATTTTTAGTTTATATTTCCCATATAGCACATATCTATTTTGTGTGTCTGACTCCATGCCACAGTATATGTATGGTGGTCCCAGAAAAACTTGCAGTTGTCAGTTTTCATATTCTATCAGATAGCTCGTAGAAAGCAAACTCAAGTTAAATGTCTTGGCAGCTAGAGCATCAGAGTCATCATCCCCAAATACCAGCTTTAAATACTAAATTTTCCACTGTGAGATTGTGCTGAAATAAGTAAGTCATTTACTCTCTTGGTTTCCCATATAAAAGGCTGTGAGAGTCAGTGACCTTAACAACTGTTACTGTATTCAATAGCTCCATTTGCATTTCTCACGCACTTTATGGATGAACTAGATGAGTACTTCCTTTAGCGATCTCCAGTAACGGATTTCTGATTTCTAAATATACGTGAGCAAAAATATCTCAACTTATATCCACCCTATAAACAAATAAAATACAAACTTGTTATGTGTTGGATTATATATATTTATATATATTAAATATTTAATATATATTAAATATTTATATATAGATAATATATATATTACCAATAAATCACTTAATTGCTCCTACTCTTTCACTCTTAGAGGTTCCATCAGAGTTTGAGGTACTGTTGAGAGTTTAATTCAAGCCGCTGTTTTTAACCATAATTTCTATCTATATTATTCTCAGAAGTGATTATCTTCTCTCATGGATACCTTCATGGCATATGTTTATTTTGCTTAGTGTAAAAGGGCATACCTATAATCAACAGCACTAAGCAGGAAGAGGAAATAGGATTAGGAGTCTCTGACAAGCTTTCGCTACATTGTGAGTCTGAAGGGCATCCTACCAGCAGGTGTATGAACAAACCTGTCAATTGAAAACCTCATTTCATATTTCTGTAAGTAACAATACTGGTGAACTGGGCTCAGGCCTTTCCTGAGAGCAGATCTCCTCTCAGCTGCCTTTCTCCAGGGCCTAAGTTTGCATAATTACATTCAGCAGTTTTATCATCATCATCAATTTTCTTTGTAATCTTAAATAGATTAAATAGTAAATCTCTGGAGTTTGCTCATATTTTCAGTCAGTGAAATTTCTTACTTTCTCTAGATGATCTCTTTGTTTTTCTTTAAGTCTTGCTTATGTGACTACAGCCACATCAGTATTGCCAGAGATACCAGGGTACTATCGACTCAGTCACTACTTTTGTACTTCCCTCCAGACACCTGCACAGATACCCTATAAATAGATTCTCTCTTGTCATTTAGAGCTCTCAGTCAAATCTGACCATTAGGGAAGATTCCTTTCACTACATGGTTCCATTCCTTTTGTCTCATCACTCTCAAGACTTAATGCTTTTCCAACACAACATGTTTTGCTGCTCAAATAGAGAGTAAGTATGTATGAGTGTGTTTGTGTGTACGTTTTGTTAATTTTCTGTGGCATTCCAGCACTTGCTTAGTATTTGACAGAACAACTAGCAAGTAATATTTTATAGAAACAGTGAAAAATATCTCAATTTAAGATTCTGGTTTTGGTGAATTATCAAGGTCAGTAGTTTCTGATCCTAGCCATCCAATGGAAAAAAAATCACCTTAATTTAAAACTCAATTTGATTTTAGCATTACTGAAGCAAAATGTCTGAGAAAAGAGTATTCAGGATACTGTAATTTTAATAAGTCTCCTGAAACTTCTGATATGCAGTCAGACTTCTTGGTCTACATCACAAATTCAGGAATACAAAAAAAAATTATAGGGTAATAGTTAACACAGAGTTATTGATATCAGCCTAGATTAGATTCCTAGCTTTTCATTTACTTGATGTCATCATTTGATCTCTGTTTCTGTAATAGACAAAATGACAAAAAGAAACTAGGAGAAAGGTGTTTGTTCCATCCATCATGTAAGGAAACCAAGGCAGAATCCAAGATTGGAAACAGGAAGCAAGAACAGAAGCAGAGACCATTAAGCACATATGGTATAATGAGCTACAGAATTTTACATGTCTTAAATTATTTCGACTAGGAGGGAGGGATTAGGAAGGGATGAGGGAGGGGACTACAATGTGAATAAACTGTAATTAATAAAAATTAAATTAAGAAAAGATAGGTAGTCAAAAGTATCATGGGATGAAAGAAACTTCTGGTTATTTGGACATGAGTACTGCCTTTTTTTTTTCAATTTGATATAGAGACATTTGGGAAGGATGAAACTTGAGAAGATGCCGCCATACTTTGTCCTGAAGGCAATACTGTTGGACAATTTTTAGTTACTGCTTGATGTGGAAGGACCCAGTGCACTCTGGGTGGTGCCAAACCTGGGCATGTGGTCTGGCTTTCATCAAAAGCAAGTTGAGACAGCCAGAGAAAGCAGTAAGAAGATTTATTACATGCTTACTGCCCTGCTCCTGCTTGAGTTCTTGTCCTCAACTGTGGCCTGTGATCAGGTTGCATAAACAAAACAAACCGTTTCCTCTCCACGTTGCTTTTAGTGATGGTGTTTATTATATCAATAGAAAAGAAACTGGAACAGCATAGTCAGCAAAACTGCTTGCTTATTCATTTATTTAATTTATTTACTAACTTACTTGTTGATTTATTCACTAGGTATCCTGAAGTACTGTGGCATCTGAATCACATACATAGAACCCTAAAATCAGCATATGAATGCTGTTCTAGAATAGCAGCCTAAGGTAGAGGCTTAGAGTATACTCTTGTTAAATAGCATGAGACTTATATTTCATGACCAGCTAGATTTTCATTGATAAAATAAGGGGCTAAAAGTTGAAAGAACATTTGTTTCTGAATTGAGGGTATCCACAGTATATATCCACAGAATATATGCAGAGAATGTTCTTCTATATTTAATACCAGCTATGGAATACAATTGTGTAACACAATTGTCACAGCTTTTACTTGAACTGGCATATAATGTAGGAAATGAGTATTTCTTCATGCTTAAGTCGTAATCCCAAACAACATTATCATTTTCTGTCATTGGAGCCTTGGGAAGCATTTCACATTTTATTTCTTCTCATAAAATGTCTCTATGAAATCTCCTTTGAAGATTATTGGAGGTATGAGCAACCTTTCTTAGCTAGAATGATAATAGTATTAACTGTAACTAATGCATTTAGTATTAGTGAATGTAAGTGAATTACAGTGTAATTCCATTGTAGTCTTTTTCTATGGAAATCATATGGAATTCCTATGCAGTAAATTTTAGAACAGTCAAATGAGAACTGATCTCTCGCTATCTATCTATCTATCTATCTATCTATCTATCTATCTATCTATCTATCTATCTATTGAGTGATATACATGTGTGTGTGATGTTCTATTTATGTATATATACACATATGTATGCTTTGTACTTAGTTAAAATATATAGCCTATTTTTTCTCATTGTCAATAATAAGTCACATTTGTGTTGCAAAATTGAAGCTGTTTCAAGTAAACTGACTATCTTAAGGAACTGAGGTACAAATATCATTTGAGAAATTTCCAGAGGGTCTATCTGTTATCCATAAAGCACACCCCACTCATCCACCCATTATATGACAGTATTTTACGCACAAATTTAGTAACTGTCCTATATGGCTTGTCTTTTCTCCACTGCATTACAACTTAGCTACACACAAAGTATTTAAAGATGTAGTCTGACATAAAAAAAACTTATTTCTAGCTGAAAAATTACTAAACATTAGAAAGAACACATTTTCAGTGACCTACTTTGAGATCAGCAATTAATTAACTATACATAGAAATGTCAGTTCAAGAAAAACCTTTGTCAATATTCTGAAATTTCTTTTATAGATTTGTTATTAACTTCTAATTATAGACTAATTACCCTCTTCATTATCACAGAGGATCTTGTACGTTGATGCCAAGGAGACACATGTGGTTGTAATATGGTCCTGTACTGCCTAATATGTTTGCACCTCCATGGGAGTGGAGGAAAAAAAGACAAAGACAGCCAGCTGCTGTGTTACCTCAATAGGAAAGCTGGCAGCTAGAGAATCTCGGTATTAAAATTCAGTGACAGAATTTGGGGTTTGGGGAAAATAATGGCAATGGAAGTTTTCATTTTACTATGCAGAGAAGCTTACATTGATTGAAAATGAGAAAAATTGGTATTTTCCTCCCAGTGGCTCAAAGGAGGAGTGAGTGAGAGAGAGAGAGAGAGAGTCACAGAAATAGAGGCACAGAGTTTGAGAGTAAAGAAGATAGAATACTTTTTTTTAATGAATTATCTAGAGCAGAAGGTGGGGTTTTCACTACTGAGGAAGAACCAGGCAGGTATATTAAGTAACAGATTTCTGGTGTCATTTATATTATTATCTTGATAGAGTTCATCATCCTCTTCTACAAATGTGGTTCATCATCCTTTTAAAATCTGTGTTCTAGAATATGATCAAAAACAAGGCAGAATGTTTTTAGTTCACTTCTATCTCCCAGAACTGTATTGAAAATGTCTATGGGAAGTTAGACACCCATTCAATGAATGAGGAGATTAAAGTCAGTCATCCATCTTCCAGAATATACACTTCCAGGAATTTCCAAAGCCTTACTTATTTCTAATGTTGTAGCCGAATATTCAGAACAGTATCTCATTTTTATTACTCAATAAATATTTTAATTAAACATTTGTATCTTTTTTATTAACTTACACTCTACAAAGAAAAAATAAAAATTCTCTCTTAAACACACACACATACGCACACACACACACACACACACACACACACACACTACACTGCTAGATATTTTACTGTTAGGTTTTTTTTGTCAGGAGCCTAGAATCATTTTAGAGCCTTTTGACAACACTTTTTAAAAAGGGAAAATATTAAAAAGAATGATTACACATTGCTGAAAGTCCCTAAATACAAATGATTTTGGGGTGAGTCAAGAGTCAGCTAATCTTTGTCATCTCATTAAAATGTTATGGGGAGATACAAAGTGAATAAAGTGTAATTAATAAAAATAAAAATAATAATTTTAAAATGTTTCATGGAATCTGGCTGAAGATTCTGGTTTATTTGAAGACAGTTTTGTCATGTGATGTTTTGCTGTAAACTGGGAAATAAATGTTTTGCTCAGAGCTCTCTTGTGTGAAGGGGTGTGACTTTGGTCAGCCAAGAACACCCCTGGGTGGACTTTGAGGAGAGGAGATATATAGAGGCGCATGCACAGTGAGGCTTTGGCTTTTTGGATCAACATTGGTGTGTTAATCTCTGTCCTTCAACACTTGACTTCACAAAGAGAAACTTCCAGCGAACTTCTCGGGGCAATCCAACAGAGTCTTGTGTCTTTTGGGGACTTGCGATGATTCATGTTGCTGCTTGATGTTGGTCTTTGGGCCGGACTATTGGTATTCTGACTACTGAGTTTGGTAATTCCCTAAAGACCCATCAACCCTAATCAGCAAAAAGTAACTAAAAGATGTCTACAGCCCTTTTCCCTACTAATCTCCAACCTCAGGTAGGTAGAGGTGGAGCAGGGCATGGAAGAGAGGTAACAGTGTTTAAGAACTCTAAATAAAGCGGGTTTGGTGAAAAATTTAAGCCTACACCTGGCTCCAATAATCTTGAAGGCATTTCTCACAGAAAGAATCAGGTCAGTGCTTTGGCCAGATGGACTTTCCTGGTGAGGCGCATTTGAACATGCATGGCTGAAATTTGTAATGTTCACTTTAACTTTGCTTATAAAGCATCACAATTACCATATTATTTATATTATTTCTTTAGTTTTATTTTTATTTGTTTTAGGACAGGTTATCACTATGTCATGGAACTCACTCTGTAGAAGAGGCTGGCCATTTTAATGCATTGTAAGCAAAGTTAAAGGGAGACACAACAAATTTCAAATATGTACCTCTGCCTACTCCCAAGTGCTGGGATTAAAAGTGTTCTCCACTATGCCAGCTATATTCTGACAACAGGGGGTTACATTTTGGACTTTCTTCTTGCTTTTATTCATGTTTTCTACAGATGTCAGAAATCGTTTTGACTATTAAACATGGTAATGACTTCTCATATTTATATCTCAGACTCCCTTATATAAATGCATACTTATAAACAATTCAACTTTTAATTTTATAGATTATCTAGTTAATTCTATGACATCTGAAACTTCAGTACATAAAATTTAACTACCAATCCCTGTTCCAAATTTACTTACTCCTCATTTCTATGTTGTGTATTGGAGCTAGAATGGCATCACCCAAATCTAACATTCAAATGACAGGGCCTCAGCTCCAGTCCATTTGTAATTAATCTTTATTACGTTTGCAGTTTGTTTTCATAATCTTAGTCCAAGAATTCATCAACTTTCACCTGTCTTTCCATTTGCAATCTTATTTTAATATTAACAATCCTAAAAACCCTAAACATGTCCTATATACTCACGGATAAGCTTATGTCATTTCCTACTGAAAAATTCTAATTGTATCTCACCTTCTTGTCTCATCCACCAAACCAGAGGCCCTCTTTCCATAAAAACCCACAGGTCACAATGGCCAAGGTATTAAGTAGGCAATTTTCACTTCTCTTTCCATACTCCAATTCAAATTTCCCATTCTTAGCTTCAGCTCTGCAGCAAACAACATGCTTACTCTCTTCCTCCATTCTTTAAAACCTAAGCATATATTCTCCTTTGATTTACTTCCTCACCCATGCCTTATTCTCAGCCACTAACATACAAGGAACACACCCACATGATTGCATGCTCTGATTATTTCAGTACCATTTATTTTCCTAAAAATGTTGCTTTTCTTAATAACTGGAATGTGTTGTGTGTATATATGTCACATTTTCATTATTCATTATTTCTACTAAAGAACACATAGACTATTTTTGTTTTCTGCCTATAATGAGTAGAGCTGAAATGACCATGGAAGAGCTACCTCTTAAGCCAGATATGGTTTCCTAGAATTTTTTGTCTAAAATTGGTACAGCAGGACTGTGCAGCAGATTTTCAACTGTTTAAAGAACTTCCTCAATGATATCCATTATCCATAATGGCTGTTTCAGTTTCTACCATAAATAGAAAGAATAAAAGCTCCTCCTTTGGTACAACATTTCTATCATCTGCTACCATAAATATACAAGAAGCCTACAGAATACCAAATAGACGAGACCAAAAAAGAATTACCTCTCTTCACATCAGAGTCAAAACACTAAACACACAAAACAAAGAAAAAATATTAAAGGCAGTAAGGGAAAAGGGTCAAGTAACATATGAAGGTAGACCTATCAGAATCACATCAGACTGCTCATCAGAAACTATGAAAGCCAGAAGGGCCTGGGTAGAGGTCATGCAATCTTTAAGGGATCACAAATACCAAACAAGACTACTATACCCAGCAAAGCTTTCAATCAACACAGATGGAGAAAACAAAATATTCCATGACAAAACAAAATTTAAACAATATCTACACAGCAACCCAACCTTACAGAAGATTCTAGAAGGAAAACTCCAATCCAATGAAAACTACTACACCAAAGAAACTATAGGAGTCAGATAACTTCCTAACAAAAAGAAAAACAAAAAAAGCAAAGAATCATGGTAAGACCACCAACTCCACAATAAAAAGAAGTAACAGTCATTAGTCACTATATCTATCAACATCAATGGACTCAATTCTCCTATAAAGAGACACAAACTAACAAAATGGTTGCAGAAACAGTATCCAGCATTCCGCTGCATCCAAGAAACACACCTATGGAACAAAGATAAACACTAACTTAGAGTAAAGGGCTGGAAAAATGTGTTTCAAGCAAATGGACACAGAAAACAAGCTGGGGTGGCAATCCTAGTATCTAATAAAATAGACTTTCAACCAAAACTAATCCAGAAAGATGAGGAGGGGCACTTCCTTCTCATCAAAGGAAAATTCCAACAGGAGGACATCACATTTTTGAACATCTTTGCCCCAAATACTAGACCACCCACATTTGTAAAAGAGACATTATTAAAGCTGAAATCACACATTGATCCCAGTACCCTAAAAGTGGGAGACTTCAACACTCCACTCTCACCAAGGGACAAATCATCCAGTGAGAAGCAAAATAGGAAAACATGGGCACTTACAGAGGCCCTAATTCAAGTGGACCTATAGACGTCTACAGAACTTATCACCCTACATCAAAAGAGTATACCTTCTTTTTAGCACCTCATGGAACCTTCTCCAAAATAGACCACATAGTGGGTGACAAAGAAAGTATCAGCAAATACAAGAAAATTGAAACAATCCCTTGTATCCTATCTGGCCATCATGGTCTAAAGCTGGACCTCAACAACAATAGAAATAGCAAAAGGCCTGCACATACATGGAAGCTGAACAACTTGCTACTCAAGGACAGCTTGGTTAGGGAAGAAATTAAGAAGGAAATTAAAGACTTCCTAGAATTCAATGAAAGTGAAAACACAACATACCAAAATTATGGGTCACAATGAAGGCAGTGCTAAGAGGAAAGTTTATAGTACTGAGTGCCTTCAAGAAGAAATTTGTAACATCTCATACAAGCAATTAATGGGCCAACTGCAAGCCCTAGAAAAAAAAGAAGCAGATAAACCCAAGAGGAGCAGATGGCTGGAAAAAATCAAACTAAGGGCAGAAATCAATCAATTAGAAACGAATAAAACTATTCAAAGAATCAATGAAACTAAGAGCTGGTTCTATGAGAAAGTCAACAAGATAGACAAGCCCCTAGCCAAACTAAAAAAAAGGCAGAGAGAAACTGTCCAAATCAGCAAAATCAGAAATGAAAAGGGGGACATAACTACAGACACTGAGGAAATCCAAACAATCATTAGGTCTTACTATCAAAGCCTATATGCCACAAAATTTGAAAACCTAAATCAAATATACAGTTTTCTTGAGAGATTCCACCTACCTAAATTAAGCCGAGATCAGGTAGAAAAATTGAATAGACCTATATCCCCCAAGGAAATACAAGAAGTCATCAACAGCCTCCCTACAAAAAAAAGCCCTGGGCTAGATGCATTTAGTGAAGATTTCTACCAGATTTTCAAAGAAGTGCTAACTCCATTTCTATCTAAACTATTTCACAAAATAGAAATAGTAGGAAAGTTACCAAACTCATTCTATGAAGCCACAGTCATCTTGATAACTAAATCACACAAAGACCTGATAAAAAATGAGAACTTCAGACCTATCTCTCTTATGAACATTGATGCAAAAATACTCAATAAAATACTCGCAAACTGAATCTAAGAACACATAAACGATATCATCCAACATGACCAAGTAGGCTTCATCCCAGGTATGCAAAGGTGGTGCAATATATAGAAATCCATCAAAGTGATCCACCATATAAACAAACTAAAGGAGAAAAACCACAAGATCATCTCCCTAGATGCCAAAAAAGCATTCGACAAAATCCAACATCCATTCCATGTGTAATGTCTTGGAGAGAACAGGGATACAAGGCACATACCTAAACATAGTAAAGGCAATATACAACAAGCTTATAGCTAAAATCAAACTCAATGGAGAGAAATTTAAATCAATCCCACTGAAATCAGGGACTAGGAAAGGCTGCCCATTATCGACATATCTCGTCAACATAGTACTTGAAGTCCTTCCTAGCTAGGGCAATAAGACAACTAAAGGAGATCAAAGGGATACAAATTGGAAAGGAAGAAGTCACAGCATCACTATTTGCAGACAATATGATAATATACATGAGTGACCCCAAAAATTCTTCCAGAGAACTCCATCAGCTGATAAACACCTTCAACAAAGTGGCTGGATACAAAATCAACTCAAAAAAATCTGAAGCCCTCCTGTACACCAAAGACAAAAGGGCTGAGAAAGAATTTAGGGAAAGATCACCCTTCACAATAGCCACTAATAACATAAAGTGCCTTGTGATTACTTTATCCAAGCAAGTGAAAGACTTATATGAAAAAAACTTCAAATCTCTGAAGAAAGAAATTGAAGAAGATATCAGAAGATGGAAAGAACTCCCATGCCCATGGATTGGTAGGATTAACATAGTAAAAATGGCTATTCTGCCAAAAGCAATCTACAGATTCAATGCAATTCCCATCAAAATATAAACACAATTCTTCAAAGACCTTGAAAGAAAATTCTCAACCTCATATGGAGAAACAAAACCCCCAGAATTTCCAAAAGGACCCTGGATAACAACAGATCATCTGGAGGTATCTCCATCCCTGAACTCAAGCTGTACTACAGAGCAATAGTGATAAAAACTGCATGGCATTGGCATAGAAACAGAATAGTAGATCGAGAGAACTGAATAGAAGACCCAAAAATAAACCAACACACCTATGGAAACTTGATTTTTGACGAAGAAGCCAGAACCATTCAATGGAAAAAAGACAGCATCTTCAACAAATGGTGCTGGTACAATTGGATTTTTATATGCAGAAAAATGAAAATAGATCCATATTTATCACCCTGCACAAAACTAAAGTCCAACTGGATCAAAGACCTCAACATAACAGCAAACACACTAAACCGATTAGAAGAAAAAGTAGGGAAGACCCCAGAACTCATTGGCACAGGAGATTACTTCCTGAACAGAACACCAACAGCACAGGCTCTAAGATCAACAATAAATAAATGAGACCTCATGAAACTGAAAAGCTTCTGTAAAGCAAAAGACACTGTCATCAAAACAAAACAACAGCCTACAGACTGGGAAAGGATCTTTACCAATCCTATATCTGACAAAGGACTAATATCCAGTATATATAAAGAACTCAAGAAGTTAAAAAGCAAGAAACCAAGTAATCCAATTAAAAAATGGGGTATGGAGCTAAAGAGAGAGCTGACTCTAGAGGATTATAGAATGGCAGAAAAACACTTAAAGAAATGCTCAACGTCCTTAGCCATCAGGGAGATGCAAATCTAAACGACTCTGAGATTTCACCTTACACCCACCAGAATAGCTAAGATCAAAAACTCTAGTGAGAACACATGCTGGAGAGGCTGTGGAGAAAGAGGAACCCTCCTCCATTGCTGGTGGGAATGCAAACTTGTACAACCACTCTGGAAATCAATTTGGCGCTTTCTTAGACAATTAGGAATAGTGATTCCTCAAGAGTCAGCTATACCACTCTTAGGCCAT
>CM053754.1:52634893-52646087 GCA_028658305.1 Pachyuromys duprasi
TCCCATACATGCCAGGGAGTGACAGACTGGCTAGATCCCAGGGGAGGACATTGCAGCCAGCCCTGAGGAGACAGGATGAGCTGGGGTTGGATGGAAGGGGAGGAGGTCCTCCCACATTGTGGACTTGGAGGGGGCAGGGAGGAGATGAGAGAGGGAGGGTGAGGGTGAGAGGGAATGAGGGAGGGGGCTACGCTTGGGATGCAAAGTACCTAACCTGTGATTGATACAAAAATAAATAAATTAAATTAAAAAAAGAAGTTTAAAAAGCAAGAAATCAAGTAATCCAATTAAAAAATAGGGTATGAAACTAAAAAGAGAACTCTCTGTAGAGGATTGTAGAACGGCAGAAAAACACTTAAAGAAATGCTCAACCTCCTTAGCCATCAGGGAGATGCAAATCTAAACGACCTTACACCCACCAGAATGTCTAAAATCAAAAACTACAGTGACAACACATGCTGGAGAGGTTGTGGAGAAAGGGGAACTCTTCTTCATTGCTGGTGGGATTTCAAACTTGTACAACCACTCTGGAAATCAATTTGGTGCTTTCTTGGACAATTAGGAATAGTGTTTCCTCAAGACCCAGATATACCACTCTTAGGCATATATACCAAAGATGCTCAAGGACACAACAAGGACATTTGCTCAACCATGTTCGTAGTAGCTTTATTCATAATAGCCCGAACCTGGAAACAACCCAGATGTCCCTCATTCGAGGAATGGGTACAGAAATTGTGGTACTTTTACACAATGGAATACTACTCAGCAATTAAAAAGGAAGAAATCATGAAATTTCAGGCAAATGGTGGGACCTGAAAATGATCATCCTGAGTGAGGTATCCCAATAGTAGAAAGAAACACTTGGTATATACTAACTTATATAGACCTATAGGACAGGTTGGATATACTGAAATGTATACATGTAGAGAAGATAAGCAAGAAGGAGGACCCAGGTCGGGATGATCAATCCTAACTAGATGGACAAATGGGATGGACATTGAATGTAGGATAAAACAAGCAACAGGACAGGAGCCTACCAGAGAGGGCCGCTGAAAGACTCTAACTAACAATGAATCAAAGCTGATATTAAGACTCACAACCAAGCCATCGCCAGAGTGCAGAGAATCATATGAAAAAGGGAGAGTTAGTAAGAATTGGCGAGGACAAGAGCTCCACAAAGACCAAATAGATCAGGGTACAGTGGTCTTCTATGAGACTGTTTCTCCAACCAAGGACCATGTATGGATACAAACTATAATCCCTGCTCGGATGTGGCCTATGGTAGCTCAGTATCCAACTGGGTACCCTAGTAAGGGGAACAGGGACTATTTCTGTCATGAACTCAATGGTTGACTTGTCAACCGCCCCCCCCCTTGAGGGAGGAGCAGCCTAACTAGATCCCAGAAGAGGACATTGCAGCCAGCCCTGAAGAGACATGATAAGCTAGGGTCTGAGGGAAGGGGAGGAGGTCCTCCCCTATCAGTAGACTTGGAGGGGGGCAGGGAGAAGATAAGGGCGGGATGGGTAGAGTGGGAGGGAATGAAGGGGGGACTATGGCTGGGATACACAGTATATAACCTGTGATTAATATAAAAATAAATAAATTACTTATAAAAAGTGAATATTAGACATATAATACATGAAAAAACACATTAAAATCTATACACATATAGAAGCTAAGCAAGAAGTAGGACCCTGGGTAAGATGCTTAATCCTCATTCAGAATGGCAAATGGGATAGACCTTGGATAAAGGAGAAAACCAGGACAAGGACAGGATCCTACCACAGAGGGCCTCTGAAAGACTCTACCCAGCGGGGTATTAAAGCAGATGCTGAGACTCATAGCCACATTTTGGGCAGAGTGCAGGGAATCTTTTGGAAAAATGGGGAGAGAGAAAGACCTGGAGGGGACAGGAACTCCACAAAGAGAGCAACAGAAACAACTGTCTGGACACAGGGGTCTTTTCTGAGACTGGTAATCAAACCAAGGACCATTCATGGATGAGACCTAGAACCACTACACAGATGTAGCCCATGGCAGCTCAGTGTATAAGTGGGTCCCTTAATAAGATGAACAGGACCATGTATGGATATAAACTAGAACCCCTGCTTGAATGCAACCCATGGTAGCTCAGTATCCAACTGGGTACCCTAGCAAGGGGAACAGGGACTATTTCTGTCATGAATTCAATGGCTGACTTGTTGACCGCCCCCCCCCCCCGAGGGAGGAGCAGCCTAACTAGATCCCAGAAGAGGACATTGCAAGCAGCCCTGAAGAGACATGATAAGGTAGGTTCAGATGGAAGGGGGTAATGTCCTCCCCTATCAGTGGACTTGTAGAGGGGCAGGGAGAAGATGAGAGCAGGATGGGGAGAGTGGGAGGGAATGAGGGAGGAGGCTACGGCTCGAGGGAAGGGAGAAAAGACAAGACTATAGCTGGGATACAAAGTGTACAAAATGAATAAATTGTGATAAATATTTTAAAATCTCAAAAGAAGTTTCTCAGTTCTTCATATTTCATCATTGAGACCTCTCTATTTACTTTCATTCTGCATTTTGATATTTCTTTGTATTGTTTTGTGAGTACGCATTTAATTTTTTTTAAATTCTTTACATATTCTAGATTCTAATCCCATGTCCAATGTATAGCTGGTAATGATTTTTTATATTTTATTTTTATTTCTGTATATTCCCTCTTTAACCAAGTTGTGCTATCTGCTGCTGTATGGAAGCTTTTCAGGGTTTTTTCTTTTTTATGTTGTTCCATTTTAGGAATTAATTACTGCTTCAGGATTCCTTCTCAGAAAGTCCTTCCCTATGCCTTTGACTCCAAGTATATTCTCTACATTTTCCTCAATCAGGTTTTATTTTGAGATTCTTCTTCTTATTATTATTATTAGCATTTGCAATTTATTCACTGTCTATCCCCACTGTAGCTCCTTCCCTCATCTCTGCCCAGTCCCACCCTCCTTCCTTCTTCCTCCTCTATCCCTCTCCCCTATTCCACCCTTAGGGGAAATCCTCCTCCCCTACTTTAAAACCCTAGACTATCAAGTCCTTTTAGGACTACCTGGATCCTCTTCCTCTGCGGGCTGGCTCTGTCTTCCCTCCAGGCAGACATAATCAAGGAGCAGACAACAGAGTTCATGTCAGAGACTGTCTCTTCTCTTAATAGGGAACTCACACGGAGACTGGGCTGTCTATGGGCTATATCTGAGCAGGGTGTCCAGGTCCTCTCTATGCACTGTCTTTGGTTGATGCATCAGGCTCTGCAGTGCCCTGGGCCCAGCATTTTCCTTTCTTTTCTTTTCTTTCTTTTCTTTTATTCTTTGCTTTTTCGCTTTGTTGATCACCTTGCGGAGCTCCTGTCCCCTACAGGTCTTCTATGTCTCCCTTCTTCTATAAGAGTCCCTGATCCCTTGCTAAAGCTTGACAGTGAGTCTGTACATCTGCTTCTATCCCCTGATGTGTGGAGTATTTTTTCATTATTTATTTATTTATTTTTAAACTTTTATTTTATTTTTTATATTAATTAGAGTTTACTCACTTTGTATCCCAGCTGTAGCCTCTTCCCTCATTCCCTCATCTCCTCCCATGCCTTGCTCCAAGTCCACTGATAGGGGAGGTTCTCCTCCCCTTCCATCTGACCCTAGGCTATCAGGTCTCATCAGAACTGACTGCATTGCCTTCTCTGTGGGTGGAGTCTATTAAAGGACATCTGTTGTAGGCTCTCATTCTGTTCCTTCTCTTGTATCCCTTCCTGTGTCTCTCTTGTTTTCTCTTCTGAATGAGAATTAAGCATGTTCCCTAGGGCAGTCCTTCTTGTTTAGCTTCTTTGGGTCTGTAGATATTTTATGTTTAACCTATATTATATGGCTCATAGTCACTTATAAATGAGTATATACCATGTATGTCTTTCTGCTTATTGGATACCTCACTCAGGATGATCTTTACTAGTTCCATCCATTTGCCTGCAAATTTCACGATCTCCTTATTTTTAATAGCTGAATAGTATTCCATTGTGTAAATATACTACAATTTCTATATCCATCTAGGTTTTTCTCTAGATTCTGGCTATTACGAATAAAGCTGCTATGAACACAGTTGAGCAAATGTCCTTGTATGGTTGAGCATCTCTTGGATATATGCCCAGGAGTGGTATACCTGGGTCTTAAGGTAGTTTTGTTCCCAGGTTTCTGAGAAAGCACCAGATTGATTTCAGATGTGGTTGTACAAGTTTACATTCCTACCAGCAATGGAGAAGTGTTCTCCTTTTCCAAATCCTCCCCAGGATGTGTTGTCACTTGAGTTTTTGATCTTAGCCATTCTGACAGTTGTGAGATGAAATCTCAGAGTTGTTTTGATTTGTATTTCCATGATGACTAATGATGTTGAGCATTTCTTTAAGTGTTTCTCCACCATTTGCTATTCTTCTGTTGAGAATCTCAGTTTAGTTCTGTACCCCATTTTTAATTGGATTATTTGCTTTGTTTGTGTTTAATTTCTTGAGTTTTTCTATATTCTGGATATTAGCTCTCTGTCAGATAAAGAATTGGAAATGATCTTTTTCCCGTCTGTAGGCTGTCATTTTGTTTTGTTGATATTGTCATTTGCTTTACATAAGCTTTTCAGTTTCATGAGGTCCCTTTTATTGATTGCTGATCTGAGTGCCTGAACTGTTGCTGTTCTGTTCAGGAATTTGTCTCCTGTATCAATGCATTCAAAGCTCTTCCCCACTTTTTCTTCTGACATATTTATTCTGTCTGGTTTAATGTTGACATCTTTGATCCACTTGGTCTTTACTTTTGTGTAGGGTGATGATTATGGATCTATTTGCATTTTCTACATCTAGACATACAGTTAGACCAGTAGCATTTGTTGAAGATGCTTTCTGTTTTCCATTGTATGGTTTTAGCTTCTTTGTCAAAAATCAGGGGTTCGTAGATGTGTGGGTTTATTTCTGGGTCTTTGTTTCAATTCCATTGATCCTCCAGTCTGTTTCTGTGCTAGCACCATGCCATTTTTATTCCTGTTGCTCTACAGTACAGCTTGAGATCGGGGATGGAAATGCCTCCAGGAGTTAATAACTACACAGGATTGTTTTAGCTTTTCTGTTTTTTGTTTGTTTGTTTGTCTTCTAGTAAGGGTAGAAGAGACACTCTCTGACATGATCTTCGTTGCCTGCTCCTTGATCATTTGTCTCTGTAAGGGTAACCTAGCCAGCATATAGAGGAAGAGGCTCCAGGAAGTCTTAATGGGACCTGATAGGCTAGGATCAGACAGTAGGCGGGAAGACTTTTATCAGTGGACTAGGGGAAAAGGATAAGGGAGAAAGAGGAACTGAGTGTGATGGGAGGAGATGAGGGAGGTGGCTACAACTGGCATTCAAAGTTAATAACTTGTAAAATAATAAATAAATAAATAAATAAATAAATAAATAAACAAATATTTCATGGTGTTCTTAACTGCTCTGGCTCCCCTGTGTCTATGAGAATACAGACTACAGAATTAACAGAACAGGGTTCATTGGCACTAAGAGAGACTAAAACAACAAACATGGACCCTGAATGAGTCTGAGTTAGGTCCTCTGTATATACAGTATGGTTTTATACCTTGGTTTTTTCGTGTGACTCCCACGGGGGGCGGTTGGGGGTGTGTGATTCTTTTACCTGCATTTGGCCTCTTTTTCCTCCCAACTGGGTTGCCTCATCCTGCCCTGATTTGAGGGTTTATGCAAAGTCTTATTGTTATCCCATATTTCGTGGATAATCTTGTGAGGTCTGTTCTCTCTCTCTCACACACAAAAGGAAATGGAGGAGGAGTGGATCTGAGGGAGAGGAAAAGCATGGGAAGGACTGTGGTAGGGATGTGATATATGAGGGAAGAATAAAACAAAATAAACTATAGTTTAAAGAGGCACTGAGAAAAAAGTGTATGAAACAAAGGAATTAAAGACTTCTTAAGGCTACATCATTGACTATATTATCATATATCATAGATTTTTTACCTGAAAATAGAAGCTGAAAGAATTTGTTGAAGAATATCTTCTGTAAGGATTCAATGTGGTTTTAACATTACAATCCTGAGTGCTAATAAAAACATCTTCAGAAATGCCCTATGAGTAAGTCACTAGTAATTCATTGAACCTGTTGAGCATGAATGAAATTCCAAATGACTTATCATTCTTTGAGCCTTTTCTTTACAGTGTGATTAAATTTATTTTTGTTTCAGTAAATGATCAGAAAAACAATGTTTTTCCAACATCCTTACTGAAAAACATTTTATGTATTACAGGTGAATAAAAACATTACTTCTAAAATCCCACATAACTAGCTAAACAACTCGTCACACATTAACAAGATACGAGCAAGCAAGGTGATTTTTCAGCCAGTTTTTCTTTACTGGAAGTCTAGATGTTGTGGTTACAAAGAATCAATATCTTAAAAAGTAATCTTATAAAAATCTTAAAAGTATCAGAAACCTAAATTTTTATATAAAAATAATCCACCTCTCTACTTTAAATATTTAAAGCGCACATCTACTCATTAATAATTTTTATTAATCATACCAGAAAGCTGAAGGCAAAAACAAGAACAAGGAAATTAATTGTCCTCTCAGTCACTTCCCCAGCTTGAGTGAAATTTTTCTTCCTTTTTTTCTTTTATAAAATATTTTAATTCATTTTGAGTTATTACAATTTATTCACTTTGTATACCAGCTGTAGCCCCCCTCTGTCAACCCCTCCCAATCTCACCCTCCCTCTTCTCCTCCTATGCCCCCTCCCCAGTTCATTGGTAGGGGAGGTCCTCCTTCTCTTCCATCTGACCCTATCTTATCAGATATCAACAGGGCTGTCTGCATTGTCTTCCTCTGTGGCCTGGTAAGGCTGTAACCCCCATGAGGAGGTGATGTAGCAGCAAGCCACTAGGTTCATGTAAGAGACAGCCCCTGTTCCCCTTACTAGGACACCCACTTGGAGCCTGAGCTGCCATGGACTACATCTGAGTAGGAGTTCTAAAATTAGGAATAGTGCTAACTCAATATCAAGTTATTACCACTCCTAGGCACATATCCAAACTATGCTCACATATACAAGGACATTTTCTCAAATATGTTCCTTTTTTAAATGTAATTTATTTATTTTTATATCAATCAGAGGTTAGGTACTTTGTATCCCAGGCGTAGCCCCCTCCCTCCTCTCCTTCCCGCCCCCTCCAAGTCCACCAATGTGGGAGGACCTCCTCCCCTTCCATTTGACCCCAGTTCATCTTATCTCCTCAGGGCCTGCTGCAATGTCCTCCCCTGGGATCTAGCCAGGTTGTTACTCCCTGGCTTGTATGGGGGAGGGTTCAAGAGCTAGCCATTGAGTTCATGACTGAAACAGTCCCTGTTCCCCTTACTAGGGTCTTCAGTTGGACACCGAGCTACCATGGGCCACATCTGAGCAGGGGTTCTAGGCCATATCCATACATGGTCCTTGGTTGGAGAAACTGTCTCATATAAGACCCCGGTGCCCTGCTCAGTTTGGTCTTTGTGGAGCTCTTGTTCTCCTCAAGTCTTACTAACTTCCCCTATTTTTATTATTACTTCCCGCCCTCTGCCAAAGGTTTGGTTGTGAGTCTTAATATCTGTTTTGATACATTGCTATATTGATTCTTTCAGAGGCCCTCTTTGGTATGCTCCTGTCCTGTTGCTTGTTTTATCCTCCATTCAATATCCATCCCATTTGTTCATCTAAACGAGCATTGATCATACTAACCTGGGTCCTCCTTCTTGTATATCTTCCCTAGGTGTGTAGATTTCAGCATGACCTTCCTATCCTTTAGGACTATATAAGTGAGTATATACCATATGTTTCTTTCTGCTTTTGGGATACCTCACTTAGGATGATCGTTTCCAGGTCCCACCATTTGCCTGCGAATTTCATGATTTCTTCCTTTTTAATTGCTGAGTCTCAACTATGTTTTTAATAGCATTCTTCCTGATAGCCAGAATCTGGAAACAACCCTTTCCTACCTCAGTTGAGGAATAGATACAGAAATTGTGATACATTTATATAATGGAATAATTCTCAACAATTAAAAAAAAGTTAATTGTGAAATTTGCAGGCAATTGGTAGGAACTAGAAAAGATAATGAGTGAGTATCCCAGAAGCAGAAAGACATACATGGTATATACTCACTTATACGTGGATATTAGACATACACTATAGGATAAACCTACTAAAATCTGTACATCTAAAGAAGCTAAGCAAGAAGAAGGACCGTGGATAAGAATCTCAATCCTTATTCAGAAATGCAAATGGGATATACCTCAGAAGATGGAGAAAACAGGAAACAGGACAGAAGTCTACCACAGAGGGCCTCTGAAAGACTCTACCCAGCAGGGTATTGAAGCAGATGCTGAGACTCATAGCCAAACTTGGGCAGAGTGCAGGGAATCTTAAAAAGAAGGGGGAGATAGAAAGACGTGGAGGGGTCTGGAGCTCCAGAAGGAGAGCAAGGGAACAAAAAAAAATCTGGACACAGGGGTCTTTTCTGAGACTGATACTCCAACTAAGGACCATTCATAGAGATAACCTAGAGGTTTGGATTTTCCTTGTTTCTTTGTTTCTTTGTTTCTTTCTTTGTTTCTTTCTTTCTTTCCTTTTCTTCTTTTTCTTATTTACAGTTTATTTAGTTTGTTTCCCAGCTGTAGCCCCTTCTGTCATTCCCTCCAAAGCACAACCTCCCTCCTTCATCTCATCCATGCTCCTATCTAAGTCCACGGATGGGGAGGTCCTTTTCCCCTTCCATCTGAACCTAGCTTATCAGGTCTCACCAGGACTGGCTGCAATGTCCTCTTCTGTGGCCTAGCTAGGTTGTTCCACCCACGGAGATTGGGGAGGTCAAAGAGCTAGCCACTGAGTTAATGTCAGAGACAGTCCCTGTTCCCCTTACTAGGACACCCACTTGGAGACTAATCTGCCATGGGCTACCTCTGAGCAAGGATTCTAGGTTATATGCATGCATGGTCCTTGGTTGAAGAATTAGTCTCAGAAAAGACCCCTGTGCCCAGATATATTTGGTCCTTGTGGAGCTCCTGTCCTCTCTTGGTCTAACTAACTCCTTCTTTCACATGATTCCTTGCACTCTGCCCAATGTTTGGTTTTGAGTTTCAGTATCTGCTTTGATACACTGCTAGGTAGAGAGTTTCAGAAGCCCTCTATGTTAGGCTCCTGCCATATTTCTTGTTTTCTCCTTCTTCCAATGTCCATCCCATTTCCCAATCCTCTGAGTGAGGATTGATCATCTTATCCCTGGTCCTCCTTCTTGTTTACCTTCCTTAGGTGCATAGACTTTAGTATGTTTATCCTATCTTGTAAGTCTAGTATCCACTTTTTAGTGAGTATATACCCTGTGTGTCTTTCTGCTTCTGGGATACCTCACTCAGATGATCTTTTCTAGGTCCTACCATTTGCCTGGAAACTTCATGATTTCCTTGTTTTTATTTGCTGAGTAGTATTCCATTGTGTAAATGTACCACAATTTCTGTATCCTTTTCTCCGTTGAGAGACATCATACACCAAGCCTATAGCTAACATCAAACTCAATGGAGAGAAACTTAAATGAATCCCACTGAAATCAGGGACAAGGCAAGGCTACCCACTCTCTCCATACCTCTGCAACATTATACTTCAAGTCCTAGCTAGAGCAATAAGACAATTAAAGGAGATCGGGGGATACAAATGGGAAAGGAAGAAGTCAAAGAATCACTATGTGCAGATGATATGATAGTATACATGAGTGACCCCCAAAATTCAACCATAGAACTCTTTCAGCTTATAAACACCTTTAGCAAAGTGGCTGGATACAAAATCAACTCAAAAAAAAAAAATCAGAAGCCCTCCTCTATACCAAAGACAAAAGGGCCAAGAAAGAAATTAGGAAAACAACACCCTTCACAATAGCCAGTAATAATATAAAGTACCTTGGTGTGACCCTAACTAAGCAAGGGAAAGACATGTTCTTTTTGTTCTTTTTTTTTTTAAAGCATAACCTCATATAATTCTGAGTTGAAACAATATATACAAGAAGATGGTGAGATCATTGAAGTCATGATCAGAACAAAGATGTCTTTTTTTTTTCTTCTTAAACACTATGCATTTCTAAGTTCTCAGGACTCTTAACTACTCTGGCTTGTTTTATTTCGCTGCAAAATGAATTGGTATGCTAGATAAATATTAAGTGTTCCTCAGGCTTTACTATATTAAAAATTGGCAGTCATTTTCTTCATACAGGTATTTTATTAATGTGTTTTTAACACCCTTGTTTTATAGGATGTTAATAAAAAATTATTTGAATAAATGACTCTGCTGTTCAAACAAATGGGAGAATGTAGAGCAAATGTAAGCAAAGTTAATCATATTTCACAGAGCTGGATATTGCTGATCAACTGCTTTGTAAATATCCCTCCTGTAGTCAGTTATTTCATTGACAGATATTTATCTTGCATCAAACACTAGAGATAGTCTGTAGCATAAAATTAAGGATGGTCTTTATCTCCATGCACTTACAACATAAAAATAAATGTAGGTTTTAGCAGTATTACAATAATATGAAGCACAAAATTATAATCATAAAATTTTGAAAATATGCTCATTAGTAATTGAATGCATAAGGAGAGATTGATATTTGATTTTGGGATATCAGGGAGTACAATTGTCACTGTATAATGTCACTGAAAGTTATAAAAATGAGTTTAGAGTGAGGAGAAAATATGAATTACTAGTCAATAGAATATGTTCAAAGAACCAGTGTTGACCATAACATCAAGAACATGAGAATTATTGTTAAATGTTCCTCTTACTATTTCCCGTGGAATTTTTATTCTTCACTAAGGAAAACAAATAAAAATAAATCAAGCCGCAATAACAATACTGTAGATTTATGCTTTTGGAATAGTTGGACTGAGTAATTCAATAAATATTGATGCTATCCTGAATCCTTCCCTGAGGAATTTTTTGCTTTACTGTACATACATATACAGTAGACCAAAAAAAAAAGGGGAGGAGAGACACTTTTCACACCTTCACAGCTTTATACTATTATAAAGAAAAACATCTTAAAGAAATGCTCAACGTCCTTAGCCATCAGGGAGATACAAATCAAAACGACTCTGAGATTTCAACTTACACCCACCAGATTGGCTAAGA
>CM053754.1:52646187-52668820 GCA_028658305.1 Pachyuromys duprasi
CAATGTAGCAATGTATCAGAGCAGATATTAAGACTCTCGATCAAGCCTTTGGCAGGGGGCGAGAAGTGATGATAGAAATAGGGGAGGTTGGTGAGACTTGGGGAGAACAAGAGCTCCACAAAGACCAAACTGAGCAGGGCACAAGAGTCTTGTATGAGAAGGTTTCTACAATCAAGGACCATGTGTGTATGTGGCCTGGAACTCCCGCTCAGATGGGGCCCATGATAGCTCAGTGTCGGACTGAAGACCCTAGTGAGGGAAACAGGGACTGTTTCAGTCATGAACTTGATGGCTGACTCTTTGACCCTCCCCCATACATGCCAGGGAGTGACAGACTGGCTAGATCCCAGGGGAGGACATTGCAGCCAGCCCTGAGGAGACAGGATGAGCTGGGGTTGGATGGAAGGGGAGGAGGTCCTCCCCCATTGGTGGTCTTGGAGGGGGCAGGGAAGAGGGAGATGAGGGAGGGAGAGGGAAGGTGGGAGGGAATGAAGGAGGGGGGCTATGCCTAGGATGCAAAGTACCTAACCTGTGATTGACATAAAAATAAATAAATTTATATATAAAAAAAGAAAACACAGAAAAAAAAAGAAAAACATCATGGATATTTATGTGGATAGGGCAAATTTCCTTAGGTTATTGTTGGCATTGCTACTGAAAATGTTTATATGCTGTGTGTATTTCTATACATATAGTGTTCTACATAAGAGACGGCAGAGAAAAAGCCTGATTATGTGCCTCAGGTCACTTGCTCACTATGTTCAGCCGTGAAAGACAAATGAAAGAGACAAAAAGGGAAATAGTGCTTGTGTATTAACTTTCATTCTACTTACATTTTATTGACCAAATATAATCAAATGATTTCAACTAATTTCTATGGTATGGGAAGTGCAATCACCTCTTCTATGGCAAACAAGAGGGAAAAGTAAATGAATGAAAAAAATAGTAATGTCTACAATAAAAAATTAATTTGTAACTACACAAAACTCTATTATTTTGTTCCAATGTAACACAAACTGGAAATGATTTAAAAGTGTGTGTGTACACCTGTGTGTAGTGTTAATTTAAATATGAAAGCTGCATATAAGCTTCATAAGAGATCACTCTTATGAGAAAAATATCTTGATAGCATCTATCACATCTTTCTCTAATATGCCTCTCATACATAAGTTAAAGTAAGAAAAAAATGGACAGACCAAGATGTGAAAATCTTTTTTCTCTTAATTAATTTAAATAAAGACTTTTATACTTTTTGTCCCAAGCTTACATGTGAATCACAACCATAGTGATACATTCTTTATAAATGCAAATGAATGACTAAATGGAAATCAGAAAAGATATAAATGAGAGTGTATTTTTGTTATACTACTAGAGAAATTTAGAAATATGACATTTTGGGGTCCTTGAGCTAATCACTTTAAACAATATTTTCATTATTAATTATTTCATAATATTAAGTATATTAATCATAATATACTTTTTGATTAATTTACAATATGGTGCATTATTGCTGTTGGGACGGGACTAAAAGATGTCTGTCACTATGGTATGACCCTGCCCTTCCCTGTTCCTCTTCCTCTGACATGAGTCAGTAGTTGCATTTCACTATGTCCTCTTTTCCTTAGTGCTTTGCTACACTAGACCTGTGGAACCAGAACCACTGAAGCAATTAGCTAACTATTTTCTCCTTTAAACTTGTTACTAATACACTAATATACTAATACACTACTATAAAATTTATCCAATTGTTTAAGCCTGCATTGAGAGACCAAAGAATTAAATATTAATTTTTTGAGTTACTGAATTAAAGTTTCAAGCACAAGCATGAACAAAGGCCAGACAGGTGGAGACATGTCCAGCCACCCTCAGAGAGGAACCAACCATACTGCATTCTTTTCCTCCCCATTGGAGATAGAGTTTCTTGGAAGCCAGCCCAGATCACCCCCCTTTCCTAGGACAGTCAAACAAGGGAAGCTAGACCATTAATGGTTTTGGGGCCTCCTATAGCCAATCAATTCACTGCCCACACAGAGATTCCCCTGCTTTGGGCATGCTGGGAGGGACTGGTATCTTTAAATCAACCACCTAACCTGAACATGAGGTTCTTTGCTCTCAACCGCTCTGGTGGTGAGGATATGAGCCCAAGCTATATCTTGTAATTAAAAGATCCTCATGTGTTTTGCAATGGACTTTGGTGGTCTTTTGAGGTCTCGCAATCTAGGAACAACAGCATTTTCTCCCTAGGTTGGGAAATATAGACCCAAAATACCAACAACAGAAAAGTAGATTGCTATTGTCACAACTGTTCATGGAAACTTTTAATAAATCCTACTTTCAGCCTTCCACCTAATGCTGGCCTTGATTTCTGATACTTTATTATTATAGTAATTTATTTACTTTAATCCCAAGTGTGTCCCCTCCCTTCCATCCTCCTAGTTTTCCTACTTTCCCTCTTTCCTGCTTTTCCTCTCCCCCCTCTAAAAAGAAGAGCTGTCCATATTAACCTTTCCCAGCACATCAAATCACATCAAGACTGAGCATATTTTATGCCCTGAGGCCAGGAAAAGTAGTGGTGCCCCACCCCCCAGGTAGGGGAAGCTGTGATCCAAAGCAGGCACAAAGTCCTGGGAAAGGATCTTCATCAACCCTATATCTGACAGAGGACTAATATCAAGTATATATAAAGAACTCAAAAAGTTAAACAGCAACAAATCAAGTAATCCAATTTAAAAATGGGATACAGAGCTAAACAGAGAATTCTCAATAAAGGAATATCAAATGGCAGAGAAACAAAGAAATGTTCAACATCCTTAGTCATCAGGGAAATGCAAATCAAAATGACCCTGAGAGTTCACCTTACACCCATCTGAATGGCTAATATCAAAAGCTCAAGTGACAACACATCCTGGAAAGGATGTGGAGAAAGGGGAACACTCCTCCACTGCTGGTGGGAATGTGAACTTGTACAACTACTCTGGAAATCAATCTGGCAATTCCTCAGACAACTAGCAATAGTGCTTTCTGAAGATCCAGCTATACCACTCCTAGACATATATCCAAAAGATGCTCAAGTACACAACAAGGACATTTGCTCAACCGTGTTTATAGCAGCTTTATTTGCAATAGCCAGAACCTGGAAACAATCCAGATGTCCCTCTACTGAGGAATGGATACAGAAATTTTGGTACATCTACACAATGAAATATTTCTCAGCAATATAAAAAAACCAAGGATATCATGAAATTTGCAGGTAAATGTTGGGAACTAGAAGGGATTATCCTGAGTGAGCTATCACAGAAGCAAAAAGACACACACGGTATGGTATATACTCACTCATATAGACATATAATATAGGATAAACTTACTGAAATCTGTACACCTAAAGAAACTAATCAAGAGGGAGGACTCTTGTGAAAATGCTCAATCCCTATCCAGAAAGGCAAAGAGGATGGACATCAGAAGAAAGAGAAAACAGGAAACAAGTCAAGAGCCTGTCACAGAGTGCATCTGAAAAGCTCTGCCCTGAAGACTATCAAAGCAGATGATGAGACTTATGGCCAACCTTTGGGCAGAGTGCAGGGAATCTTATGAAAGAAGTGGGAAATAGTAAGATCTGCAGCAGACAGGAACTCCACAAGAGAGCAACAGAAACAAAAGTCTGAGCACAGGGGTCTTTTCTGATGCTGATACTCTATCATGGCAGTTCAGTGTCCAAGTGGGTTCTATAGTAATGGGAACAGGGACTGTTTCTGACATGAACTGATTGGCCTGATCTTTAATCACCTCCCCCTGAGGTGGAAGCAGCTTTACCAGGTCACAGAGGATGACAATGCAACCACTCCTGATGAGACCTAATATACCAGGATCAGAAGGAAGGAAAAGAGGACCTCCCCTATCAGTGAACTTTAGGAAGGTCATAGGTGCAGAAGGGGGGGGGGAGAGGGGGATGGGAGGAGGGAGGGTGCTACAGGGGGGATACAAAGTGAATAAAATGTAATTAATAAGGAATTTAAATTAAAAAAAGAAAAAGAAGAAACAGTACCCTGAACACTTGCCAGGTGCCCCAAATGAAGACCAGGTCACCTATCAGTCACTTGTGTGCAGGGGTCCTATGTTCAGATTACACATGCTCTTTAGTTGATGTCTCAGTATGTGAAAGCCCCTATGAGATTGGGTTAGTTGTCTCTGTTGGTCTTCTTATAAGGTCCCTGTCCTCTCCATATCCTTCCATATTTCTCCCAACACTTCCACAGGACCTCCAGATTTCTGCCCCATGCTTGGCTGCAAGTCCCAGCATCTGTGTTGATCCACTGCTCTCTGGAGCCTCCCAGAGGACAGTCAAGACAGGCTCCTGTCTGAAAGCATAATAGCATGTCATTATTAAATGTCAGGACTGGCTCTCCACTGTGGGGTGGGTCTCAGGTTGAGACAAATATTATTTGGACGTTCCCTGTGTCCTTGTTCTCTCTTTATCCCTGCACATCCTGTAGTAATTTTGGGTCCGACTTTGGTGGTGGGTTATTGCTCCCCTCCTTCCAACAGTCCTGTCTGGCTAGGAGGTTCAGTTCAGCCTTACTGTCCTGCCTCCACACTTTAGGAGTTCCGGGAGCCTAGGGGCTGTTGCCTCCAGTATGACAAAGAGATCCCCCACCCCCAGTTTCCCTTCTTGTTCCCAGCCTTCTTACCTCCCAGCCCTGTTCTCCCCACATCTGATCCCCACCCATGCTTCTTTCCCCCATTCCATCTCCTGCCTACTTCCCTGTCTTCATCCACTTCTGCGTCTATTCCATTTCCCCTGGAAAAAGGAAAGCATCTTCAACAAATGGTGTTGATCTAACTAGTTATCTTCATGTAGAAAAGTGCAAATAGACCCATACTTATCACCATGCACAGAACTCAAGTCCATGTGGATCAAAGACCTTGACATAAAACAAGATAATGTAAACATATTAGATGACAAAGTGGGGAAAAATCTGGATTTCATTGACATAAGAGACAACTTCCTGAACAGAACACCAACAACACTAGCTTTGAGATCAACAATTCATAAATGGGATCTCATGAAACTGAAAAGCATCTGTAAGTAAAAGGACACTGTCAATAGAACAAAATGGCAGTCAATAGATTAGGAAAAGGTCTTTACCAACCCTACATCAGACAGAGGGGTGACATCTAAAATATACAAGAAAGGTAAGAAATTAAACACAAACAAATTAAATAATCCAAAATTAAAAATTAATTAAAAATGGGTTGCAGAGCTAAATCAAGAATTAACAACAAGAATGTCGAATGGCTAAGAAGCACTTAAGGAAATGCTCAATGTCCTTAGCCATCAAAGAAACACGAATTAAAATGACTCTAAGATTCCATCTTACACCAGTCAAAGCTGCTAGGATCGAAAAACTCAAGTGACAACACATGCTGGAGATGATGTGAAGAAAGGAGAGCCCTCCTGCCTTACTGGTGGGAACACAAACTGGTACAACCTCTCTGGAAATCAATCTGGCACATTCTCAGAAAATTGAGAATAGTGTTACCTCAAGATCCAGCTATACTACTCCTGGGCATATACCCAAAAGATGCACCACCATACAAAAGGACATTTGCTCAATTGTTCATAGCAGTTTTATTTATAATACCCAGAATCTGGAAACAACCTAGATGTTCCTCAACTGTAGAATGGATACAGTAATTGCGGTACATTTAGACAATGGAATAGTACTCAGCTATTAAAAACAAGAGAATCATGAAATTTGCAAGCAAATGGATGGAACTAGAAAAGCTTCTGAATGAGGTAACCCAGACCCAGAAAGACACAAATGCTATGTCCTCACTTATAAGTGGATATTAGACCTATAGTACAGTATAATCATACTACAGTCCTCAGACCCAAAGGGAGCTAAGTAACAAGGAGGGCCCAGGGGAGGGTGCCAGTTTTTGACACTTAATTGAAAGCATTTCCATTGTTCTGGCTCCCTTCTCCTTATTTATTCTTCACCTTGAGCTTCTGATTGCTACTTTGTCTTTTCTTCTCAGGACAGACCGATTTGTTTCTCACCTCAAAACCTTATTGCCATCTTTTTGTGCTATCATTTCCACTGCCCTACCGTCCTTTGGTTAGGATTTTGTATCTGTTATAGTTATTTTAAAGACTTTCAGAATAAAACAAAGGTAAATATGGAACACTGAAACCACTTTTATTTTCAGAATTTCTTCTGGTAAAGACATATTCAACATTAATGCCAAAATAACTGAGCATATACAATTTAAATATCCTAGCCCATGTCAAGGTTAATTTTGGCTCATTTATTAGGCCCATTTTAAAGATCTCTACACACCTATTTATTATTAATTTTCTAACATATTTCTCTTTTTCAGAAAAGAGAAATTTAAAGTTTTTGTTGTAGAGATGCTTAATTTTCTTGATAGGTTTATTTTGAGACATTTTCTTTTCTTTGAGACTATTGTGAACAGGAGTGTGTCCATTATCTTCTTCTCTATATATTTGCTGTCAGCATATAGAAAAGCTATTGATTTGTGCAACTGGTTTTTTTACTCTGGTACGTTGTTGAACTGTCTACCATTTCTACATTTTTTTCTGAAAATATTTGGGATCTCTAATTACAATACCATGACAGCCTTTAATTTCCCGTTCTTGCCTTATTGATCCGGTGCATACTTCCAGGGCAATATCAAATGTCAGTGTGGCTACGATAGATTCCTGTCTCTGTCCTGACTAAAGTAGGACTGCTTTAAGCCATTATTTATTTAATATCATATTGACTGTGGGTTTTTCATATATACTTTTGATTGTGTTGACATATTTTCCCTCTACCCTTACATTCCTTAGGACTTTTATTGTGAAGGTATGTTGGATTTAGTCCAAGGATTTTACTGTTATATATTGAGATGATCATGTTATTTGTGCCTTTAAAACCATTTATTTGCTTTATTACATTTATTGACTTGTATATATTGAATTATGCCTGCATTTCATGGATAAATCCAACTTGGTCATGGTGCATAATCTTTTTGATGTATGTCTTGCTACTAATATTAAGTAACATTGAGGTTTTGTGTGCCAGCTCAATGACAATCTTATAACCGATGCTGTATATGCTGCATAACTGATTTCTGAGTCACAAGTTTTCTTACCAGTGGGAAGTTATCATAAGCCTGCAGAGATATCTAAAGTACAGGTTGCCCCCTGACTAAAGGGATGAAAGGCATCAGACAAAAATAAAACAATCTCCAGAAAGCAACTGTGAGTCAGAGCCCATTTTATTAAGAGCATTGATAAGAAATACACGTGAATCAATGCTAGCTTTTGTTTTCAAAAAATGTGATAAGAATTGATGAGAAGCAAGCAGAAAACAAAGTGGTTTGTGAAGCTGTTTAATCTTTGTGGCCTTCCTTTTACTGTCTAACTGGGCTTGGGCAAAGTAAAGTGTGGCAAGTACTGGCTTGTGTTTTGTCATAGTCAATAAGTACACTCATGGTAGAGGATGTGATTATTTCCCTCAGTTCTGTTATTAGAAATTGAAGTTACAAAATAATAGAAGCATTTTTTCAGTTCTGTTGAGCTTCAGTTTGTTACGGTGAGAACAACAAAGACTGGGCAAAATGTGTATCCTTAGTTTGACAATTACAAAGTTTAAGTTTTCAAAGTTTATATATATATATATATATATATATATGTATACATATATATATATATATATATATATACACACATTGCTTAAGGAAATATGGCCATACGGACTGTGGACATGTGTACATATGCAAGAACATGTATTATTCTGTGATGAGTTTGAAGAAATTAGGAATATGGTGAGATTAAAACATATTTGCTAACTTCTTCAACTTATCTAAGATGAAAAGTCCATGTTTATAGATATCTGTGTAAGTACACATACACACACAGAGATAGAGAGGGAGGGAAGGTCTGTGTCTAGCTCAAGACAGTAAAAGAAGGATGGCTTGTTTTTCCTAGCAGAAATGCTAGAAAATATCTAGTAAAAAACATCTAAACTGGGAAGGTAAAATAGCTTGAACTACAAATGGCAATGAAAGGAATTGAGCCATTTGCCCGAAAATAAGTTGTATATAATTTATTCCCTCACCCTCATTCATCTGAGAACATACATTAAATGTTAGACTATAACACAGCAGACTTAAACATTGTCCTTGTCTTCACGGGCATGGTGGTCTAACAAAGCTTCTTTTTAAAATTATTTTTATTAATTACAGTTTATTCACTTTATATCCTCCCCGTACCTCCCTCCCTCTTATCCTCCCAATCCCATCTTCCCTCTTTCCCACCCTTGTCCCTCTCCCAGTCCACTGATAAGGGAGGTCTTCCTCTCCTTCCCTTTGATCATAGTCTATCAGGTCTCATCAGGAGTGGTTGCATTGTCTTCTGTTACCTAGTAAGGCTGCTCCTCTCTCAGGGGGAGGTGATCAAAGAGCAGGCCAATCATTTCCTGTCAAAGACAGTCCCTGTCCCCATTAATATGGAGGCCACTTGGCTACTGAATTGCCATAGGCTACCTCTGTGCAGGGGTTCCAGGCCATCTCCATGAGTGGTCCTTGGCTGGAGTATCAGTTTCAAAAAAGGCCCCCGTGACCAGACTTTCTGTTATCTGTTGCTCTTCTTGTGGAGCTCCTGTATTCTCCCTGTCTTACTATTTCCCACTTCTTTCATAAGATTCCCTGCACTCTGCCCAAAGTTTGGCTATGAGTCTCAGCATCTGCCTGGATACCCTGCAGGGGAGAGCCTTTCAGAGGCCCTCTGTGGTAGGCTCCTGTTCTGTTCCCTGTTTTCTCCCTCCTCCAATGTCCATCCTCTTTGCCTTTCTGAATGGGGATTGGGCATCTTAGCCAGAGTCCCCCTTCCTGATTAGCTTCCTTAGGAGTACAGATTTCAGTATGTTTATCCTATATTATATGTCTAATATCCACTTATGAGTATATACCCTGTGTGTCTTTCTGCTTCTGGGAAACCTCACTCAGGATGATCCTTTCCAGTTCCCGCCATTTACCTGCAAATTTCATGATTTCCTTGTTTTTTTACTGCTGCGTAATATTCCATTGTGTAGAGGTACCACAATTTCTGTATCCATTCCTCAACTGAGGGGCATCTGGGTTGTTTCCAGATTCTTGCTATTACAAATAAAGGTGCTACAAACATGGTTGAGCAGATGTCCTTGTTGTATACTTGTAACTCAAGTGACAACACATGCTGGAGAGGATGTGGAGAAAGGGGAACTCTCCTCCATTGCTGGTGGAAATATAAACTTATACAACCACTTTTGAAATCCATCTGATACTTTCTTGGAAAATTAGGAATAGCGCTTCCTCAAGATCCAGCTATACCACTCCTAGACATATATCCAAAAGACGTTAACAAAGCTTCTTAAACTGAGTCACAACCCCAAATGTGGGACAACTGAATGTGGGGGTCAAGGAAATTTAGGAAGCAGTATACAGTTTAGAGTGCATTTTTTGGACATTCCTTCAGTCTCTACTCTATATCCCTGCACATATTTCATGCAGGGTAAATTCAGGGTTGAAATTTTTGTGGATGTGTTCAAGTACCCTTCCTTTTAGTAGGAGGCTGGTCTAGTTAGAAGGTGTCCTCTTTAGTCTCCAAGGCCTCTCCTGCTAGGAGTCACTGCTTAAATCCTCTTCAGTTCCTCCTAAGGGCCTATCCTGACCTAGGTCTCCAGGTACAAAGATGTAGTAGATGGACAGTTTAGGTTTCATGTTGGTCCTCTAGAAAGGGAAGTGGCGACTGCATCAGACAAGGACTGGCTTGCCAGCTTTTTGAGCATTTCCTTCTGGCAGGACTGTCTTACCAGGCCACAGGGGAAGAGGACATGCTCAGTCCTGATGCAACTTGATGAGCTGGGTGGATGAGAAAGGGATCCCCTTTTCTGAAGAAAAGAGGAAAGAGAAGGAGGGGATTTGGAAGGGTGGGACTGGCAGGAAAAGGGACAGAACTTCATGCAGGATGTAAAGTGAATTAAAAAAATCAATCAATAAATAAATAGCAGAAAAAAGTTTTAGAATGCGTAACAAACAATTCAAAGTCAAATTTATAATGAATCCCAGTCGTTTCTTGCTACAACAACTCAGCTTTATTGTGATTGCTCTGAACACATAGTAGGTAAGCTTGCAAATGTGTAATTCCACACAACCGTACCACACACTGTTTAACTTATGAATCATTAGGAACTGCAGGGATTTCACTGCAGTACCAACTTTGCTGTTCTTACAGAAACATGACAGTTTAATCATGGAAAGCAAAGACTTAAAAATTTTATATTGTAATTGGAAATAAAAGGGCTCATGATGTATGTTTGAGAGGTTATGGAAGTACTCTTTCTCAGACATGAAAAGAAGAGATACTGTTACAAAAAATAGTATTTTTTTCTCAATTTTTTGCTTCAGAAATTATTATGAGAAATATCTATGTTTTTTGTTTCTTATTAAATTTTTATTTTTATATTAATAACAGTTTATTCACTTTGTATCTCATCTGTAGCCCTCTTCCCCATTCCCTCCCAAATCTTTCCTCCCTCATCTCCTCCCATGCCATTAAGTCCACTGATAACAGAGGTCCACTTCCACTTCCATTTGACCCTAGCCTATCAGGTCTCATCAGGCCTGGTCACATTGTCTTCCTCTGTGGCCTGGCTAGGCTGCATCCCCCACCACTGGGAGGTGATCAGAGTGCCTGCCACAGAGTTCATGCCAGAGAAAGGCCTTGTTCCCCTTAGTAGGGTGCCCACTTGGAGACTGAGCTGCCATAGCCTACATCTGAGCAGGGGTTCTAGGTTATCTTCATGAGTGGTTCTTAGTTGGAGTATCAGTCTCAGAAAAGACCCCTGTGCCCAGATTATTTGGTTCTGTTGCTGTCCTTGTGGAGCTCCAGTCCTCTCCAGGTCTTACTATCTCCCCCTTCTTTCATATGATTCCCTGCACTCTTCCCAAAGTTCGGTTATGAGTCTGAGCATCTGTTTTGATACACTGCTGAATAGAGTCTTTCAAAGGTGCTCTGTGGTAGGCTCCTGTCCTGTTTCCTGTTTTCTCCTTCTTCTAATGTCCATTCCATTTGTCTTCCTGAGTGATGATTTATCATCTTTCCCAGGGTCCTCCTTCTTGCTTAGCTTCTGTAGGTGTACAGATTTTAGTATATTTATCCTATGTTATATGTCTAATATCTGCTTATAAATGAGTATATACCATGTGTGTCTTTCTGCTTCTGGAATATGTATGTTTTAATATTTTATTCACATTGCTAAAACAAGTATTAGAAGCTTTAAATAACAGAAGCCATTTCTCATGGTCCTAGTGGCTGGCAAATCTAAGTTGACCCTACTTCTGAGCGAAGTCTTTTTTCTGAGCGGTCGTGCTTCGTACTGTGTACACACTTGGGTTTTGCTAAAAAGAGAAATTCTATTCATTGGGCCTAAGAATTTTCCAAAAAAGACGCACATGCTATTGTCATCACCGTACTAGTTCATGTGTACTGCTGAAATAAAATACTGAAGACTGGGTAATTTACATAAAACAAAAATTAATTGTCTTAATTCTCAGGGCCAGGCAGTTCATGATTTCATGATCAAGGCACTGACATTTGTCCTGGTAAGGTTCTTGAGCTGCTCCCTTCCATTTTGGAAAGTAAAAAACCAAGCAAGCCAAATGGTAGCAGAAGCCTTGTCCATAAATCCTTGCTCTTTTTTAAAAGGATCAGCCTTGCTGCTGAGTCATATGCTATAGGAGAAGTTGAAAGGTAGTATAGTCATACCATATCACCACCTTGGTGAATGGATCTCACAAAAGAATCTGGAAGGAGATATGGTTTCAGAATGGATAGCTGTTAGATAAGTAACCTTGAGCAACTTTCTTGAACTCAATTTTCTTTGCTTGTAGATAGAGGATTTTCATGACATACAGGGGTTGTGGTGAGAAGTAAATTGACCACATAGAAAAGACATATAGCTCATTACCTGGCATGCGGTAAATACTCAATAAGTGCCAACTACTAGAATTTCTTTCTTTCTTTCTCTTTTGGAAACTTGGATGCTTTATGTGTCCAATATAAAAGAAACAGTGTAAAAGCATTTTTGTAATCACATGAATTAATGTCTTTCAACATGTAGGTCAACTGTCATTTGTCTCCGTTTTCTCCACAATATTCCCAAATCCTGGAATCTTTTCTTTTTCTATGTGAAATATGTCATTTAAGAAACATACACCTGAAGTTGAACAAAGTCATGTTAGAATATAAATAAAAAATTCATGTTTAATTTGTTCCTCACAAACCTGATCTATCAAGCAGAGAATCATTACTGAACCAATCCCAGGCAGGTTTGGCACAGGTGTGGGCCAATAAAACCGTCCCTGTTGTGTGAATGAACAAGGTGGGATTTGCATCCTGTACAGTAGAAGGCTCTTTCTTTTCTTTTCATCATTTTTTAATTTTTATTTTTTATATTAATTATAGTTTATTCACTTTGTATCCCAGCTATAGGCCCCTCCCTCATTCCTTCCCAATCCCACCCTCCCTCCGTGATTTCCTCCTATGACCCTCTCCTAGTTCTGGTCCTCCCCATCTTCCACTTGACCCTAGTTTATCAGGTCTCATCAGGACTGGCTGCATTGTCCTCCTCTGTGGCCTGGCAAGGCTGCTTCTCCCCTCAGAGGAAAGTGATCAAAGAGCCAAACACTGAGTTCATGTCAGAGACAGTCCCTGTTCCCCATACTAAGGAAACCAACTTGGAGACTGAGCTGCCATGGGCTACATCTGTGCAGGGGTTCTAGCTTATCTTCATGAATGGTCCTTGGTTGGAGTATCAGTCTCAGTATAGGCCCAGGTATTTTGGTTCTGTTGCTCTCTCTTGTGGAGCTCCTGTTCCCCCAGGTCTTACTATCTCTCCCTTCTTTCCTAAGATCCCCTGCACTGTGTCCAAAGTTTGGTTATGAGTCTCAACTTCTGCTTTGATATACTACTGGGTAGAGTCTTTCAGAGGTCCTCTGTGGTAGGATCCTGTCCTGGATATTGATAGAAGCCTCTTTCTTGTGAAAGACACATGAATGTGTAAAAAAAAAAAAAGAGATCTTCAATAGAGAATGTATGCTACTCTGTTTGAATATAACACATACATACATACATACATACATACATACATACAAATAGAAAATTATGTCTTATAAAAAAAAGACGTTTTCTAAAAAAAAAAATCTTTCACAGACCAAGTTAGGCTATTAGTGGTGCCCTGGGAGAGACATACACCTGACCCCATTCTGAAAATGTTCTTTACAGATTTCCTTGGTTAACACCCACCCAACAACAAAACGAGGGAAAAATCTTCTGAGATCATTTAAGCAAAACAAAACATACTTTATTTACAATTTTACTATTGAATTTTTCTTTCTGCCCTTTAAGTTCCTTCTTCTTAGGTAGGCTTAATAAAATAAAGTATGATATCACTGATGTGTCTGTCTTGGAAATGTACCTGAACAATGCATAGGAGAAAAAGTTACCTCAGTGAGCTTTCAACTCACTGACACACGATTCTGCTTTACTGCCTCATTCAACATCCTTAATGTCTTATGTGTATGTGGTGCACACCAGTGTACAGGTATATGTGTTCATGAATGGAGAGACCAAAGCAAGATTTCCAGTGTCTTCCTCTGTCACTCTCTACCTTGAGGGAAGGTCTTCCACTGATCCAGAGGCTCACTGCTTTACCAGACTGAATGGCCAGTAAGCTTTCAGAACCTGCTTGTCTGCACACCCAGTTCTAGAGTTACAAACACATGCAGTCATGTCTTGCTTTTACATGAGTTCTGGGCATTCAAATTCAGGTCTTGAATCTTACAAAACAAGCAGTCTTTCTCATTGAGCCTTCTTATATTTTTCATATAGGCATTACCTATATGCCTACAGAACCAATTTATGGATTACTTCCTCAAGTCTAGTACTTGGTCTACCCAAAAGAAGTAGTGATATTAGCCCTGCCAAAGAGAAAGCCCTGAAAGAGATGGTCAGACACAAAAACAATACTAAAATGATGGCAACAAACAGTTAATAATGTGGTGAGGAAAAGGCCATGGAAAGCAAAGAAGGAGATTTCATAAAATAATTTATTTTATGAACTGCTTGAAAAGATAGTTCCTGAAAAGACAAAGAACAGTGAATTCCCCCTAGAAAGAGTAACAATATCACTTCTCGGCCTTTTGGCTAAGATCAAGTGTAGAAAGAAGAATGGTAGAAACAGGATGAGATCAGGTGCATTGAAACAATACTTACGTGAACTGAAAACATAGAGCAGAGCAGGTTTGAAAAAGAATTAAAAATAGTTTCTTAACATAGATGTGTATTCTGTATATGATGTTTATTTTCAGTACAGACAACTAATTCAGGGAAATAATATGTAGAGGAAAGGAAAGAGAAGAGAAAAAGAATGACAGATAGACGGACAGACAGACAGACAGACAGACAGACAGACAGACAGACAGACAGACAGACAGACAGACAGACAGACAGACAGACAGACAGATAGATAGATAGATAGATAGATAGATAGATAGATAGATAGATAGATGGCAGATGGAAAGATGATAGATAACGGGCATGGTATCCCTCCTGTTTAATAGGCCTGAAGTCTAATAAGGGGGCTATTGGCTACAACTAAGGTGTGTGTGCCACTACTATACCTGTAGATTATAATTTCCTGCTGGTTGTTCACAGACATTATAGCTGAGTGTGGCTGTTAACTAACTTCTCTCCTTTGTAAGTTTTTATATTGTTATCATTTGTTACAATTTATTCAATTTGTATCTAGGCTGTGGCCCTTTTCCCTCATCTCCTCCCAATCCCACCCTCCTTCCCTCTTCTCCCCCTATGTCCCTCCCCTAGTCTACTGATAGGGGAGGTCCTCCTCCCCTTCCATCTGGCCTTAGCCTATCAGGTCTCTTCAGGCCTGGTTGCATTGTCTTCCTCTGTGGCCTGGCCAGGCTGCATCCCCCACCACTGGGAGGTGATCAGAGTGCCTGCCACAGAGTTCATGCCAGAGAAAGGCCCTGTTCCCCTTAATAGGGAACCCACTTGGAGACTGAGTTTATGAGCTACATCTGAGTTAAGGTTTTATGTCCTCTCTATGCATTGTCCTTTGTTGGGGTTTCAGTCTCTGCAGAGCTTCCAGGGCTCAGTTTATTGTTGTTTTTGATTTATTTTGTGTTTGACTCTGTTGGTCTCCTTTTGGAGCTCCTTTCCCCTCCAGGTCGAAACTTTCTGGTGCTATGAAATCTAGTTTTCAGGGACAGTATATTCAAGTCAGCGCCAGATCTGAGACACTGAGCATTGTTTCTAAAGTGCTTGGTATCTTCATCACTAAAGACCTACCTTCCATCTTTGAGAGGTAACAAAGGATAACAGCAATAGATTTTATTTGGGGGGAGTCTCTTAGCCTGTTGCTGCAAAGACACAGATTGGAATTTTTTTGGGATTGCATTGAATCTATCTATCTATCTATCTATCTATCTATCTATCTATCTATCTATCTATCTATCCATATATCCATATCTATCTATCTATCTATCTATCTATCTATCTATCTATCTATCTATCTATCTATCTATAGTTTTTGGTAGTATGTTCATGTTTTTATAATGCAAATTCTCCCAGTCAAGCATGGGAGTTCTTTCAGTTTTCTAGTGTCTTCCTGTAGCTCTTTCTTCATAGGTTTAATTTTTCAGTATAACAGTCCTTCCTCTCTTGGGTTAGGTTCATTCTGAGACATTTTATTTTCTTTGAAACTATTGTGAATGGAAATGTGTTCATGATTTCCTTCTCTATGTGTTTGTAGGTGGTGTATAAAAAACTATTAAATTAATTAAGTTGAATCTATGCCCTGCCATGTTTCTGAGTTTATCATTTCTAAAAGTTTTCTGGTAGTCGGTTTGGTATTTGTGGTGTATACTATTATATCATAAGCAAATAGGCATAGTTTGGCCTCCTTCCATATTAGTATGCCTTTAATTTTCTTCTCTTGCCTATTGTACCAATTAGTAATTCTAGAAAATGTTGAAAAGGAGTGGACAAAGTGTATAGCCCTGTTTCATGTCTGACTTTAGAAATATTGTTTCATGCTTTTCTTCATTTAGGATGATATTCACTGTGGGCTTCCTCCAGATAGTTTTTATTATGTTGAGGAATATTTACTCTAGTCTGAAATTCTCTAAGATGTTGGCCTTGAAAGCCTGTTGGATTTTGTCAACGGAATATTTTTTTGGTGCCTCTATGGAGAGGATCATGGTTTTTGTTGTATGTTTGTTTTCTATAAGTCCATTTATGTGCTTTCTTACATTTACTGACTTGAATATGTTAAATTAGCCCTGCATTTTATGATTAAAGTCAACTTGATAAAGGTGCAAAATCTTTTTCATGTACGTCTATTCTGTTTGCAATATTTTTTAATTTTTTAAAAATTACTATTATGATTTACAGTGTATTCATTTTGTATCCCACTTGTAGGCCCCTCCTCCATCTCCTCTCAATTGCAACTTCTCTCTCGCATTGTCTCCTATCCCTCTTCCCTAGCCCACTGAAAGGGGAAGTCCTCCTCCCCTATTGTGTGCCCCTTGCCTATCAGGTCCTGTCAAGACTGCCTGAATCCTCATCCTCTGTGGGCTGGCCAGGTCGCCCCACCAAGTGAGAAGTGATCAAGGAGCAGGAAACCGAGTTCATGTCAGATATTGCTGCTTCCCCCCTTACTAGGGAACCCACATGGAGACTGGGCTGTTTATGTGCTACATCTGAGCAGGGGTCCAGATCCTCTCTATGTATGGTTTTCGTTTGATGCATCAGTCTCTGCAATAATCCCCTGGGCCCTGGCAATTTTTTTATAATTTCTTCATTATATATACCAGTTGAATCCCCCTCTCTTAACTCTCCACTGTCCCACTTTTCCTCCCTCTTCCCCCCATCCCCTTCACTCAGTCCACTGAAAGGGGAATTCTCCACTATTGTTATCTGGTAGAAATGTAAACTTGTACAACCACATTGGAAATCAATCAGGTGTTTTCTCAGAAAACTAGGAATAGTGCTACCTTAAGACCCAGCTATACCACTCCTGGGCATATATCTAAGAAATGCTTAACCATACAAGGACATTTGCTCAACTCTGTTCATAGTTGCTTTACTCATAATAGCCAGATTCTGAAAACAACAACAACAACAACAACAACAACAAAAACTTAGATGTCCCTCAACTAAAGAATGGATACAGAAATTGTGGTACATTTCCACAATGTAATACTACTAAGCTATTAAAAGCAAGATAATCATGAAATTTGCAGACAAATGGATAGAACTAGTAAAGATCATTTTGAGTGAGTTAACTCTGAACCTGAAAGATATGCATTGTGTATAATCACTGATAAATGGCTAGTAGCCACATAACATAGGAAACACACTAAACTCTACAGACGTAAAGAAGCTAAATGAATTCTCATTCAAAGGGGAAAACAGGGTAGACACAGGAAGCTATAGAAGACAGGGAACAAGATGGGAGCCTATCACAAATGTCCTCTAAAAGACTCCAACCAGCAGGGAATCAAAACATACAGTGATCACACCCAAACTTTGGACAAAGCATAGGAAGTTTTATGGCAAAAGGGGGATAGAGAAGGACCTGGAGGGGACTGGAGTCCCAAAAGGAAACCAACAAAGTCAAAAAATCTGGGCCACGGAAGTACTGTAGAGACTGATGCAGCAATCAAAGACTATGCATAGTGAGGAGCTGGACTCCCTGCTTAGATGTAGCCCATAAACAGATCAATCTCCAAGTGATTTCCTAGTAAGAGAAGAAGAGACAATCTCTGACATGAACTCCATTGTCTGCTCCTGCATCTTGTTTACTTCTCACTAATGGGGCAACCTAGCCAGCCCACAGAGGAAGAGGATACAGGGGGTCCTGATGAGACCTGATGGGTTAGGGTCAGGCAGTATGGGAGGAGGACTTCCCCTTTCAGTGGACTAATGAAGAGGGATAGAAAAGGAAGAGGAAATGATGGAGGAAGGTAAATACAACTGGGATAAAAAGTGAAAGAATAAGATGAAGAAGAAGAAGAAGAAAAAGAAGAAGAAGAAGAAGAAGAAGAAGAAGAAGAAGCAGCTTGTCCACAGGTCAAGTTGGGGGAGGCCTTTTCTCAGTTGTTCTCAAATGACACTAACTTGTGTCAAGTTCACAATAAATCACTGAGGACACTTACTATTCCTGATTCTTCTGCAGCTAAGACACTGTGATCCATTCAAGTCATGGACAATAACCCACAGGGATTTTCAGAGTGATATCCTAGAGGTTATTTATTTTCATCCAGAGGCCATATTGGCATTTGGCTTAAGCTGTCACCTGATGGTTCTTGATTTATAGCCTCAGTCCGGAGAGCTTTACTCTTTCCACAGACATGTTTCACTGAGTTACAATAATAAAATAGATACACTACACACTTTAGAGTTAACCTAGGCTATTCCCTTAAAATAAAATGTAATTGAAAGTTCAACATTAGATTTGTACTATATTATACGTGTATTATATTTTATATCAACTTAGCAGTCACATTAAGCATTTTCACTCAAAGTATACTCAAGAGAAATGGGTATCAGAAGGAACTCAAAGTAAAGTTCTAAAAATACCCAAACCCACAAGTCATTCATTTTGTCTGCATTTTCTGTAAATGTCAGAGACACTAAATTTCTAACTGTTTTACACAGTACTTGTGAAGACTCAATAGACAGTGATGTGAAAATGTTTATACTCTATACACTTGTTACTGTCATTGAAGTTATTGTTATGACTATCCATACAGGAATGTCAGAGAGGCCTCTGAGAGACACATCTTATTAATTAGTGTTTGCTTTTTGATCACTGGGTTCTAAAGTAGTAAATATAAAGAGGTATGCTGATTACAGAATATTGGGCATAAAAAGGAACACAACTGCGTTTTATGCTTCAAGAAGTAGTAAAAAATAGATTGTCTAATGATATATATCCAACGTCAATCATAAATATCACAGTATTCATATTTCTTTCCAGATAAAGAAAACATACTAGTTAGTGAGCTAATTAAAATGCACAGTAAGAAAAAATTCAACAAAGGTATCCTGCATATATAAACAATGCTTTTCTACAAAGACTTAGATCATCTAATGAAAATCTTAGAGCCAACATATTGTGTGTGTTATTAGTTTATTTTCTTTGAGGCTATTGTAAATGGGAGTGTGTCCATGGCCTCTTTCTCTGTGTGTTTATAATTGGCATATAGAAAAGTTATTGATTTCAGCAAGTACTGGTAATCTAGCCAACCTCCCCAATTGTTAGTGGTACTAGAGGAAAACCAAAACCAGCCACTTCATTGAACTGTAGTTATTCCCAATTACACTCTGAATATATATCCTATTCTCACAAATCAAGTATAGTTCTCAGCCATCATCAAGGAAATTTCTCTTTGCAACAGATGTGTACCATTATAGCAAGCCATAGTGGTCAAAATGCAGAGAACAAGAGATTATGTGACTTCCAGTCCACCTCAATACACCTTCAATAAAACCTATGTGTGTATGGCTTAGGGATCATTACAAAAGAGGGCATGGGAAGGCTCTAAAAGCCAGAGGATCAGAAGGTTTGCTGTAATATTGTATCTTGTAGACATTTTAGAATATATTGCCCATACATTCTGATCAATCTCACAGACTAAAAAGATCTGGAAAAAAAACTATGATATCAACTGACATGTTAAGACAGAAGGGGGAAACCTGAAGGGTCTAAAACCCTAGACAAAGAATTAAGTGCAACTGGAGAATTCTGAGAGTAGAAAATAAATGGTCTCCTCCAGACAAAAGTATGCCAATTGAAATCCCATAAGTAGTGGTCAGCCCTGATATGTATGTGTGTGTGTGTGTGTGTGTGTGTGTATTTGTGTGTATTATTATATGAACTTTACAAACTGTATTTATATACTTAGGAATACACATATTATATATATTAATATATGGAGGGATGTTTTGTGTGTGTGTTTTTTTCCAGATAAATGAAACTCATATGTTACATATAAAGCAGACTATATATGTATATATGTATATGTCATATACATATAGATACATATAAATATGTATTATATAACAGCAAGTATTATAATTTTTTTAATACAGCAGGTACTATAATTTTGACTTAGTGAGTTAGAAAATAAAAAGGAGAAGACATGAATGCAGGAGGAGGCATTCTAGTGAGTATCTAAAGGGACTGTAAGGAGAGAGTTGCAGTAGAGAGTATCAAGATACATGAATGAAACAGACAAATAATCAAATAATAAATAAAATATATTACAAAAATGAATAGTTTTGAATTTGAACTTTAATCATGAATTGACATTTTCTTTAAAAAGAATATTAATGTATAAACTTTTTAACTTGCAAGTTTCTTAAAAGAACATGTCAATAATAAAAATAAACAAAAGGAATTTAAATCACCTCATTCTTTATCATTGAAAGTTGGGTTCATGGAGATGAGGTCATGAAGGAAGCAATTTGGAGCACTACATTGTCTTCCTCAGTCAAAAGTGAAAGAAGTGTTCTACCTTCTACCATATTTAGGAAGTTACTGACAATGTTCATGACTTACCACTTCACTAGAAGCAACTAGAAAACAGAACGGAATATGTGAAACAATAGTTGTCTCACATTAGATGACATACAGCCTAGAATAGTGGTCTCTGTAAGACAGCAAAGAGTTAGGGGGGTCCTGAGAATGAAAAGGAATTTTAGCTGAATGAAAATTGCAGACAGGGGAACAGAACAACTATCTATTTTATGACTACTAAATATCTCAACAGAAAAAAAATGGTTTTAATGCTGTTCTACAATTCTTTCTTGATCTCTAACCTGTAGTTACTAATTTCTATAAAAAAGTGGTATAACTCCACAGTGTTGTTTTAGAAAATTCAAATACACCTGAAGGAATAACATGAACATTTTGTTTTAAACAACTTTATAAAGTTTAATTGCGCATAATAAGCAATAAAATTAAAGTACAATTTGGCCAGTTTCCATACACATATGAATCTGTGAACACAGCAAAATTAGCAATGTCAGTTAACTTGAAGTGCTCAAAAAAAGTTTACAATAGCTAAGTGCTTCAGACAGCAGGCAGTTCTGCCAGGATTACTGAAAAAAAATGTCACTTCGCATTTCTTTGTTCCCTACTCTATAATATCTGTACATTTCCAAGAAGTCAGGCATAGACATGTATGGCAATGTCTCCTTCTAATTGATACCCATTAAGCATGTTATGTTTTTTTTCTTGCTTATCAATTTCACTTCCACTGAATTACAGGATGGAGAGTAGAGGAGTGTATTTCTCTCCTTTTCCTCTTCATAAAGCAATTTCTGTAAGTCTCTGACTCCTCTACTTAACTTTTTTCATTGTAAAACTTGTCAAACCAGTTCAGTTCAACTCACAGAAGGAATTATCAGAGTTTAGGAAAGAAAAATCTTTCTTTTCTTGGAGGCCTTATTTTGTTCTCTATTTAGAACATTTACTAGAATCTCTGAATGACCTCAGTGTGCTTTCTTATGCTTGCATAGCACCCCAATTTGGTACACTTTTTAGCTTCTTGCCTTGCATCTTCAAGTGAATATGTAGCTTGATTAATAATAGAAGAACATATATGAAGCCTAATCGTTAAATCTAATCATGTTCTTGGTGTCTTTCAACTAATAAACTATGTTTTAAAAATGGTTTCCTTAATCCATAAAAAAGAGCCTGGAGGCCTGATTGAACAAATTCAAACATATTATTTCTATTTTGATGAACGATCTCAATACAACTTATGAGTATTTATGAGTCCTGGTGTTGTGCTATAGTCGTTTCTGGGGACATGCAACATACAAGACTACTCACTGCAGATAGAAACCCCACTTCCAAAGTAGAAACCTAGAGCAAAAACTGTAGGCTGCATAACATATTAGAGAGTCTTTTCCAAGTAATTCAGTTGTTGAGTCTATTCCAGACTGTACAGGCTGTACAGCTTGTCTTTGTTTACAGTAGGCTTCTTTTAGACTGCTTGGTGGATCTCTGTTTGTTTTATCTAGTTGCTAAACTCATCTCTGCTCTTTCCTGGAAGCTAGGCCTCTTTGAGAGTCTTCTTTGTAGTTTTTCTTGTCTAAGAATGACTCTCCACAGTCATTACTGCTTCTATACTTTTGGGGAGCGTGGACTATCATGAATCTGATCTGTTTTAGGAATTTTCTGGTGGTATTTTGTGTTGTTAACTTCCTCTTGTAAACAATTTCTTTTCAATCCTATTAAAATACAGTTATCTTACCTCCCTTTAAGGAGTTCTTTCCATGGCAGAAAAACACTTAAAGAAATGCTCAACGTCCTTAGCCATCAGGGAGATGCAAATCAAAACGACTCTGAGATTTCACCTTACACCCTCCAGAATAGCTAAGATCAAAAACTCTAGTGACAACGCATGTTGGAGAGGCTGTGGAGAAAGAGGAACCCTCCTCCATTGCTGGTGGGAATGCAAACTTGTAAAACCACTCTGGAAATCAATTTGG
>CM053754.1:52669320-52687877 GCA_028658305.1 Pachyuromys duprasi
ACACACACACACACACACACACACACACCTCCTTTTGAACAGTAGATATCAAAACTATCACCATCTGTTTAATAATTACATTGTTATATCTACTAGAGTAATTTCCAAGTCACATATACACATGTTCTATGACGACAGACCATTATTGTTCAACAGGTTATATTTATGAGCACACAGATGTATGTGTGTGAATATATATACACATATGCATATAATAGTACTTAATAGAAAAAGAGGCCATGTGAGAAAAAGACATATATTGGAAAGTTTGGAGGGAGCAAAAGGAAGAGAAGAATATTGTAAATTATAATCTTAAAAATAAAACTATAAATTTAAAGAGTCTTGTGTTTTGCTTATGATAAGTTTCACTTCCACAAAGTTTGTGAATAATAATGTTCACATGGCATTTATAGACCTTGATATCACTGGTTATCTGAGCCATAATATTTAGAATAACATTTCTCCTGTCTCCAACAAATATTATCCTTTTGTGCACCATGTTACATTCATTTTCCAGGCCAAGGTTAGCCTTATCCTCCTGCACAGCCTGGTGACTTTTCTGTCTTAACCATGAACCTTCTGCATCTACCCCAAACCTTAGACAGAGTCTGGATACTACACCCATTGCTCAGGCCAAGCCTAATCAGTTCCTCTGATTTTTTTCCCAAAAATCAAGCTTTAGCCTACAAGCACATCTTGTAATTGCCCAGCACCTCTGTCCTCCAGACTTTATTCCTTCCCACCCAACACCATATTCAGCCCCCATGCTAAGAAAATTAGTCAAATCCTATATTATAGCTCAGCCTGGTGAGTCCACACTCTTACTAAGCCTCCTATATTCATCCCAGTCTTCAACGGAGCCAGGAGACAATACCCAGTGATATGGCCCAGTTGAGCACTCTGCTACCTCGAAGTTTAGGTCAGAAGATACCTAGAGTATATATTAACCCAGACTGCAATGTCCATATCAGTCATTCAATCAACAACAACAAATCAGTATGCTCAGGTCTTATCACAAAAATACAAATATAAAAGATCAGAACAGTATGTCTCCTCAAAATCTACCAGTACTATAGAAATGTTCCCCAGCGAAAATTACTGAGACAAGCTTAGACTCAGGATTTGAAAACACAATCATAGACTTTATTAAGAATGCAATGAGTATCTGGGCATTGTATGCACACCATTAATTCCAACACTCAGGGATGCAGAGGCAGGTGGATTGCTTTGATTTTGAGGCCAGCTTGGACCACAAAGTGAGTCCAGACCAGCCAAGGCTACACAGAAAAACCATGTCTCAAAACAACAACAACAACAACAAAAAAGAACCCAAAGAGAATGAAATTTTAAAAAGAATGCATGTAAGGATGGTCATGTTGTCACATACCTTTAATTTCAACATTCAAAGTCAGAAGAAAGCAGATCACCAAGTTTGAGGCCAGCCTGGACTACAGAGTGAGTTCCAGGACAGCCAGGGCTACATAGAAAAACTCTAGGTTGATTAAAAAAATAAAAATAAAAAAGGAAACATGCAAATGATGTTCAAGAAAACATAAGCAGAAGACTGGATGAAAAGAACAAACTTTTAAAATGATAAATATCCCCACCCCCAAAGAGACTAAAATGTAGGGGTTAAACCTCCATGTAGGTACCAGCTTGACATTTTTACTTGCAATGAACTATGTGAAAAATGTTCTCCACAATGAGGCTCCACTGTCAGTTTTTAGAGAGCTACCCACTGTCTTAGCATCAGTATGGGTTGTTTAAGATTTTCAGAAGACCTACCTCAGCCAACAACTCAAGCAAATGAAACTTTGTCCTACCACTGGAATCCTTGCCTAGAGCTATAGAAAGAGAAAACTGGATACCAACCCAGCCATAAAACCCTGCATATACAATTGTTTCTGCCTTTAAGATGTGCTGGGGCAATGATGCAGGAATTGTAGGAGTGATCAACCAATTTCTGCTTTTCTTGAAACCCATGCCATGAAAAGAAACCTATGCTCTTCACTGCTTTTATGACCAGGAGCTGAAGAGTAGATAGCTCAAAGACTAAAGGTAGAACCAAACTTGACTAGAAAGAAATTAATGAATGATTCCTAAATATATCTTGCTATATTCGTACATTGGTGCCTTGTCCCTTTACCAACAAAGAAGCTTCTTTACATATCAGATGGGAGCAGGTGCAACGACTCATAGCCAGACATTATGCAGTGAGCAAGTCTAAATTGTAAATCGCGATCAGATCCCCTAGGAGCTTGAGGAACTCTCCTGAAGAGGGAGAATAAAGTTTGGGGATGGAGGACACCAAAAGTATATGACTCCTGAATAAACTAAGCAGGGCTTGTATGCTCTCACAGAGACTGAGCCCTGCAAGCATGAGACTTGCATGGGTCTGCACCAGGAATTCCACATATATGCTATGGCTGTTACTTTGGTGTTTCTGTGGGAACTTTAAGAGTGAGAATGGATGTGTCCCTGATGACTTGGCCCACTCTTGGGACTCTTTTCCTTCTATTGGGTTACCTTGTCCAGCCTCACTGAGAGAATATAAGGACTTTTACATAATCTCACTGTATCTTGTTTTGTTCTCTTTCCTCCATCTCTTGGACATCTGTTCTTTTCTGAAGATAAATAGAAGGGAAGTAGGTCCAGATAAGAGGGATGTGGAGGAAAGCAATGAGGAGTGGAATGAGAAAAAAACTGTGGTCTGGGTATATTCTGAGATAAAAAATAAACTTTAAATAAAAAGAAAAGAAAACTGAAAAAAGATAATTACATACATTAACTAAAAAAAATCATTAATCATAAGCCTGAATGAAATGTCAAAGGTTAGCCAGGACATGAAAACCCAGTTCAATAAAGAATTTGAAGAGAACTCAGGATGAAATGAAGGAATTGAAAAACCCAGTGACTCAGTAAATTCTTAGAAGCAAAATGGATTAAGTAGAAGTTAGAATGTTATATCTCAAAGATAAAGTAGAGAATTTAGAACAAACAAGCAAAGACTTTTTAATTTCTCTTAAAAACTAAGAAAACAAACAAACAAAACCAGGAAACTAATATTATATAATTCTGGAAAGGTGGAATATCATGAAGAAACAAATCTCATTATAGGCGTAGATAAAGAAAAAACCAGGTTAATGGCATAGATTAGATCATAGACAAAAACTTCCTTAAACTAAGGAAAGACATGCCAATTTGTAAAAAGAAGAGTATAGAACACCAACTAACAAGACCAGAACAGATAGCCCTGATAATTAAAAGTACAGAAAAAGAAAGAACATTGAAAGCTCAAAGTGAAAAAATACAAGTAACATATAAAGGAAAACTCATAAGAATAACAGCTGATTTCTCAATGGAAATTTTATTAGTCAAGAAAAGCTAGAGAAATGTATTTCAAGTTCTTTTTTCATAAATGTCAATTTATTTTTTATTTATTCCATTTTATTCACTTTTTATCCCACCTGTAGCTTTCTCCTTAATTCCCTCCCAATCCAACCTTCCCTCCCTTTTCTCCTCACATGCCCCTTCTCCAGTTCACTGAAAGGAGTGGTTTTCCTCCCCTTCCATCTGACCCTACACTACCAGGTCTCATCAGGACTGTCTGCTTTGTCTTCTTCTGTGGCCTGGTAAGGCTGCTCCCTCCCACATGGGGAGGTGACCAAAGAGCCAGCCACTGAGTTCCTGTCAGAGACAGTCCCTGTTCCCCTTAAGAGGACACCCACTTGGAGACAGAGTTGCCTTAGGCTACCTCCGTGCTGTGGTTTTAGGTTATCTCCATGAATGGTCCTTGGCTGGAATAATCAGCCTCAGAAAACGCCCCGGGGCCCAGAGATTTTGGTTCTGTTCTACTGGTGGAGCTCCAGTGCCTTCCATGTCTTTCTATGTCCCCATTCTTTCATAAGATTCCCTGCACTCTCCCCAAAGTTTGCCTATGAGTCTCAGCATCTGCTTTAATACACTGCTGGGTAGAGTCATTCAGCGGGCCTCTGTGGTACGCTCCTATCCTGTTCTCTGTTTTCTCCATCTTCCAAGGTCTATCACACCTGTATTTGGGAATGAGGAATGAGCATCTGACCCAAGGTCCAGCTTCTTGCTTAGCATCTTTAGGTGTACAGATTTTAGAATGATTACCTTATATTATTTGTCTAATATCCACTTATAAGTGAGTATATGCCAGGTGTGTCTCTCTTCTTCTGGGATACCTCACTCTCTAAGTTCCCACCATTCACCAGTAAATTTCACGATTTCCTTGTTTTTAATTGTCAAGTAGTATCCTATTATGTAAATGTATCACAATTTCTGTATCCATTCCTCAGCTGAGGGACATCTGGATTGTTTCCAGATTCTGACTATTATGAACATAGTTGCTGCTATGAACATAGTTGAGCAAATGTCCATATTGAATGGTGGGGTATCTTTTGGGTATATCCCTAGGAGTGCTATAGCTGGATGTTGAGGAAGCTCTATTCCTGTCTGAGAAAGCACCAAATTGATTTCCAAAGGGATTGTGCAAGTTTACATTCACACCAGCAATGGAGGAGGGTTCCCCTTTCTCCACATCCTCTCCAGTATGTGTTGTCACTTTGGTTTTTGATCTTAGCCATTTTGATGGGTGAAGGTGAAATCTAAAGGTCATTTTGATTTGCATTTCCCTGATGACTAAGGAGCATTTCTTTAAGTGTTTCTCTGCCATTCGATATTTCTTTATTGAGAATTCTCTGTTTACTTCTATACCACGTTATGTAGTTGGATACTTAATTTGTTGCTTTTTAACTTCCTGAGTTCTTTATATATTCTGGATATTAGCCTTCTGTCAGATATAGGGTTGATGAAGATCTTTTCCCAGTCTTCAGTCTCTCATTTTGTGATGACAGTGTCCTTTGCTTGACAGAAGATTTTCAGCTTCAGAAAGTCCCATTTATTGATTGTTGATCTTAGAGCCCATGCTCTTGGTGTTCTGTTCAGAACGTAGTCTATTTTGCCAATGTATTCAAGACCCTTCCCCAATTTTTCTTCTAACAGACTTAGTGTGCCTAGTTTTATGTTGAGGTCTTTGATCCACTTGGACTTTAGTTTTGTGCAGGGTGATAAGAATGGATCTATTTGCATTTTTCTACATGTAGACATCTAGTTAGACCAGCACCATTTGTTGAAGATGCTGTCTTTTTTTCCATTTTATGGTTTTTGTGAAGGCTGTTATTACCCTAATTTCTTTTGAAGCCCATTTGTCTTTTTTATATGGTAAAGATTCTGATTTTTTTTTAAAGTTGGTTTTGTATCAAGCCACTCTGCTGAAGGTTTTTTATCAGCTGCAAGAGTTCCTTGGTAGACTTTTTAGGGTCACTCATGTATACTATCGGATTAACTGCAAATAGTGATACTTTTACTTCTTCCTTTCTAAATTGAATCCATGACCTCTTTTAATTGTCTTACTGCTCTAGCAGGGACTTCCAGAACTATGTTAATGAGATATGTAAAGAGTGGGCAGCTTTTCCTTGACCCTGATTTAAGTGGGATTGATTTAAGTTTCTCTCTCTTTAGTCTGATATTGGCTATCAGCTTGCAGTATATTGCCTTTACTATATTTAGTAAGTGCCTTGTATTCCTGATCTCTCCTGGACTTTAAACATAAATAAATGTTGGCTTTTATCAAATGCTTTTTCAGCATCTAAGTAGACTATCATGGAGACTTTTTATTTCAGTTTCTTTATACAGTGGATTACATTGATAGATTTCCATATATTAAACCACTTCTACATACCTCAGATGAAATGGACTTAGACATAGTGGATGATATCTCTGATTTGTTCTTGGAATCAGTTTGGGAGTAATTTCTTGAGTATTTTTGAATCAATGTTCATAAGGGAGATTGGTCTGAATTCTTTCTTGGCTGGGTCTTTGTGGGGTATAGGAATCAAGGTGAGTGTGGCTTCATAGAATGAGTTTGGTAATGGTATTACTATTTCTATTTTGTAGAATGGTTTGAAGAGTATTGATTTTAGCTCTTCTTTGAAAGTCTGGTAGAATTCTGTGTTGAAAACATCTGGTCCTGGGCTCTTTTTTTTTGGATTGGAGATTTTGATTTTGATGACAGTTTCTATTTCCTTGGGGGATATATGGCTATTCAATCTTTCTACCTGATCTTGACTTAATTTTGGTAGATGGAATCTGTCAAATAATTGTCCATTTCTTTTAGATTTTCAAATTTTGTGGCATATAGGCTTTTGTAGTATGACCTAATGATTGTTTGGATTTCCTCAGTGTCTATAGTCATGCCCCCCTTTTCGCATCTGATTTTGCTGATTTGGGCAATTTCTCTCTGCCTTTTAGTTAGTTTGGCTAAGGCTTGGTCTATCTTGTTGATTTACTCAAAGAACCAGCTCTTGGTTTCATTCTTTGAATAGTTTTGTTTCTAATGGATTGATTTCAGCCCTGAGTTTGATTTTTCTAGCTGTCTGCTCCTCTTGGGTGTATCTACTTCTTTTTTTTTTTTCTAGAGCTTTCAGTTGGGCCATTAAGTTGCTTGTATGAAATGTTACAAATTTCTTCTTGAAGGCACTTAGTGCTATAAATTTTCCTCTGAGCACTGCTTTCATCATATCCCATAAATTTGGGAATGTTGTGCCTTCATTTTCATTGAATTCTGGAAGTCTTTAATTTTTCTTTATTTCTTCCCTGACCCAGCTGTCACTGAGTATCAAGTTGTTAAGTTTCCATGTGTGTGTAGGGTTTTTGCTGTTTCTTTTGTTGTTCAGGTCCAGCTTTCATCCATGGTGTTCAGATAGTATACAGGGGATTATTTCAATCTTCTTGTATCTGTTGAGACTTGCTTTGTGAACAACTATATGATCTACTCTGGAGAAGGTTCTTTGAGGGGCTGAGAAGAAGGTAAATTCTTTTGTGTTTGGATTAAAAGTTCTTCAGATGCCTGATAGGTCCATTTGATTCATTACCTCTGTCAGAGTTATTGTTTCTTTGTTTAATTTCTGTTTTGTTGACCTGTCCTTTGCTGAGAGTGGGATGTTGAAGTCTCCCACTATTAATGTATGGGAATCTATATGTGGTTTAACTTTTATTAATGTTTCTTTTAGAAATGTGGGTGCCCTTTTGTTTGGGATATTCAGAGTTGTGATGTCTTCATGGTGGAATTTTACTTTGATAAGTATGAAGTGACCTTCCCCATCTCTTTTGATTAATTTTGCTTGAAAGTCTATTTTATTATATATTAAAATAGTTTCTCCTGCTTACTTCTTAGGTCTATTTGCTTGGAAAACCATCTTCTAGCCCTTTACTTTCAGGTAATGTCTATCTTTATGACTTAGATGTGTTTCTTGTATGCAACAGATTGTTGAGTTTTCTTTATGCATCTATTCTGTTAGTCTGTGTCTTTTAATTGGAAAATTGAGTTCATTGATATTGAGAGAGATTAATGACCAATTGCTCTTAGATGCTCTGATTTTGCTGTTGGTTGTGGTAGTGTGCTTGTGTGCTTGGCTACTTTTAGTTTTGCTGTAGAGTGGTTATTTATTTCCTATATTTTCCTGAATGTAGTTAGCTTTCCTGGGTTATAGTTTTCCTTCCAGTATCTGCTGTAAAGAAGAATTTGTGGGAAGGTATTGCTTAATTTTTTTTTTTGTCAATGAATATCTTGTTTTCTCCAGCTCTGATAATTGATAGTTTTGCTGAGTATAATAGCCTTGGCTGACATTTGTGTTCTCTTAGGATCTCCATCCTTGCCCTTCTGGCTTTTCCAGTCTCTGCCGAGAAGTCAGGTGTGATTATGATGGGTTTGCCACTATATGTTACCCAGCCTTTTTCCTTTGCAGCTTGTAGTATTTTTTCTTTATTCTGTATACTTATTGTTTTGATTATTATGTGGCGGGAGTGTTGTCTTTTCTGGTCTAAATTATTAGGTATTCTGTAGCCCTCTTGTGTGCTTTCAGCCTCTCCTTTAAATTGGGGAGATTTTCTTCTATGATTTTATTGAAAACATTTTCTGGTCCTTGCCAATGGGAATCATCTTTATCCTCTATTCTTATTATTCCTGGGTTTTGTCTTTTCATATTGTCTTGGATTTCTTGGATGGTTTGTGTCAGGAATTTTTTAGATTTAAATTCTTTTTGATGGACACATCAATTTCTTCCATTGGATATTCCACACCTGAGATACTTTCTTCCATATCTTATAATTTTTTGGTTATGCTTACCTCTCTAGTTCCTGTTTTCTTCCTTAAGTTCTTCCTCTCCATGATTTCCTCCATTTGTGTTTTCTTTAATTTTTTTCCAAATATATCTTCAGATCTTAAGACATTTTGTTGATTTCCTTCACCTGTCCTCACTGCATTTTCCTTCAGTTCCTTCAGCTGTTTGAACATTCCTCTTTTTCTTTTATTCATTTCAGTACCTTAATTATTTCCTCTCTAAAGAACACAAACTATTAGGCTGCATCTTCCTTTATTTCTTTGCAGATGGCCATACTCTGGCTTTATCTTCCTATTTTTCTTTATGAATTGTCATAATCTGTTTGACTTTATCTTCCTCTATTTCTTTAGAGATGGCCCTCATCTGTTTGACTTTTATCTTCCTCTGTGTCTTTGCAGATTACCGCAATCTGTTTGCTTTGTCTTCCTCTATTTCTTTAAGCATTTTATTTGTTTCCTCCATTAACCTCTTCATACGCATAGATTTTCTTGAATTTCACTTATGCTAGGGTGTCCAGGACTACTTGCCCCTGGATAACTGGGTTCTAGAGATGCCATATTGCTTTGGCTTTTGTTGGTTGTATTTTTACACTGGCCTCTACTCACCCGGCTGTCTCAGGTGTTGACTGTTAATTTCCAGTGCCTGCTGGACTCCTGGGGTGAGGAAAATTTCCTTGAGAGGAAGATGGTTATTCCTGAAGGAAGCCTCTTCAGTTTTGGGGGTATGGTCACCAAATGGCCAGTGCTTCTCAGGAATTGCCACATCTAACTTCATGCATATGTGTCTGTGTGGTAACTGTGGTCATTGGTAGTCAAGGGCACTCTCCTCTTACCAGGAGAAGTGCTGGAAAAAGCTGCCCTGCCACTGGGTTTCTTGCTATGAATTTAATGAGCTGCTGCTGCTCTTACACTCTGTTTCTTAGGCACAGCCCTCTTGAAGATCCAGGGAGCCCGAAGATTTGGTCAGTTTAGGTAGGGAGACAAGTTGTGCCTTGGAGAAGTGTCTGCGGGCTGATCCCATGGATCCCAGGCTTCTATAGTTCTGAGGTTGGAACTCAGTGCCCCAGTACCCAAGCAGTAATCAGTGGCAGTTGAGCACAGTACTCATGCATAAGGCAGGAGACTAGAGCCCAGAGCCCGTGGGAACCCATCAAATTTTCCAGGAATTAGATAGATGATCTGAAGTCAGACCTGATGTTTCTCCCACTATGGGGTTTCCTCCCAACAGGGAGACCCTGTTTGAGGTGTTTTGGAGTTCACAGTTCAGTCTGGGATGGTGAGTAGAGCTCACAGGTGCAGGTGAGTGGCTCAGTGCTGTGACTGTGCACCTATAGGAACTCAGGAACTTTTCCTGAGAGCTATTTTGGGAGGGGGAAAGGGAACTCTGTGTCCTGAGATTGGACCTTATATTTCCTTCATCATAGGGTTTCTGCCCGACAGGGAAACCCAGTCTCTGGTGCTCTGGGGCCTACAGTTCAGTCTGGAATGGTGAGTCAGCATGCAAGTCTCTGGGCTGGAGGCTAAGCACCTGCCAGAGCCCAGGACTTTTCCAGGGATTGTCTGTGTGACCTGAGGTTGGTCCTAATTGCTTCCTTCACTGTAGGGTTTTCTCTCAACTGGAAAACCCAGTCTCTGGTGTTGTGGGGCCCACATTTCAATCTGGGATAGTGATCAGAGCACACAGGCATGTGGCTCTGGGTGACTAAGCACCTTCTGTGACCTGAAACTCTTTTAGGCAGTTTCCGATTGCTTCACACACTGTGGAGTTTCCTCTTACCTGGGAAATACAATTGCTGGTGTTTTAGGGCCCAGAATTTGGTCTGTTGGGAGCAGTGCAGTCACTGCTGTCCTTATTTTCAGACACAGTGTCCTCTTGTTGCTGCCATCTTGGAGTCCCCTTATTTCAATTCTAAAGTCAATGGATACTAATGTTGACTACTGAACTCAAAAAAACTATCAGCCTTAGTTGAGAGAAAAAGAAAGAAAGAAAAAAGACATGAAACAAACAGGCTGGAATAATTTATCTCCCTCAAAGCAGCCAAACAGAGAGCACTGGAAGCAAAATTTCTGAACAAAGAGAGGAAATGAATAGCCATCAGCATCTAGAGAAACTATAATTGCTAAAACAGAGAGTATAAATGGGAACATAGTCAACAAAAAATGGCTGCAATCAACATACACATTTCAACAATAAGTACAAATACTGTTAACTCATGTTTAAAGAGTTAATGCCCTTAACTCTTTAATCAAATGACACAGGCTATCAGAATTGTTTAAGATACAAGATCTATCTTTGATTTTTCTACAAGTTAAATGATGGGAAAAAGTATTCCAAGTCAATAAGTATGTGTAGCTATTCTAATATCTAAAAAAGTAGACTTCAAACTAAAACTAAGCAAAAGAGATTAATCACTCTAATTAAGGAAAAATTAACCAAACAACAGGATTATCTCAAACATATATGCTTCAAACTTTGTTGCACACAATTCTATGAAACATATACTGAATCTTGTAAGGCTGGTTTATCTAGAACTACTTTATTTTTGATGTCTTATCTTGATAATTTCTAATTTGCGAGCCAGCTTATTCTATTCTTAGTATAATGTCCTTTAACGTTTATTTTCTTTAGTATATTTTATGGACTAGATTTAATCTTATTTTCTTATTGAAATAGTATTGAGTTAACTTTTCATTACTATTTAATACTTGAATAATTATTTCTTTAATACCAGCAGGCCTTTAAGTTTCAGAAAGTTAGCTTTTATGAAAGTAGAGATAGATCTGAGTAGTGACATACCTCTAAATAACTTCTGAACATCTGACTTACTATACAGATGAGATAATCTAATACTGTGTCTATGTTGTTCCTTGAATAAAAAAAAATGGAGGCCACATTTAAAAGAATTTGCCCAAACTGAATTATCAGGATTATTGCTACAAATGGGCAAGGGAAAACCAGGGATTCCAAGGGCAAAAAATTCTTGAGAGGAAGATTAAGAGAAGCCTGACTAATTTTAATCAAAGGCAGCCAGAAGCAAAGCCTGATTCTTGGTCTTGTTATCTTAATGGAGTAAAATAAAAATAAAACACCCAAAAAGGAAATCTAGACCCATTACAGAAAGCAAAGTTTAGAACTTTGGAAGACAAAGGGCTTTCTAAAAATAGAGTATTCTAATCCTACTTTAATATCTCGTCTCTATTTCAAATGTTATTAGGGAGAATTTTAATGATTCCAAGAAATGCATGCTTGTTCTAGATTATCCTAAGATGCCATGGAATTAAGATTACAGTTTCAGCTTGTTAGCATTTTATCTAGAAAGTGCGCATATGACAAGAGAAAGACTGAGACAGAGAGAGACAGAGAGAGAGAAAACATGTGCTTGTTTGCTTTCTGTTATTCAAATCATTTTTAAATGTGGCCATATGGTAATTGAATTGTAATGTCTCAGCCTCTTTGAAATGAAGATGGAATATGAAACAAGCCTCCAAATAGTTCAACTTAGCCAATGTGGGCAGTAAAAGGGAGGGAAAATTCTATTTACCATCTTTCTCCTTGGAAAAATGCCATTTCCAGGGAGGTCAGAATCCTATACTTCCTTGCCAGTCAGAATTAGGACAATCTACTCAATTGTCCTTTTTGAGACCAAACAACTGTTAGATCTCTGTAGAAACTGTGTGGATCAGCAAATATTTGGAGGAAGCAGCTGTGCTTGGTGGTTGCTCAACTCTGTTAACACAGCTAAAGGCTCAAAACATGTGCACTCAAAAAAGTAGCACTCGGTTCTGTACTGGAAAGGAGCCTCTTCTCTCAGCCTTGGTGGTTCCTCATGTGGATTTAGCATATATTCAAGTATGCTTTTCTGTGTATATACACACACGTACATGTTTGCTTTGGACATATAAGTTATCATGAACTGTGCACTGTTGGGGTAGTTATGTAGGTTGCTTCTGTAAGACTTATTCATCCAGGGAAAATTGAAGAGTATGTGATGCCTTTTGTTTAGAATTTTAAAAACATGGATTAAAAAAAATCATGCACTATTGAAAGTCTTGCTTGTTTTCTATATTTATTACATCTCCTACTGAAGACACTGATATCTCTGAAGGCTAATTTACTTCAAAATTTTTAGTCAGCTTAAAACAAAACACAAAGCCACCTTAGTTGTTCTGAAATAGTAACCACAAAGAAACAAGAAAGTTCATAATGCAGAAACAATAGCTGAAAGTGAAGGATGAAAAAGAAGGTAGAATTGGCTAAAGCTTAAACTGGGCAAGATTTTTCAAATAGTTTCTTTGCATCTATACCAACAATTTTGGGTGATAAATTGCTAGCTGCAATAAAAGGCATTATTTAGTGTCCTCTGCATACTAATGAGCTCCTGATCTACACTCCTTGAGTTCAACAGAGTGTAGAACTGGCTGACAAAAATTTAGCTGGAAGATCAGCTAAAGTTGCTAATTAACACTAAATTTCTTAATGTGATTGCCAGCAACAAACAGGAATATTTCTATTTGTTTAACCAGACACTGAACTTACTCTGATTAGGCAATCTGGCATCTCTCATTAACATATATATATATTAAACTTCTAGCCTTTTCCTTCACGGGGCCTTCAACAAGTTATCATCATTGATAATGCACTTAATAGATAAGAATTTTTTTTCAGAAATAAATGATTCAGAAAGGAAGTATTCTACTGAAGTATGATAACCAGTTGGCTACTATTTGGTCACACAACATCACAGAATAAGTTAAAGTTTCCCTGTATACAGTGAGGAATAAACATGATGGAAACAAGGAGTCATTCTGGAAGTAGAATCACTTGCTGAGTCAATGAGTCGATGTTTCCTCATTCACCTTTTGGTTTCCACAGAACTTTCTGATTTACAATGATGCTGAAAGCATGTAATCATCGATACAACTTGGAAACTGACTTCAAACACACACACACAGACACACACACACACACACACGTAAATTCCACAGTCTGGTCATCCAAGAGCGTATTGATTGTAATTAGCAAATGAGTTTTCTTCAGTAAAAATGACAGCTCAGAAGCTCTATCAGGTCAGTAAGCAAGTAAAAGATATTTTATAAGGGTTGAATGGAAAGAAAAATCACTTTACAGTAATTCAAGTAGAATGGTATTTAATATATAATGTTTGCTGTTTGTAAAATTTTATATTTTGAAGACCAGATTCTGCAACAAGCCTACAGTTTGAACTCTAGAGAAATTTTTAATAAATGGTACGCTGAAAGAGCCAATTTCTCTACAACTATCTAAAATGTTGGGGCATGTGATAGCTGTATCTAGAACTGGAAATCACTTCATCATAATGTTAATTCAAGATCACAAAAACCACAGCCTTCATGATCCAGTGTATCATACTCACTGAAGCTTGAGACTAGTCTCTAGAAATAAATGAAGAAACCCACACAAGACTCTGCTTACTTGCTGGGAGAAAACAACCAAAGCAGCAGAAACACTACCTGTGTCCCAGTTCTAAATCTTGTGCTAATACACATGCTCTGAGGAAAATTTTTATGTTCACTACAAAGACAAACATATTTTAGGAAGTTAGTTTTTGGGCCTCAAGTTTTTATAATCACACAAAAAAAGAAACCTAAGTGCCCTCTGCCATATACTCTGTGAGGGACATGTCAGCTACTATTTGAAGATGAAGAAAATCATGATTCTCCCAAGTAGGAAAACATACTGCAGATATAAACTTTTATGTGCATTTTATAGTACACATAGATCTCACAAAAGATGTGTTGGGTCATAATAACCCTTACACTATAGCAAAGTTTCTAAACCTTGGAAAATTGAGGCTTGTGGCTGGATACCTTTTTGCTCTGGAGAAGCAGCATCCTTTGCTTCCACCCAGTAAATGGCACAGGTATTTATCCTCATCACTTTAGGCATGACGGTCAAAAATGTTAAAATGTGCCATTGAGGGGGAAAAAAGCAAAATTAAAGAAACATTAAACAACACCAATAAATTCTGTTTAGTATTAAAAGATTAATATCAACAAAAAGTTTTGTGAGGAAAGTACATTGAGCAACAGTCATGTAGAGAAGCATTATACAAATGCTTCAGAGGCTCTTTGTGGTAGTACATTCTTCAACACTTCAGAAACATATGTTCATCAGTAAGAATAGCCTGTAGTTTTCCTTACCTTTCTTTCCTTCCTTCTACCTCCTACCCATTCTCCCTCCCCCTTTCTTTCTTTTTCTTTCCTTCTTTCTTCCTCTCTCTTCTTTCTTCCATTCTTTCTTTTTTCTTTCTTCCTCTCTCTCTCTTTTCTTTCTTTCTTTTTGAGTATGTCTATATCTTTACTTGGTCATGGTATTAGAATACTGCCAGCTTTCCCGTATTTGTAGAATCTTCTCCCCTCTTGCCTCCTTTCTTTCTTTCTTTGTAGTTTAAGAAATTTTGCTTGTAAATCCTCAAAAGTCTTATTGAATTATGATGTGAACCAATCTGACCCTGGATATTCTTTGATTTGCAAAACTTCTTATTACTATGTCAATCTTTCCTTTTGTTCCGAGTCTGCTTATATTGCCAACTTCTTGGTTAATTTTGTTGGATTGGCTGAATATACAAATACATTAATTTCTTTTAGGTTTTATAAATTAATGAAGAACAGGTTTTTAAAATATTATTCCCTTATTCTGAATTCTTTAGTGTATGTTTAGGGTTTTGCTATTCATTTCTGATTCTGTTAATTTAGGTTTTCTCTTTCTTTCTTCTATTTATTTGGGACAAGAATCTTTCAATTCTGTTAATCTTCTCACAGAATCAGCTCTTAGATTCATTGATAGTTGGCTAGTTTTCTTTGTGTATATTTTATTGATCTCTGGTCTCATTTACTAATTTTGTGCCATCAAATGTATTTATATTTGATTTGTTCATTTTTCCAAGTGTTTGAGTTTTATCATTAAGTCATTTATTTATGCTCATTTCATTTTTAAATTTAGCTACTTAGAGTCTCTTATAAATTCCCTTATGAGACTGGTTTCAAGGTGTTCCAAATGTTTTATTGTGTTGTTTTTTCATTTTCAATTAGTTACAGAATATTTTTCATGTCTTTCTTGATTTCTTCTTTGACCTATTCCTTATTTGTTATTGAGTTATTAAACCTCCATAAGTTTGTGTATCTTCTAAGAATTTGTTTGTTGTCAGTTTTTATAAAATTTTCTTCAACAAAGTTGGATGTGTATACCTTTACGGTTACAATATCTTCTTGATTAACTGTTCTCTTGATTGGAAGGAAATATCCCTCTTTATCTCTTTTGATTAGTTTTAGTTTGAGGTCCTTTTCATTACATATTGGATTTTAGGATAGTGACATATGCTATGCTTGCCATTTGAGTTCTTTTGCCCATGCTTTTATTTATTTGTCCATGTACAATATATTTCTTGTAGGCATCAGGTAAATTAATTTTGCCTTTTGATCCATTACATCAAAAGTCTGTACTTTTTAAAAAGAATTCAGGCTATTAATACTTAAAGCTATTGTCATAAAATTTGTGTCAATAGCGGTCACCATATTGTTGATTTTTGGTTTCAGTGGTACCTTCTGTTTTAGTTCTTATGATTTTATATTTCTTTCCACCATGTCTTGACTATACAATTCTCCTATTCAGCCTGAAATATTTCTCATGTATTTTCTTTGGGTTTGGTGTGTTGCATATGTTTTAAAAGCTGTTTGTATTCTGGAAATATTCATCCAACTGTGGAGGATAATTTTGCAGGAAAAATTAGTTTACTTTGGCTTTCATGGTATTTTAGGAAATGGCATGCATTACAGGTTTTTCTAGAAATTTTCTATTGAGAAATCAGCAGTTATTCTGATGGATTTTCTTTTAAAATGTGACTTGTTTTCAGTCTTGTAGCTTTCAATATGCTTTCTTTATTCAATTCTGTATACTTAACATTTTAACTATGATATGTCATGGGAATATTGATTTCTGATCTTGACTATTTGGCATTTTTGTGCTTCTTATATTGGGTTAATGCTTGGAGAAAGATGTGAAGAATCTGGCTGGGTAGAGACTTTGTATGTCGTATCATTATTCTTAAATAAACATAAAGTTATGTTTCATTTGCCTTTTCAATCATATTTGTATTTTTTCTCCCTTCCCTCTGTATTTTTCCTTCCCTTCCTTTCTTCTTCCTGGCTATTCAGTCATGAATTAGTGAACAAAATACTTCTCATCATCTTGTCACTTTAGCATTTTGGCATTTTTACACATTTGTCACTTTTTTGTCTAAAATATTAAGGAGGATTTGTTTTTCTACTAGTAAGTACAGTCTGTTAACAAGAATGTGATATATCCTAGCTCCTGGATCTGAGATCACCAAGCAATGGGCATTTGATATAGCTCAGCAGGTGACACTGAGACTCAGGATTGTAACAAGATCACACCGGCTCTTGACTTCTCAGCCCACACATTCTGCTATTTCATATTAGAAGTGTAAGTGATTGACTTCAGCTAGGGGCAGGGGACTAACACAGCAAACATTGGTTAAGCCTCTCCACATGCCACATATTATACATTTTTACAGAAAAGTGTACCATTAATTGTTCCTTATATGTTCCATGCATTTTAAAGGAGACTGGGGTTGACTGAACCTGGCAATGTGTGATAGCTGAGGATTCACATCCAGCTTTGAATCTAACAATCACTTCTCCATTTTCTCTGAAATGTTCCCACTTAGATGTGAGGTTGTCAAGCTTCCCTCTAGCGTTCCTTTTTGCTTTACCACTGTTTTACCCCTTCAAAACAGTAATATTTTAAAACATCCTTTCTTTGAATTTTCTTTTTCTTAGAAAATACAAATTTTCTAAATCATTTTTAATGACAGCAAAAACATTTTTTTCAGTATCTGCAAAAAAATGAAAATAATATCCAACCTGGAACTCGGGAAAAATGATTTATTATATAAGAAAATGTTCAGACTGTGAGCTTCAGACTGTGAGCTTCATGCTGTGGTACTGTTCACAGCTGCTTTTTAAATAACTTTTGTTTTTTATGTTAATCACAGTTTATTGACTTTGTATCCCAGTCATAGCCCCCTCACTCATCCCTCCCAATCTCATTCTCCCTGCCTCATCTCCTCCCTGCCTCTTTCCAAGTCCATTAATAAGGGAGATCCTCTTCCCCTTCCATCTGATCCTAGCTTATCAGCTATCTTCAGAACTGGCTGCAATGTCCTTCTCTGTGGTCCATCAAGGCTGCCCCTCCCTCAGGGGAGGAGAGGTCAAAGAGCTAGCCATTGAACTCATGTCAGAAATAGTCCCTGTTCCCCTTACTACAGTAACCCACCTGGATACTGAGCTACCATGGACTACATTCAAGCAGGGGTTCAAGTTATATCTATACATGGTCCTTGGTTGGAGAAACAGTCTCATAAAAGACCCTGTGCACTGATATATTTGGTCCTTGCAGAGCTCCAGGTCATACTAACTCCCCCTTCTTTCTTCTGATTCCCTGCACTCTGCCTAAGGTTTGTTTATGAGTCTCAGCATCTGCTTTGATATACTGCTAGGTAGAGTCTGTGGTAGGCTCCTGTACTGTTACTTGTTTTCTCCTACTTCCAATGTCCATCCCATTTGTCTTTCTGACTGAGAATTGATCATCTTACCCCGGGTCCTCTTTCTTATTTATCTTCTTTACGTGTACAAATTTTAGTATATTTATCTTATCTTATAGGTCTAGTACCCACTTATAAGTGACTATATATCATGTGTGTCTGTCTGCTCCTGGGATACCTCACTCAGTATGATCTTTTCCAGATCCCACCTTTTGCCTACAAATTTCATGATTTCCTTGTTTTTAATTGCTGAGTAGTATTCCATTGTGTAAAAGTACCACAATTTCTGTATCCATTCCTTCGTTGATGGACATCTGGGTTGTTTCCAGGTTCTGGCTATTATGAATGAAGCTTCTACAAACATGGTTGATCAAATGTCCTTGTTGTGTACGTGAGCATCTTTTGGATATATGCCTAGGAGTGGTATAGCTGGATCTTGAGGAAGCGCTATTCCTAATTGTCTGAAAAAGCACCAGATTTATTTCCAAAGTGGTTGTACAACTTTACATTCCTACCAGCAATAAAGGAGGGTTCCCCTTTCTCCACAACCTGTCACTTGAGTTTTTGATCTTATCATTGTGATGGGTGCAAGGTGAAATCTCAGGGTCAGTTTGATTTGCATCTCTTTGATGGCTAAGGACTTCATGAAACTAAAATGCTTCTGTAAAGCAAAGGACACTGTTGTCAGAGCAAAATGACAGCCTACAGATTGGAAAAGAATCTTCCCCAACCTTATATCTGACAGAGGG
>CM053754.1:52688377-52704664 GCA_028658305.1 Pachyuromys duprasi
CTGTAGACATCTTAGGTCCAAAGTGCCTTTATTTCCTTATTGTTCTCTGTCTAGATGATCTGTCCCTTGGAGAAAGTGGGATGTTGAAGTCACTCACTATTAAGGTTCTGAGATCGATGTGTGATTTAAGTTTTAATAATGTTTCATTTATGAATGTAGGCACTCTTGTATTTGGGGTTTAGATGTTCAGAATTGTGATGTCCTCTTGGTGGATTTTTTCTTTTGTGAGAATGTAGTGTCCGTCCTCATCTTTTTTGATTACTTTTGGTTGAAAGTCTATGTTGTTATGTATTAGGATAGCTACCTGAGCTTGTTTTCTGGGTCCATTTGCTTGAAAAACATTTTTCTAGCCCTTTACTCTGAGGTAGTGTTTATCTTTGTTGCAGAGGTGCTTTTCTTGGATACAGCATAATGTTGGATCCTGTTTCCGCACCCATTCTGTTAGTCTGTGTCTTTTCATTGGATAGTTGAGTCCATTGATGTTGATAGAGAAAAGTGACCAATGAACATTAGTTCTATTTATTGTGGAGTTGGTGGTTTTACTGGGATTCATTGCTTGTTTTCTTTTAATTTTTTGGGGATATTATCTGCATGCTATTTTTTCTTAGGTGAAGTTGTTTTCATTGGATTGGAATTTTCCTTCTAGTATCTTCTGTAGGGCTGGTTTGCTGTGTAGATATTGCACAAATTTAATTTTGTCATGGAATATTTTTTTCTCCATCTATGTTGATTGAGAGCTTTGAAGGATATAGTAGTCTGGGTTGGCATCTGTGGTTTCTTAGAGTTTGCATGACACCTGCCCAGGCCTTTCTGACTTTCATAATTTCTGATGAGAAGTTCTGTGTGATTCTGATAGGTCTCCCTTTATATGTTACTTGGCCTTTTTCCCTTGCTGCTTTTAATATCTTTTCTTTGTTCTGTAGATTTGGTGTTTTGACTATGATGTGACATGATGTGTTTCTTTTCCTGTCTAGTCTGTTTGGTGTTCTGTAGGCCTCTTGTATATTTATGGACATCTCTTTCTTTAAGTTGGGAAAATTTTCTTCTATGATTTTTTTGAAAATATTTTCTGGACATTGGTGTCTGGAGTTTTCTTTTTTATCAATACCTATTATTTTTAGATTTTGTCTTTTCATGGCATTCTTTATTTCTTGGATATTTTGTGTTTGGGTCTTTTCTGATTTTACTTTTTCTTTGAGAGAAGTATCAATTTCTGCGAGTTTATCTTCAGCACCTGAGATTCTCTCTTCCATCTGTTGTATTCTGTTGGTGATGTTTACCTTTGTGGTTCCTGATCTTTTCTCTAAGTTTCCAACTCCAGGGTTTTCTCATTTTGTGTTTTCTTTATTGATTCTAACTCTGTTTTCATGTCTCATACCATTTCCTTCATCTCGTTGAATGTGTATTCCTGTCTCTCTACGATGGTCTGTATTTTTTGATTTATTTCCTCTCTATATGACACTAATTGTATCTTTTCTTGTACCCCTATTTGTTTGGCTATGTTTGCCTGTGTTTCCTTAAGGATTTTGTTCATTTCTGCTTTCTTAGCCTCTATTTGATTGGCCAAACATTGATAGATTTGTTCATTTCCTCTTTAACTGTCTGTATAGTTATTACTCTGAGAGATTTGATTATTTCCTCTTTATGTGCCTCAAGTAATTGGGTGACCATATAGTTTTAAATTCATTTTCTTGTGCTTCTGATGAATTGGCGTACTCATCAATTTTTGGGGTTACTGCTGAAGCCATAATATTTTGACTTATGTTGGATGTGCTCTTTCGCCGACCGCTTGTCATTGGCTTATCTATAACCTTCCCTGCTTGCTTCTGGATTCTGCAGTTCAGGCTGGTAGTATCTCTCTGGCATGTGGAGAGTTCTTCAGGAAGCTGAGAGAGGTCCTGTGCCCTCAGTGTGTGCGTTGGTGCTTCAGCTGTACAGCTGGGAGCAATTTCCATGGGTGCAAGAGAGCCTATGCAGGCGCAATAGGGCAGATGAGGGCACAGAAGGGAGATGCAGGCACGCTTGTGTGTGGAAACGTGCGTGGAAGTGTGCCTCAAGGGACAGAGTGAGAGAATGCGGAACCCTTGAGCGTGTGGGAGGGGCTCTGCCTTGCAGGCTTCTAGATGGTTACTTGTGCATGCATAGTAGATGCAGCAGGCGCTGTTGATAGGCGCGGTGCAATTTCTGGCATTATCCTCCTTAGAGAGGCTCTGTTTCCCACAGTGGGTGTGTGAGTGGGAGGGCTCTGATGTTTACCTGCTAGTTTAGAAGGACCCTAGATCTGGGACTCTGCAGACAGTCAAGGGCGCACTCACTCTCAAGCAGGTCACATCGGAAGGATTGGGGTGTCCCGGCTCTGTACTCTCTGGTTTGGCCCTGCTTAGTCATATGCAGGAGGACTCATGAGCTCTGCCAGCTCAGTGCTGCTGCAGCCGCTAGGTTAGGAAGTCCAACTGCAGCTGGAGAAAGGGATGCCAGTCCAAATGCCTCCTGGGAAGTCCTGGGGGCCCTCCACTATGCTCTCCAGACCTGGGAGGCCTGGCGCCTGGTGTGCTTAGCTTGTTTGGCTGGTCTGTTGAGCTTTGGTGGCTATTATCTGTCACGGAGTATTTGGGCTGGCCAGTACAGTCTGGCTGTGAGCCCCTGCAGAGTCGGTATGGCTGCTAGCAGACCTGGGACACAGGGAGGATGGTGCTGTGGTTTCAGGACTCCAAGGCAGGTACAGCTGGCAGGTCTGGCTGAGGGGGCCAGTAGGTCTGCCTCAGCTGCTCAGTCCCCAGGCAGTGTGCTCTGAGCTGACAATCTCAGTGAGCCTGGGCTGTGCTGAAGGGCAGGGACGCCCGAAAAATGGAAGTGCGGGGAGATAAATGATTATCTCTCCTTCCCCACACAAGTCCAGGAGACCAAAGTTCTCACCTCCTGCAATGATCCCTCTTGTTTAGCAAGCCTCACCCTCGTTTCCTGGCTTCAGTTGTCCTTCCACTCACCAATTCCTGCGCAACAGCTACTCTGCAACTCAGAGACTGTGGTGCTCAGTGCCATCTTGAAAAGCTGCCAAAATAAATTCTAAAAATAAAATATTTAAAAACTAACAAAAGCTTAAAATGTATTGTCATTGATTAAAAAAATAAGCCACTAAAATTACAAGTTTTCAGAGAAAAATGGGACAAATAATTGCGAGCCTGGATGCCAGATTCTCAAGGTAACTGTGAGGGAACAAGCGGACACCACCCCAAACTGCCACTGCTTATCCACTTTTATATTTTTATTTTTTTATTATTATCATTTAATACAATTTATTCCATTTTTATCCTGGCTGTTGCCCCCTCCCTCATCTCCTCTCAATCCAACCCTCACTGCCTCTTTTTCCCCTATGTCCCTCCCCTAGTTCACTGATGGCGGGGGTCTTCCTCACCTTCTATTTGACCCTAGTTTATCAGGTCTCATCAGTACTGGTTGCATTGTCTTCCCCTGTGGCCTGGCAAGGCTGTACCCCCACCAGGGGAAGGTGATCAGAGAGCCTGTCACTGAGTTCATGCAAGAGAAAGCCCCTGCTCCCCTCATTAGGGAACCCACTTAGGGACTGAGCCTATATCCATGCATTGTCCTTGGTTGGGGTGCCAGTTTCTGCAGGGCTCCCAGGGCTCAGGTTTTATTTATTTATTTATTGGCTCTGTAGGTCTCCTTTTGGAGCTCCTGTCCTCTCCAGGTCTTTCTATCTCAGCCTCTGCTTTGATACCTCCATCAGTATAGTCTTTAAAAGGCCATCTGTGGTAGGCACCTTTCCTGTTCCCTGTCTTCTCTTGCTTCCAATGCATTTCACATTTGTCCTTATGAATGAAGACTGAGCATCCTTCATAGGGTCTTCCTTGTTATTGAGCTTCTTTAGGAGTATAGATTTTTGTATATTTATCCTATATTATGTGGTTAATATCCACTTATATATGAGTATATATCATCTGTGTCTTTCTGCTTCTGAGTTACCTCATGCAAGATGATCTTTTCTAGTCCCACCATTTGCCAGTAAATTTCATGGTTTCCTTGTTTTTAACTGCTGAGTAGTATTCCATTGTGCAAATATACTGCAGTTTCTGTATCTATTCTTCTGTTGAGGGACATCTAGGTTGTTTCTAGATTCTGGATATTACAAAAAAAGCTGCTATGAACATAGCTGAGCAAATGTCCTGTTGAATGGTGGGGCATCATTTGGGTATATTCCTAGGAGTGGTATAGCTGGATCTTGAGGTAACACTATTCCTAATTTTCTGAGGAAGTGCCAGGTTGATTTCCAAAGCGGTTGTACAAGGTTACATTCCCACAAGCAATGGAGGAGGGTTCACCATTCTCCACATCCTCTCCAGCATGTACTGTCATTTGAGTTTTTGTTCTTAGCTATTGTGATGGGTGTAAGGTGAAATCTCAGTGTCATTTTGATTTGCATTTCCCTGGTGGAGGTTGAACATTTCTTTAAGTGTTTCTCTGCCATTTGATATTCCTCTATTGAGAATTCTCTGTTTAGCTCTGGACCCCATTTTTTAATTGGATTACTTGATTTGTTGCTGTTTAACTTCTTGAGTTCTTTATATATTCTGGATATTAGCCCTCTATCAGATAGAGGGTTGGTGATCCAATGATCCACCAGTCTGTTTCTATGCCAATACCATGCAGTTTTTATTACTGTTGCTGTATAATGCAGCTTGGATCCACATCATGGTTTTTATTTCAAATTGCTCTGTAGTACAGGTTGAAATCATCCCTGGTGTACTACAGAGCTCCACTCTTTCCCTGGCCTCAAGTTGAGCCAGTCCTGATGTTGACTTTGTGGCTGAGTTCCAAGGTGCCTTTCCTGATCCCTCCTCACTTCTGGCTGGGTCCTTGGTTTCCAGAGGGTCTGGGCTGCTTGTTTGCCTTAATAGGGTTTGCTCAGCTGTGCTCTGGGGGAGGAACCTAAGGAGTCAAGTGTGAGGCTGGGTGGATGAGAAGTTCAATTCTGCTCTTCAGATTTATTATGGTTTTGCTTTTGCTGTTGTGACTCTTGTTAAAATGCTCTCTCTATGTTAAAATGCCAAAAATGATCTAGTTGTTGCTTTTCTCTGCCCCAGCACTCTACAGCAGTTCTGGCTTTGCAAGGTGTGTTTGTCTCAGCCAGTGGCATGACCTGGCAGGAAGAGGTCCGAGTTCCCACTGCTTCCATCATGTGTCCAACTGTAGTCAGTCCTGAGACAAGCTTCTACAGTGGAAGAGCTTCTGCAAAACTAACGTGCTTTGTCCAGGTCGGACACCGGATACCTCCCTTTCTGCCAGCGGGACCTGAGCCTTCCTTGATCTCTCTCTGGAGAGTGTCACTCAGGGTCTACTCCTCCCGTCCTGGATCCTCCTATCCTGCAGGTCTCCTGGTGTTATGTGGTCACCAAGAAGGTTGAGGACACAGTGGTCCTGAGTTGAGTTGGGCTCATCTTCCAGGGAGCAAACCTAAAGTCAGCAGCAGGACCCCCTGGCTAGTGTCCGGCAAAAGTTGACCAGAAAGTGTCTTCTGGTAGAGAGCCTTCTGCTTGGCCACAATCCTTCCTTGTAGGCTAAAATTCCCACCTGAGCTTTCCCACAGGGAAATTTTAGAACAGGAGGAAGGTGGGAAGCCCTGGACACCAGTGGATTCCTTAAGTTTTCTGGTTATCCAGAGGGTAGTGTGAAGGATGCAAATGAGGGTGATGGGATTCATTTAAAGATGCCTGGTTTAGTGCTGTTAATTGTCACACACACACACACACACACACACACACACATCTTGGAGTTAACATTTTAAATAAATGCCATCATTGTTTTTTGGGTTGTTTTGTTTTGTTTCTTAAAGAAATTAGGTCTTTCTTTAAATCCAGAAGTTCTTTTATTATAAAAAATTGCTCTAGCTGTTCTGAGTCTCTTATTTTTCTGTATGAAGTTGACAATTGCTCTTGTAAGATCTATAAAGAATTGTCTTCAAATTTTGGTGGGTATTGCATTGAATATGGAGATTGCTTTTGATAAGATGGCTATTTTTACTATGTAAATCCTATTTATCCATGAGCATGGGAGATCTTTCTATATCATATCTTCTTCAAATTCTTTCTCCAAAGACTTGAAGTTCTTGTCATGCAAGACTATCACTTGCTTGGTTAGAGTTACAATAAGATTTTTAAAATATCATTTGTGGCTATTGTGAAGGGTGTTATTTCCCTAATTTCTTTTTCAGCCCATTTATCCACTGCATAAAGGAGAGCTACTGGGTTTTCGAAGTTATGTTTTTTAATCTAGACATTTTGCTGAAAGTGTTTATTATCTGTAGGAGTTCTCTGTTAGAATTTTGGGGATCATATATGTATACCATCATGTCATCTACAAACAGTGATACTTGGACTTCTTCCTTTCTAATTTATGTCTCCTTGTAGTTGTCTTTTTTGCTGTAGGTAGAATTTCAAGTACTGTATTGAATACATGTGTAGATAGTGGATAGCATTATCATGTCCCTAATTTTAGTGGAATTACTTTAAGTTTCACTCCATTTAATTTGATGCTTGGTTTTGGCTTGCTCTGTATTGACTTTATTGTGGTTAGGTATGTGCCTTGTAGCCCTGATGTCTCCAAGGCTTTTTAACATGAACGGATATTTGTATTTTGTGTGATAGTTTGAAGAGCATTTATAGTATCTCTTCTTTGAAAATCTGGTAGAATTCTGTGCTGAAACCATCTTTTCCTGGGCTTTTTTATTTTTTTAATTGGAAACTTTTAATGACTGCTTCTATTTCCTTAGGTTATAGGGCTACTTAGCTTGTTTACCTGATTTTGATTTAACTTTGGTAAGCAGAATCTATCAAGAAAAATTTCCATTTCATTTATATTTTCCAATTTTGTGTAGTACAGACTTTTAGAGTAAGACCTAATGATTCTTTGGATTTTGCCAGTGTCTGCTGTTATGTCGTTCTTTTCATTTCTGATTTTATAAATTCAGCTACTGTCTTTCTGCCCTTTGGTTAGTTTGGTTAAGGGTTTCTCTATCTTGTTGATTTTCTCAAAAAACCAATTCTTGATTTTGTTGATTCTTTGTATTGTTCTCATTGTTTTTTAATTTGTTGATTTAAGCCCGAGTTTGATTTTTTTCTGCCATCTACTTCCCTTGGGTGTGTTTGATTCTTTTTCTTTTAGAGCTTTCAGGTGTGCTTTTAAATTGTTAGTATGCGATCTCTCCAGTTTCTTTATGAAGGCACATAATGCTGTGAACTTTCCTCTTAGCATTACTTGAATTGTGTCCCATAAGTTTGGGTATGTTTTTTCTTCATTTTCTTTTTTCTTTTCTCCCCCTATCTCTTTTGTTGTTGTTGTTGTTGTTTTCCAGGCAGTTTCTCTGTGTAACTTTTGCTGTCCTGGACTTTTTTGTAGCCCAGGCTGGCCTCAATGTGGCTATCCTTTCATTTGGGGCATACAGGTTCAGTCTTGAGACATCATCTTGATGTATTTTTCCTTTGATGAGTATGAAGTATCCTCCATCTCTTCTGATTAAGTTTTATTAAAGTCTATTTTATTATATTTTAGAATGACTATTAAACCTTGCTTCTTGGGTTCCTTTGCTTGGAAAGCTTTTTCATTTTTCCCAGCCCTTTACTCTGAGGTAATGTCTATCTTTGTTTCTGAGGTGTGATGAATCCTGATTTGCACCCATTCTGTTAGTCCGTGTCCTTTTGTTGGGTAATTGAGGCCATTGACATTGAAAGATATTAATGACCAATGATTGTTAATTCCTGTTACTTTGATGTTGGTGTGTATGTGTTTGTGTGTGCTTCTCTTTCCTTTTTTCTGGTTTGAAATTATTTATTTCCTGTGTTTTATTGGATGTATTTAACCTTCTTTCACTGGAGTTTTCCTTCTAGTATTTTCTGTAGGGCTGGATTTGTGGATAGACACTGCTTAATTTTGGTTTTATCTTAGAATATCTTGTTTTCTCCATCTATGGTGATTGAAAATTTTGCTGAGTATAGTTATTAGCCTAGTTTGGCATCTGTGGTCTTTTAGAGGATGTAAGATAGCTGTACAGGTTCTAGAGAAGTCTGTTGAGAAGTCCAGTGTAATTATGATAGATCTGCCTTTGTAAATTACTTGCCCTTACATGTTTTAATATTCTTTCTTTGCTCTGTGGGATTAGTATTTAATTATTATGTGGTGGTAGAATTTTTTTTTCTGTTCCAATGTAATCGATGTTCTGTATGCCCTTGTATGTTTATAGGCATCTCTTTTTTAGGTTGGGGAAATTGTCTTCTGTAATTTTGTTGAATATGTTTTCTTTTCCTTGGAGCTGGGACTCTTTCACTTCTCTTTCTAGTATTCTTAGGTTAGGGCTTTTCAGAGTATCCCAGATTTCCTTATGTTTTGTGTAGAAACACAATAGAAGAAATTGATACATAAGTCAAAGAAAAAATTCCTGATCTGTGTCAATGCCTCTCTGGTCTCAAGGTCTGGTAAGGCTCTTTTTAGAGCTGAATATGTAAGAAGTCAGTGAAGGCTTCTCTGGGGCCTTGAATTACCTTAGTAAACAAGGTGGTTGTTTTATCAGCCTCCTCAAACATGTCCCATACTCTTAAGGCTACAACAGAACACTGTTCAATTACTCCATCATCAGGTCAGGTTTCTTCTTGTAAGTCAGCATAACACCCTTCACCAAGCAGTTGATCTTCAACATTTATCGGTCTTGTTATATTTTGTTTTTCTGTTAACATAGCTCCATTCCTTCACTACAATAACCATTGTAATTGCTGACCAGCTTCTAGCACAGCTGACGCCAACTCTATCCATTAGCCCAGTTACTTAACATTTGTTTATCAAAATTTGAATGCATTCCATACCTTACAATAGCCCTTTAAAATGCTTTAGATCTAGTATTTCTACTGGATTCCACATGCTCTCACTGTAAGCCTCCCCACCATCATTAGCAGGCATATGTTGCACAAAGACTTGGAAATCTAATGCTGCCTGTGTAGCCAATTCTCTAGTGGAGCACTTGGCTCCAGAGTCCTTTTGTTCTTCTCATTCTGTGGCATATACGGGTGTTATAAACACCTGAGAGGCACATGGAGCAGGGTCGAGCTGCAAGACCAGGAAACACCCATTTTTTTGGCAGTGTTATTTGCTTCCCAAGTGCTTCAACCTCTACTCTTAAACTGTCCTGTTGAACCACCAACTCTGCAATCCTTTCCTGAACAACAACATTAAGTGTCAGGTCGGGTTTTTGTATCTCATTTCTCATTCTTCCAATCATTTAAAAATAGAATGTAGGTAGAAATCAAAGCAAAACCAGAAAATTCCCTCTGAAAGCATTTTGGGAGAGAACCCAGCAGCAGCCACTGCTCTAAACCTTTTAGTGACATCTTGAAATGGTACATTCACTGCTTTGTAACTTGCCATCTCCTGTGTGATACCAAAAACCAAGTTCCCCATTACTCCTACACCATGTCTGAGTGTCACTTAGCCTTTTTTTTTATTTTACCAATCACATTGGGAGCCACCTGTAGCACTTTTTTTGAAACCTCTGTTTAATTTGGGGTATTTAGGCTTCAACCTCCCTTCTAAGCTCCCAAACCTGATGTGGGAGAAAAAGGGTACTGGGTAAAGAGCTCCCAGATGCCTTTACTTCTCCTGGATGTTGAGGGTCAAGGGCTACACCAATCTCCAACCACAGACACAGCTAGCTGTCTCCTCCAGGTAGCTGTTCCCTGAACAGTTTCTCTCTGCTTTACTGTTCCAAACCTCCACATTGTCTCTGGTCTTTTCAAACTGCTACACACAACATGCTAACACAAAACAGCATATCTTCTCTTTCTTGGCTCTCAAATTCATACTCTCAGAGTCCTAGACCATTCCTCTCTTCGGGCTTCATGAGGAAGGCCATTACCAACTGGTAAAAGTCATGCCTTGCATGAGATTATTAATAGGTGTGGACAAACTATAGCCCAACTAAAATCCCACACTTGGGATTAAAACAAAATCTTATTTACATAATATAAACAAAATTTTCATTACACGGTGAACCCAGTGTTCTGTCTTTAAACATTAGAATGGGCTATTCGTTAACTTTTTTTTTTTAAAGTCTCTAACAGGACTTTTTCAAGAAGATGTTGAATATGCTGTTTTATTTGGATGTTGGAGAGAGATGATCATTACAAAAAGGATACTCCAGGCAATGAGTAAAGGGGTTTGAGTTCTGACTATGTGTCTGCCCTTTGTCTGATTTTAGTTACTTCATACACATTGCATTATTTAATTTAACAGCAATGAATGCTTTTTGTAGCTAATACCAAATAAGAAATAAAAAATTTGTAGGTATGGTGCCAAATACGTGAGGCGAAAAATGTAGTTAATCAAGAAAGCTTGAATTGCACTATGAATTATGGGAAAGCAGTTTTAATTGTTAGGAGTAAGAGAAATCACCTCACCTAGGAGCCTATGGAAGATAAGTAATAGATAAGGAATAGCTGAAAAAAGTTGAAGGCTTTTTGTTTTTTGATATGTATGTCTTGTGAAGGATGAGTTTTGTAAGTTATTGCAACATCAATACTGCATAAAAAAACAATAGCAAATTATAATGCCTTAAAATGTTCATCAGTTTGAAGTGCTGGTATTCACATACCTGTTACAGGTTTGCAATAATGTGATCTGGGCTAAGGTTGGGGCCCACTGACCCTCTCCAGACTTGCCCAGCAATGCAGTTGCACTATGAGTGACTGGTAAATGTCTGGTCTACATCGCCTTTCTTGCTCATGACCTGAAGTAAGCAAAACAGACATTTTAAAGGCCAGTCCAGAATAAGAAAAGAGAATAAATAGAAACAAAGAAGGCTTCTTAAATTAAGGGTTAAAGATTGGAGCTCTGCTGTTCCTGCTTCATTTTGTTAACCAAAATAGTTTGCATGCCTCACCCAAAGACAAACCTTTCTGTTTGTTCATAATGATTAGAAAGATCATGAGAGATGATATGGATTCTACGAACAATGAAAAACTGGTAAAAGAATATAATTCTGTAGAACTTAACATTAGCCCTCATTTTCCTGGTTTCAACTGCTGTTAATCAAAATTGGGGTATTTGTTTGATATTTAATGACATTAATTAATCCAGGTCTTTAATCAGCCAGAATCTCTGTGGTCAAAATTATTATCAAGAAATGTCTCAAAAAAGAGAAAGAAAAAAGAAAAAGAAAATGTCACAATATCGGGAGTACGGCTATCTCACAAATGCCATACCCCGATGAAGACAGAATATGAAATGGATGGCCACTGACAGAAGGAGAATCATTCTTCTCCAGAGAGACACCCCTTGACAGACTATCCAATCCAATCTGGTCAGCTTTACAAAATGATACATACACAAAACACTAAATGGCTGCAGTAGATTTCATATACACACACCTATATGTAAAATTAAAAAAATATATGCACACGTATGTATCAATTATATAAAATGTATATATATGTAATTAATAATTTGCTCAAAACAGTGTAATTTAGCATAAAATAAATACTTTAAGTTTCTGCATTAGTACATTATACAACAAGAAAATATAAAGTTTCATTTTTTTCCTCTTCCAATATACCATGAACTCCAAAATTCTGATTAACAATGGGACTATGTACACTAGCACCAACAATAGACTAAGAGATATCAATCTATTAATATAAAATCAATACAAAGAATTTTATAAACAAATATGAAAGATAAAAAAGCCTCTTACCAATATCTTGGATAGAATTTTCCATGTGCCTGAACAGAAAAATTATTTAACAATTTCATGATGTTAAATTCATCCAGAATGACTTGTAGAGTCAACATAATCCCAGTCAGAGACCTATCATGGTTTTGACTTGCACTAACAGGTTGTTCCTCAGTGATCTGGTCTTGAGTGAGAGGGGCCAGGGGATTAGAAAGACAGTGAAGATAAATGATTGAGAAGATAAAATCTGGAAGCAAGCGATCTTTCACAAATTTTGTCTTATGCCAAGCAAGTTTGTTAAGAAGAATAGCATTATATACACTATCTACAGGGGTGGGGGCTAGCCTAGGTCAACAGAAAACTAAATCACACAATGTTGACAGAGAACACTAGATAATTCAAATACAGCTGCCTAAGGACTGATAAACACAACCAAGATTAAGAGCTGGGTGCCCAGAAGTCACGATTTACCTCTCCTGAAGCCACTGGCTTCATCCCTACACCAGCCTTGTCACATCTACTCTTGGACAGCTTCTCTTTGTCTTTCATCAGCAGAGGCCATTGAAGAGTGCTGCTTACTGTCTTACTCCTCATGACTTTCTCAGCTTCCTTCCTATAGAACCCACTAATTCAGGGATGGCCCAAACACAATGGTAATGTCCCCTCCATTATCAGTCATTAAGTAAGAAAACACCCCACAAGCTTGGTTTTAGCCTGATCCTCTATAGTCATTTTCTCAATCGAGGCTTCCTCCTCTCCCGTGAATCTAGCTTGTGTAAAGTTGACATAAAACCAGACAGTCCAACTCTGTCCCATTTTAGTAAATTTCATGAAACTAATACTAATACAATAAAAAGGAATGGAATGGGAATGCTGTGTGGCATTTTCATCCTGGCTCAGCTCTCTGTTGCTAGAATACATCGTACTATTGTGCACCTGCAGTTTGAAGCATTGGGCCCTGCTGAGTGGAGGAAAAGAATGATAAAACTTTTTATTTTGTTTGCATAACATATAACTGCAGAGATTTTAAAATATTTATTTCGTGCTAAATTGCACAATTACTTTGAGTGTATTTCAGAATTGAATTATTCATGTCAAGTCTTTATAAAGTTTGTTATTTTAAATGTGGGCAATGAGAAAAACATGTTGACAGGAAATTATATGGAAGCAAATTTGAACTTGGAAATACTTTGGTTTGCTCTCAGCTGCTTCAGATTTAGGGACTAAACAGAAGCAGCCCAGGTGGCCTTGCCTTTGTGCTCTTGGTTCTCTGTGAGCTCACATGAGCATTCATTAAGAGAACCTGTTGGATCTCTGCTTCCTGCCAGTCTTGTTCTGTATCTGTAAGAACTGTAGACATTACTCAAAGTAATAGGTAAATTTTATTTTTAATAGTTTTTAGAAACTGACTTGATTCTTACATTCATCTTTGTAAAGCCTCCATCCAGTTTTCTTGCCACTGTTTTTTGAGTGTTGTTTCATATCCATGTAGGTATAAATACTTGATAAAGAGAAATGCTGATTTGTTTTCATGGGTAACTTTAAATTTGTTCTAACTTTGATCACTTATTCTTTCAGGAATCATTTTTTGGAGAGCTCATATATTTCAGGGGTAATGGTGTATATCAGTATATCATGGGACATTCTGGAAGGTTATAATACTAAATTCAGGTAACATAGCCAGAAATGACCTCTCTAGAAACACAGAAAGAAAGAAACACACTGTGCCTCTTGAAAGAAATATTCAATATGCATTCCTTTGCCCATCCCAAGACAATTATTTGTGGCATTTTATAAAGTGATAAATTAGAAGGAAATTATTAAATACCACAAGAAATATTGTAAATGAATTATAACTAATTCTTAAATGTTGCACAGTATCTATTTTTAGTACCATTAACTGATGTTGATCTTCGATAGCAGTGTGTTTGTATGTACATGTATATGTGCATGTGTGTTTGTGTATGTGTGTACAAGATGGCTCACTATGTCAAATGGGCTATAGATCAGCTTTCAAAGACAGATAACAAAATTGTATTTCTCCCATAGAAATGATCCTAAATTCATGACGCTACTTCAAAAATCTCCCCCAGCTCCAACTGAGCAGTAATTGGAATGAGTTAGATCATGGAAACTTCCCAACTGCAGCTTAAGTCATTTGCAACTTATTTGATATAGCAACTGCTGCTCACTTATTTTTGGATAGAAAATATACATTCTTGAGCATAAGGGTGTAAAGAATTTTTATTCCCAAAGAAAACCCCAAATGTGCCAAAGTTTTGGGTGCCGAGTTTTCAGAAGGGCAGCTTTATTTTCTTCTGTCTAGAGAGAAGAGTGGAGATCACAGTGATAGAACTCCCAGCCATGACCAGTCCTTGTTACAGTAGAAGCTCTAATGGGAGCCCATCGTGTACTTACAGTGAGATTTTGATATGAGCTATAGAATTCACTATAGCAGCAAATGGAGGGGAGAACCAAAAAACAAAGAAAAAGCCCAAAATTATATATTTGCTTACCTTTTAAGGAAACTTAAACCCTCTTGATCCTTAGAGTGACCTTTACATTTCTGAAATGAGAAGATTTGGCCTAATTATTCCCTAAGCTCTCTGATAAGGACAGACTTTATAAAACACTCTGTTAACTTTTCAAGATAAGAGTAAGTAGAGAACTGGAGTTTATGCTATATGTGAGAAGTTAGAAGGCAAGTAATAGTATGAGCAATACCACGCATGCCCAGAGCAAGGTCTTCTGTGCATATCTATGTACACACTGACATACCAGGTCAGTGTCATAGCTGGCGGTCATGGGGCTATTTCAATTTTCATTAGGCTCAAGTAAATATTTTATTTTACTGATATCCTAGCCACATTTCACTGGGTATATATGACTACTATATAAGGTATCATAGATATAGAGGCTATCATAATCAGAGAAACTCCAACAGTGGCTGGATATTTTCTTCATGGAATAGAATATACTCTTAGGAGAAAATCATTTGCATAGGTAAAAGTTTTCAAGTCACATTTAAAACATCTCAGATGTTTTGCTCTGAGATAACTTGCTTGTATTGAAGTTCCACTTAATGTTTGTAGTGCGTTTCCCTACCTAGAAAATAATCATTCCACTGTGCCTGGCATTGAGTATCTGACAACTTTGGTTCTTTGAACTCGTTGGATTCTTCACATTTGCTCACACTGATGTTCCTTCTTTATGCAGACAATGTCCTAAAATCCGTTACTTTTCCCTAAAAATGACTTGTTGTTAAATGTTTAGTTCATGTCTCATCTCCTAGGAAAATGTCTCAAATTACAGATCCATGAAAATCAATACATCTTCCACCTGACACACATTTTCTACGCACTTGAATTGGGAACTCAGCTCTCAGGCAAAACATAGAATCCCACTTGAAGAGACAGTAAGCCCCTGACCTTTAGTTGAACATATAGATGACTATGATCTTAGCCTTGTAAGTAACTCCTAACTCTGCAATATACTCTACCAAGAACAGATATCAGCACTTACCAGTGTGTCCATTAAGTTACATAATTTAGAGCACAGTGAGCTAATTATTGTTTTAGCTGCTGAAGCAGAAGATGATTTGATATCCAATAAATGAAAAATTCAGTCCAAGGAAAAAGTAAAAAAAAAAAAAGGCAGTATGTCCGATAATGTGACTTTGCCCCTTATGTCTTTATTTAACTGTATTGTGTTAGTTATTTTTCTTGTTGGTGAAAAAAAATCTGATAGAAACAAATTAGGGATTTAACAGGTTTGTTTTTGCTCATGGTTTCAGTGTAGCTTTAGTTCATCAGGACTGTACAGTCCAGACAGGAAATACATTATGGAGATGGGAGCTGTGGAAGCTTGAAGAAGCCTCATTCTAACTATGGTAGCCAGGAAACAGAGAATCCGACAAGAAGCAGAAAAGCACCATAACAGACATGACTGATAACAAATCACCTGTCTCCACCGGCCATCTTACCTACTCCAGGTTCTAAAACCTTCAAATATAGTGCCACAAGCACTGAGCAAGTAGAAAAGATTTTAGACTAAAATCACAAAATATATCCTAAGAATTGTGACACTGACTCAAATCAGTCTTATATCTGAGATATTTTTCTATTCTATTCATGGTACTCAAAGTACATATATTCTATTCAGAGTATTATATTATGTGTTTTTTAACACACACTACACCATGAGTCATAACAGCAGACACTGCAAATTATTGCACTCCTAGTGAGCAGTATGGAGTCTAAATAGAATATACATTGAATATAGGTCAAATAAATAAATGTTCACTTCCAGTTTTTCCTTTGTTTGTTTTATCTTTCTTTTTTAAAAAATAAATTTATTTATTTTTATATCAATCACAGGTTAGGTTTTTTGCATCCCATGCGTAGCCCCCTCCCTCCCTCCCTCCCACCTTCCCCAACCCTCCCTCATCTCCTCCCCGCCCCCTCCAAGTCCACCAATGGGGGAGGATCTCCTCCCCTTCCATCCAAGCCCAGATCATCTTGTCTCCTCAGGGCTGGCTGCAATGTCCTCCCCTGGGATCT
>CM053754.1:52705164-52733966 GCA_028658305.1 Pachyuromys duprasi
TGGCTGACTCTTTGACCCTCCCCCATACAAGCCGGGGAGTGACAGACTGGCTAGATCCCAGGGGAGGACTTTGCAGCCAGCCCTGAGGAGACAGGATAAGCTGGGGTTGGATGGAAGGGAAAGAGGTCCTCCCCTGTTGGTGGACTTGGAGGGGGCGGGGAAGAAGGAGATGAGGGAGGGAGTGGGAGGGTAGGAGGGAATGGGGGTGGGGCTATGCCTGGGATTCAAAGTACCTAACCTGTGATTGAGATAAAAATAAATAAATTTAAAAATTAATTAATTAATTAATAAAAAAGAAAATATAATAACAAGTAAAATTTATGTAACTTTCTATAACTCTAGCGTATTTTCTAATTGTATACCTTTGTATTTTAATGATTATGTATTTCACACTCTAAATCATATCTAGGTGAATAAAATTTGACGTAAGCAAAAAAAATGATATTCATTGATATTTACATGCATCAGGAGCCATGCAGGAACAACAGCAAAACAGCTCCAGAGCTCGTGGAGTGTGGTGCACAGAGCTGTGGTATGTTTCACAGCTCGGCACAGCCCAGAGGACTTCATGCTGTTGTGGAGCACAGCTCTGCTTGTTATCCTTGAAGATCTCATGATCCCTGTGATAGATGAATTGTGTGAAAACTCTAAGGGGACTTCCAGCTCCTCACTGGGCCATATGTCTGTCACTTACAATTAACAATGCTAGATTTTTTTAGGACTTATTTATTTATTATGGATACAATGTCTACCTGTGTGCCAGAAGAGGGTACCATATCTCATTATAAATGGTTGTGAGCCACCATATGGTTGCTGGGAATTGAACTCAGGACCTCTGGAAGAGGAGCCAATGCTCTTAACCACTGAGCTATCTCTCCAGTTATTTAGAAATGAGTGGCTTTTATTTATTTATCTATCCACTCCTGGCTTCCTACATTTCTCCATCATGTGTGTACCTACCTGGTGGACTAAGATGAGGGGGTAAAATAATAAAGAACAATTAATATTTGGACAGCTCTTCAGAAATACTAGAAAGAACTATGGTATCTAAGTTTGAGTCTGTAAGCTATATCACTAATTCAACAATGTGCTTTGGGGCTAGTGAGATGGCTTATTTGTCAAAGGGCTTGTTGCCAAGCCTGAGATCTTGAGTTTGGTCCCAGGAACCCACATAGTAGAAAAAAGGAACTCACTCTCACAAGTTATATTCTTATCTCCACACAGGTGCTTTCACACACACATACACACAGACACACAGATTAAAAACTAAAACTATTCTGTAAAATAAAATTAAATACAATGCAATGTGACATATTATTAAATTTATTTAAAGTAACAAAAATAATTTTAAAGAATTGAATGAAATATTTTTTACATTTTTATTTTTATTATTATTTTTTAATCTTTTAACATTTTAAATTTTTATTAATTACACTTTATTCACTTTGTATTTCTCCTGTAGCTCCCTCCTCCCTCCCCTCCCAATCACTCCCTTCTTCTGCCTTCGCCACACATGCCACTCCCCAAGTCCACTGCCAGGGGAGGTCTTCTTTTCTTTCCTTCTGATCCTAGCCTATCAGGTCTCATCAAGAATGGCTGCATTTTCTTCCTCTGTGGCCTGGTAAGGCTGCTCCCCCTCAGGGAGAGGTGATCAAAGAACAGGCCAATCAGTTCCTGTCAGAGGCAGTCCCTGTTCCCATTACTATGGAACCCACTTGGACACTGAACTGCAATGGGCTACATCTGTGCAGGGGTTCTAAGTTTTATCCGTGCATGGTACTTGGTTGGAGTATCAGTCTCAGGAAAGACCCCTGTGCTCAGATTTGTTGGTTCTGTTACTCTCCTTGTGGAGCTTCTGTCCTTTCTAGATGAATAAGGGATTTGATTTTGCTTTTATAGAACATTTAATTTAGATTTTAGGACATAAATTACAATGAAAATATTTCAGAGAAGTATTATAGTTTCAAAATTCTACCCACAGTTAGGAGAACGTCATATGTTAATTCATCCATTAACATATAACTTTATTTTCTATCTAAAATTGATTAAAAAAACTGTATTATTTTAGATTGGATATGGAGGGACATGCTCAGAGTTTAAATACCATGTTAAGTTTTTAACTTTATACTTTGAATATCAAGAAAATAATCTTTCCTACAACTATGGAAACTTGAATTACTGAAGTAGAAAAGTATGGATTTTTAACTTATCTCATTCTTTCTTCACATTACACAATGAAGACAAGTGCATTTCTGATTTCAAACTATATATAACTTTATAAGACCATTATTCATATAAAATATTTGAAATGTTTAAAGAACAGTACAGTTTCACAGTTCCTTATAGATAGCACTTCAAAGCTGACTTAGATAAGACACTGAATGTCTTGTCAAAAGGATGGCGAACTGTAAACATACTGTATTATAATGTTAAAATATCATGGGAAAGTTGATAAAGACACAAGATAATCTTTCTCATGGAAACAAGTTGTTCTGCATTATAAATATAAGGAGTAAATTTATATTGAAGTTCAAAAAGGAATGTATTTAAATTTATGATTGCTAGATCTTTTTTAGGCCCTGCCGCTAGAGCCGACTAGCGGTTTAACCACCACCCTTAAAAAGAGCTTAACGACAGAGTGTTAGCAATAGCAATCCCTTAGAAGGAATTTGGAAAAATAGATTGTTTAGCAAAGTTAGGTAAAGATGTTTTTGATAGTAGCTCTGATGAAAAAAAACTGTAGGAAATAATCTGAAGTTCAGAAAAATACACTCTTTTATTTATTACATTTTTATTTTTTATATTAATTAGAGTTTATTTACTTTGTATCCCAGCTGTACCTCCCTCCCTTATTCTCTCCCTATCCCACCTTCCCTCTTCTCACCCCATGCTCCTCTCCAAATCTACTGATACTCTCTTAATAGTAAAGCCAGAAGCTTGTTGAGGTTGGTGAGCAAGAATGATACCCAAATTAGCATTAGCTGATGAGATTCTGTCACTGAAGCAGGGCTTCAAAGTGATTAATTTCTTTTACCCATTTATGCCTTTATCTTCCTTTTTTAGTCATTTATAAGTTGATATTAGCCATATATTATAGGAAAAATACACTAAAAAATCTGTCTTCCTAAAGAAGCTAAACACCTAGGAGGACCCTAGGGAAGAGGCTTAATCCTCATTCAGAAGAGCAAACAGGATAGACATTGGAAGTAGAAGAAGACAGGAAACAGACAGGAGCCTTCCACAGGGATCTCTGAAAGATTCTACCCAGCAAGGTATGCAAGCAGATACTGAGACTCATAGCCAAACTTTGGGGGGAGTGCAGGGAATCTGATGGAAGAAGAGGAGATAGAAAGCCCTGGAGGGGACAGGAGCTCCACAGGGAGACCAACAGAGCTAAAAATATCAAAAAACAAAACCTGGGCCCAAGGAGGCCTGCAGAGACAGATACTCTAACAAAGGACAGTGCATGAGAGGACCTAGACCCTGTGCTCAGATGAAATTCACAGACTGCTCAGTTTCCGATAGGGCTTCCTAGTAAGGGGAGCAGGGGCTGCCTCTGACATGGACTCAATGGCTTGCTCTTTGATCACCTCCGCCTGAAGGTGGACAGTGGAGTCTTGCCAGGCCACAGAGGAAGAGGATGCAGCAAGTCCTGATGAGAACTGATAGGCTAGGGTCAGATAGAAGGGGAGGAGGCCCTCCCTTATCAGTGGATTAGGGGAGGGGCATAGGGGGAGAAGAGAACGGGTGGGACTGGGAGGAGATGAGGGAGGGGGCTACAGCCAGTATACAATGGGAATAAACTGTAATAATAAAAAAGTAATAAAAAATTATTAATGAGTAGATGCACACCTTAAAGATGTAAATTAGAGATCGCTTATTGTTTTTATATAAAAGTTTATATTTGTGATTCTTTAAGATTTTTATCAGATTACTTTTTCTTTATTTATGTTCTATGAAATTATTCATTTGATTGCATATGTTTTATATTTTCTAAGACTTATGCTTTTTTTAGCTTTCTATTTCTTTATTGGACAATTTGTAGATGACACACAGATCTGCAATATTAAATAATTATTAAAATACCAACCAGGACTAAGGCTCTAGGCCAGTGCTCCAAACCAGAAGCAATAAGGAATGGGCGTGATGGGTTGACGGTATTCCTCGAGCATTGCCAAAACCCATAAAATGAGGCTCTTGGGTCCTTCCAGGGCCAGATCAGGGCTTGGGCCCCTCAGTTAATCAAGGTTTCCCCTGGCTGCATCTTCCAGGGCAAGGTAACCAGCAAGGGCCTAAAGGCAACAGCCAAGGACAGGAGAGGTGCTGTCCAGCTGGAGGCAAGATGCAGGGAAGGGGCAGGTTGAAGGGAGAGGCTAGGGGCAGCATTGCAGCAATGCAGGAGTGCAGCCCCAGGGTCCTGTCCTGAGTGGCTGGTCAGGTGTCAGCTGGCAGTCTCCAGGTAGCACTCCTGACCCAAGCCTGGCAGAGGCTCACATGTTGTAGGAAGTCTTGGTGAGCTGGGACTCCTAATCTACCAGCTTGAACTTGAGGTGCTCCTTGTAAGCCAGGATGTCTCCAGGCCACTTGGTGATTGTCTGCTTCTCACAGATCCAAATCTCCTGTGCAAGCTGATGGATGAGTGTGAAGTTCATGGCTGACTAGCATCATGCCACCCACCCTCAAACTCATTGATGACATCTGTCAGTGCGTCAGTGATCTCAATGTCCAAGTGATTGGTAGCCTTGTCCAGAAAGAGCATATGAGGGTTCTGCCAGGCCAGCCAGGCCAGACACACTCTGCACTTCTGTCCATCAGACAGATTACGGATTGGGCTCAACTGCTTTTTCCCAGTGAGGCCATATCTCCCAATGATCTTCCTCATCTCCTCCTTCTCCTTGATCCCTGGGTAGTACTTCATCATGTACTCCAATGGTGAAAGGTCCAGGTTCAGTTGCTCCCATAAGTGCTGATGGTAACACACTATCTTAACATGAAATTGTTTCTGGATCATTCCATCTCTAGGCAGAAGCTCTCCAGTTAGCTTCTGAAGAGTGGACTTCCCTGCACCGTTGTCTCTTACCAGAACAATTCCTGTCTCAAGGTCAGTGTCAAATTCTAGATTATTGTAGATGCAAGACCCATCCTTTGTATACTTGAAGCTCACATTCTGCACCATGACAGGTGGTGGGATCTTACTACACAGTGGAAAATAAAATGACTGTGTCTGTCACTTACAATCCTTTCTGTCAGTCCAGATGCCATCATGTTCTGTAGTGTTTTCTCTTTGCTTTGAGCCTGCCAGGTCAGATTGGCACTGCCATGGCCAAATCTGGCAATGTAATTCTTCATATGTAGTCATATGTGGTCTTGCTCCCAGTGAAACCTCTTCATCTGGTTCTCTTCCATCCAGCTCCAGCTGTGTCTTCACATACTGATCATAATTACCCATGTAGTACTTCAGCTTCTTCTTGTACATGTGGATAATGATGGTACAGACTCCATTCAGAAAGTTCTAGGAATGGGACACAAGGATCAGGATGCTCTTGAAAGTCTTAAGTTCATCTTCCAGCCATACACAAGCATCCAGGCCCAGGTGGTTGGTCAGCTTGACCTGAAGCAGCATGAAGGGCTGAATAAAGAAGGCTTTGTCAAGAGCAACTCTCATCTGCCAGCCACTACTGAAGTCTTTTAGTTCTTGCACTTCATGGCAGGGGTGAAATCCAATTTGTGTAAGAGCCTTGAGGCCCTCATCTGAGCCTGGTCAGCGTCCGTCCAGCTCTTCTAGCCTCTCATAGAGTTCCATGAGCTGCTCACACTCCACATCCTCATGAGCTAAACACTCAGCCTCCCTCTCCAGGATGGGAGGAGCTCAACGACATGCAGACTACAGAATAACATTCCTTCTACTTGAACAGGTCTTTTCTGATTTTGCTACTCTAAAACTGCAAAACAAGACTCCTGATCATTCAGAGACTTTGCATAAAATAGTTTCCAAAAATAGATCTTATTTTAACGAATCAGAAGATAACATGTACATCCCTATGCTAGTTGCTGTAGCCCCTTTTATTTTATGAGTGATTTCTGGTGCTACCACTCTTTTTGGCTAAGGATTCTCAACTGCATAATTTATCTGTATTTCCACAGTCCAGGCTTATACATTATTTTATGCATGTTGGTACTTCTTGCCTTTTGAATAAATACCACCTAATCATAGAAGAGATATATGTGTGGCAGAGAACATATGTTAGATGAAGTGTACCTGCTTCTAACCGAAGTGTTTAAACATTAATAACAGAGGGAACTGCCATTATATTACACTGATGAAATTAATTTTTTGTAGTGTCTGTTTTCCAAAGGATCTTAACACAGTCTTGAAAATGAGAGAACATTTGTTGGACTTCTTTTTTCACAATGGGGTGACAATGAAGTCACCCCATTCTCTTCCTTCTCTGAAGTAAAGTTTTGGGTAGAATTAATTAAAGAAGTTCAACTACTGGGAGACTTTTAGATATGATGTCTTCCCTAGATTATCCATGAAGAAGATGGATTATTTTGCATCAATCACTTAACTGTGGGCATCTGTTTTCTCATATTATAATATGTTTTTCATAAATATGCTGGGTTACTGTTAAATAATTATATATGAAAATGCATAAATGCTAAAGTGTTATATAGACTGAAATTTAATAAACACATAATAGTATCTCCTGTATAAGTCAATTTGTTCTGGGTCTAAAGATGAGTTAGAAGAATTGCTTGACATCCAGGAATTCATCTTCTAGGGAGTGAAGGAAATATAGGAACAAATAATAGTAATGTAAGCTGTACTGCAAGCCCTGTCAGGAAGGATAGAACAGCAGGAAAGAGACAATACCTGTTGGTGAAATGTGCAAAAGGACCATTTCAACTGGATATAAAAGACTGTCAGAGGGAAGAAGGACTAAGAGTGAAGAAAAATGGTTTGTGAGATAGCTTGCCTCACAAATATGATGAGTAGGATTAAGATACTCAGAACACATGTAAAAGCCATATGGATATGTTGGCCTGCTTGTGATCTCAGTACTGGGTACAGGATGTAGAAAGGGAGGATGTCTTACAAAATCTGGCTACCTAAACTGGCTGAATTGGCAAGCTCCAGGGTGGGAGCCCTTGCCTAAGTAAATAAAGTGGAGCACAATTAAGTAAACCACCTGACATCAACCTCTACTTCTGTGGGCAGGTGCTCATATATGCAAGTACACCTGGATACATATGCCCACACACATATGCAAACACACACATATGAGAGAGAGAGAGAGAGAGAGAGAGAGAGAGAGAGAGAGAGAGAGAGAGAGAGAGAGAGAATAGAGTAATACAGTTCAAGAAAATGAGCTAGGCACATAGTTAGAGGGGTTGTGTGGGAGGATGTCCTGACTGAAGAGAGTCAAGGTGGAGGTTTATGTGTGAGAAAGAGTGCAGCAGTGACAGCATGAAGCTTAACAAAAAATGGGACATTTGCATATGATTTAAATTATTGATTGCACAATAGCAAGATTTTCTGTGTAAGTAAAGAACATTGATAAATTTTGAAATGTGTTTTTCTTCTTGGTCCTGTCTAACTGGCTATGAATGCACTCTGGTTCTGAACAGCATGTTTCAGATTAACTATGGCTGTAAAAGAGTAAGGTAGAAGGAGAAATAGTTATTGCAGGTGATTTGGACATCTAGTGGACATCTTTGGAAGATGTTTTCCTTCTGAACATTCTGAAGTTAGAATTTGTAGAACACAAAGTAGGGAATATATGATGAGAGAAAGATGAGAGATATCAAGAGGAGCCACGCATGCATTTAACTTTGCAAGGACAATTTTGGGAGTTAGTTTCAGAAGAGGGTGATGTATCTTCTGTTTAGGCAGGATTTTAAGTTCTTTGTCAGCAAATGATAGCTGTTCTTGGGCAAAGAACTTTAGTCTAAATAATCCTTCAACTGATGAAGAAAAATCTCATTAAAACCTTTTCTCTATCCTTTAAATTTTTGGTTTCAAATGCAATTCCAAAAATCACTTTCCAGGGCATGACATGCTTATGCCAAATAGGTCAAATGTTGTTTGGGGACATTATGTCTTTTTTTTTTCCTCCTCTGCATCTTCTCAGTGAAGGATTATAACTTCTGTGCCCAAATCAAAAAGTCAAAGCCAACTCTAAACTGTCCTCTCCCACCTCACCTTCTTCAATTTTTGCAGTTGTTATTTTTAAAGTTTTGTGTGAGGGTAGGACTGAGAAATGAAAAATAAGATACACTGTGACATTTTAACTCAGGGACCTTTCTCTAGATTTGGGGAAAGCCAGCTGAACAGGCTTCCATTGTCACATAGTCAGAGAATGTAACACAGCCAAATGTCACTTCACAGTGCCTGTGGCTATGCTTTCAGTGTACGTTTGATTATTCTTCTTTTTCATTGTTTAAGGATAGGAGCTCAAAGCCACCCCAGTTCTGCCTTTCTTCTGATAAAATTCTCCATCCCTCTTTTTCTTTAAGCCAACTAACCTGCTAAGGAGACACACACAACTCTTTTCTATGTTAAGTTGGCAAAAGTGCATTTGCACACTAATCTGCACCCAAGCAGTGTGAATTTCCTGAAGCTGAAGCAGTTATTCCTCAAAATGAATTGAACAAATTTGCCAAAGATTAGAAAAACATTTGTACATTCCTGAATCTTAATTTGCCTCCAAACCTCAAATAGAGGCAAAACTGAAAAGAAGTGGAAGAAGTCTTGTCTTTCCATGTTAGCATGTTTGCCTTCCATGTTAGCATGCTTGCTTCCATTAAGCTTGAGTTTCCTTATTTGCTGAAGGGAAGAGTAGTACTTTCTATGTGGAATAATACTGCTGCTTAAAGAAGTCTAACTCATTACTATTTGTAAGGCCTTGTAACCTAGCAAAAGTGCTCACATTTTAGTCACAAGCCTATAACGGGGAAAAAAAAATAACAAAAGCTGAATTAACATACGACTTCCTTTGGCACAAAAGATGCCCAGGAGAAGGTGTAAGAATCAAAAGACATTCACAGATGAATTTCTAACTAGGACTCTAGGAATAAAAAGAACCAGCCAGGTTTAACTTCTTATGGATACGTAATCCAGCAGTCAGGAAGCTGTGTTTATGTACTAAAGGTGCTTGTGAGGGAGAGCAGTGTAAGATTCACAATACACCATTTACTGGATGTATATTATGGGCACCCTATTTAAAAGCCAGCACATCTACCTAAGTGAGATGTTCAGAGACTAAAATGACTTAGAGCAAAATTTAACAACCTGACCACATCTGTTCCAGGCACTCTTCTAAGCACTTCATATCTATTTACCTTTTTAAGACTGGGGTTATTTGGGTGCTAATTTTATTTAAGAAACCAAAAGTATAAATAAACCCAGAATATTAGATAATTTTCAGTTTCTGTGATAAAATGCCATGCTAAAAGCAACTTAAGGAAAAAAAGTATGTCCAAAGTGTAAGTCCATAAGGGTGGAGATGCCATGAAATGGCAGCAAGGACCAAAATCAAACTGATCACACTTCATCTATACACACAAAAACAGTGAGAACAGGAAAGGGGGAAGCAATAAAACTGCAAGGCCTGTCCCGTGACATACTTTCACCATCAAAGCTTTACCTCTTACAATGTCAACAAACTCTCCACACAGTGCTAACATCTTGGGAGCAAATGTTCAAATATAAGAGTCCACAGTATGAATTACACATCCAAACCACCACACTCAGAAAATATGATTTAAACAGGAACATTGGCTTCAGAACTGTGGCCTCAATGTCTGCTGTACTGTCTAGACCAGTAGTTCTCACAGAATGGAACCTGCATCAGGCTTACCCGAAAGTTTCAGGAAATGAAACTTTTGGGGCTCAGTCATTCTCCTTTGGCTCCTCTGTAAATCGGGAGCACTGGGGTTTGGAACTGTTGGTTTAAGTCTTCAAGACATTCTGATAGAGAATCAACTTTGAGATCTATGTTTCTAGAGAAACTGTTTTGTAAACTACAGTAACAACCTGTTTTAATAGACAAGCTTTTATAGGAATATAGAGCCGCTCTCTCATTTGTATATGGTCTAAAGATACTTTTCTGTTGCAGTGCCAGAGCTGACTTGCTTGGACATAAAGAATCTTAGTAAAATTTAAAAATTTACCACCAGACCTTTCAGAAATTGTTCACAGACCCTTGATCTAAAAAACTCAAGAGGGCTCTCATATTTTCAGCACACAGTAAACACTAAAAGTGGTTATCATCATCATCATTAGTAGTATTAGTGATAGCAGCAGTAATAAGGAAATACTGGAAATTTATTGAGACCCAGCATTCTCTTATTGCCATGGGAAAGGCAGGACAGATCATTTCAGGACTGAGAATAATAGGACATAGTTCATTTCATGAGCCAGGTACTGCTGAGCAGTTTGGTCATGGGGCTAGCTGTTTCATATCACAAAGGAAACAATGGAACAGGATGCTTCACTTTGTGCTATTATCCTGTATAACCTTGGAGTGGCTTCCAGGGATACAAAATCTGGCCTCTAGAGCATTTGATATGCAATATCCAACATTCAGTTTCCCTCTGCTTCTCAATTTTAGAAGAAGAACACTTCATTTCCAAAGATTACTGGAAAGGAATACTGAAATAATGGAGGCATGCCTTTGTTCCATATTCCTGCAGGTTCAGTCTGTTTTGGGTTTAACTCTATGATGTTTCTATACAAGTCAAACTCACCTTTTTGTTCATTTTATTTTCATTTAAAACAATTCTTTATTATACACTAAGTCGTATACCAAATATTACCCCATGCTTATGGATTTTGCATTAGACAACTCTTCTTTATATTTGGAATCTAGGGAGTGGGACTCTGTTAAAGAGTCCTGAGCTCACAACAAAAGAAAGAATGAGAAGGAGACCAGTAGTGATTAGCAAAAACTGTTGTACCATTCCCTTTAGGAATACTTGCTATTTGCTTGCAATTCAAGACTTTTAGCCCATTCACTTCTGCCAACCTGTCTATATGCTTACTTTTCTATCCTATTTTATTAACACCCCCAGAAACTGCCATCACAGTATCACTAAGGTCATGCTCTTAGAGTAGAATTAGCCAGAAGACCAACTTTTTCATCTTAAAAATGCTTTGTATATCTATAGTGCAAAGCATAAAAAACCCAAAGAACAACCCGTATTTTCCCCCCAAATAAATTAATTGAAATCCCAATTATTAAAATAATCATTTGAAATTAATAGTCTGCCCCTCTAACAAATTATATGCTAAAGCTCTAACCTACAATGTTGTTATTTTTAGAGATGGGACTTTGGAAGGTATTTAAATAGAAAATGTTATACGCAAATATTAATGACATAATGCTAGAGCATTGATAGCATCATAAAAGCTTTTTTTCTTCTCTCCTATCTCACTTTTTCCCATGCTCTTCTTTTTCCTCATCCTTCTTCCTTCCTTTCCCCAAATCTTTCCCCTTGTTTCCTCTCTGCCTCATCCACATACATGCGCTATGAAAAGACTATGTGAAGACACAGAGGGAAGATGGATATTTCAAGTTAAGAAAGAGCCTTTGCTAGGCAATGTTGTCATAACTTATAGACTCCAAAATGAATTTCTACTCATTCATCTGCCAAGTCTATGGAATTCTATTATAAGGCAGTGTGAACTGAGTAAGGCAGTAGTGTTCCTTGAATTCTCACTATGGCAAGACTGTGGAAACCGGGCTTTTGGCATAGAGATTTATCTATAGCATCTTCATATATTTCCCTTTCTCATGCTGCAGTGCAGAGTAAAAATGTTAGAATTGTGCTGACTTGGCTTTCATTCTCTTTTTCTTTTCCTTATAGTTTACTTCATCTCTGGTCCACATAGTCAACTCTGGGATTTCAGCACAAAAGTAGCCTTAGACCATACACAAAGGACAGGCCTATATTCTTATAAAAATTGTCTATTAAAACAAGTTGTTTTTGGGATACCTCACTTAGGATGATCATTTCCTGGTCCCACCATTTGCCTGCAAATTTCATGATTTCCTCCTTTTTAATTGCTGAGTAGTATTCCATTGTGTAAAAGTACCACAATTTCTGTATCCATTCCTCAACTGAGGGACATCTGGGTTGTTTCCAGGTTCTGGCTATTATGAATAAGGCAGCTACGAACATAGTTGAGCAAATGTCCTTGTTGTGTACTTGAACATCTTTTGGATATATGCCTAGGAGTGGTATAGCTGGGTCTTGAGGAATCACTATTCCTAATTGTCTAAGAAAGCACCAAATTGATTTCCAGAGTGGTTGTACAAGTTTACATTCCCACCAGCAATGGAGGAGGGTTCCTCTTTCTCCACATCCCCTTCAGCATGTGTTGTCACTTGAGTTTTTGATCTTAGCCGTTGTGATGGGTATAAGGTGAAATCTCAGAGTCGTTTTGATTTGCATCTCCCTGATGGCTAAGGACATTGAGCATTTCTTTAAGTGTTTTTCTGCCATTCTACAATCCTCTACAGAGAGAGTGATAAGCTTATCTTCCCTAGGTGTATGTCCATCCTATCCTACAGGTCTATATAAGTGAGTATTTACTAAGTGTTTCTTTCTGCTTTTGGGATACTTCACCCTCTCTGTAGAGGATTGTAGAATGGCAGAAAAACACTTAAAGAAATGCTCAGAAGGAGGACCCAGGGTGGGATGATCAATCATCGGGTAGATGGACAAATGGGATGGACATTGAATGTAGGAGAAAATAAGCAACAGGACAGGAGCCTACTACAGAGGGCCTCTGAAAGACTCTAACTAGCAATGTATCAAAGCAGATATTAAGACTAGAACCCCTGCTTGTATGTAGCAAATGGTAGCTCAATTCCCAAGTGGGTATACTAGTAAGGGGAACAGAAACTATTTAAACATGAACTCAATGGCTGGCTCTTCGACCTCCCTGTACCCCGAGGGATGAGTAGCCTTGCTAGGCCACAGAAGAGGACATTATAGCCATTCCTGATAAGCTAGAGTTAGATGGAAGGGGAGGAGGGCCTCCCCTATCAGTGGACTTGGAAAAGTGCAGGGAAGAGATGAGGGAGGGAAGGGGGAAATAGGGAGGGAATGTGGGAGGGGGCTATGGCTGGGATACAAAGTGCATAACCTGTGATTAGTATAAAATAAAAATGAAAAAAAAAAAGACTCATAACCAAGCCTCCGCCAGAGTGCAGGGAATCATATGATAAAAGGGGGAGTCAGTAAGACTTATCGAGGAAAAGAGCCCCACAAAGACCAAATAGATCAGGGCATAGGGGTCTTTTATGAGACTTTTTCTCCAACCAAGGACCATGTATGGATACAAACTATAACCCCTGCTTGGATGTGGCCCATGGTAGCTCAATACCCAATTGGGTATCCTAGTAAGGGGAACATAATGACAACATTTCATGACAACATTTCTGTCATGAACTCAATGGCTGGTTTGTCGACCATGCATCCCCCTCCCCCGAGGGAGGAGCAGCCTAACTAGATCCCAGAAGAGGACATTGCAGCCATCCCTATAGAGATGTCTCTATAAGTTAGGGTAAGATGGAAGGGGAGGAGGTCCTCCCCTATCAGTGGAATTTGAGGGGCGCAGGGAGAAGATGAGGGAGAGATGGAGAGAGTGGGAGGGAATGAGAGAGGGGGCCACAGCTGGGACACAAAGTATATAACCTGTAATTAATATAAAAATAAATAAATTACTTAAAAAAAACAAGTTGTTACTGTAGCTTATGAAACTGTACTCTATAATGGGGACAGGGACTGTCTCTGACAGGAACTGATTGGCCTGCTCTTTGATTACCTCCCCCTGAGGGGGGAACAGCCTTACCAGGCCACAGAGGAAGACAAGGCAGTCACTCCTGATGAGACCTGCTAGACTAGAATGAGAGGGAAGAGGAGGAGGACCTCCTTTATCAGTGGACTGGGGTAGGGGCACAGGTGCAGAAGAGGAAAGGAGGGTGGGATTGGGAGGGGAGGAGGGAGGAAGGTACAGGGGAGATACAAAGTGAATAAATTGTAATTAATAAAAATAAAAATAATTTTTAAAAAAGAAAAGAAAAGTAGATCTAAAGTTGATTCTTTATCAAATGCCCTGGAGGGCTTGTTAAAATCTGAAACATTGGATCCAATCCCCAGAGTTTCTGATTCTGGGATGAACCAAAGAAGATTGACTGAGCCTGAAAAGTTTCATTTCTTGTAATTTCCAGGTGAGCCTGATGCATGTTCCATTCTGTGCGAACTACTTGTCTAAATAGGATATAGCAGGCATTGAGGCTACAGTTTTGAAGCCATGTTCCTGTTTAAATCCTATTTTCTGAGTGTAGTGATTTGAATGTAAAATGTACTCTATAGGCTTTTATTTGAACTTTGCTCCCAAGATGTTGGCACTGTGTATAGAATTTACTGAACTTTTAAGATGTAGAACTTTGTTGCCAAAATTATGTCATTGGTGGCAGGTATGTTGCCTGAATGGAAAATATCTTCTTTCTGGCTAATCAAAGTATTCAGTATGATTGTCTGACATTCACACATTGGTTGATGGCCTGTTACCTCTGGATACTGCTTGGGATTCAGGTCTCTAGTTCCTCGCTCTTTACTGAGTAGGTTCTGTGCACTGTTTCCCTGTTTGATAGACAAATATGCTCCAGAGAAAACAGCAACTATGTGTTATCTTCTCAGAACACATGGCCTCAGATATTTTCATGGCTGAGCAATGAAGCTTGCTGGCCTCTAGCTAGAATTTTAATTTAGGTTCCTTGCTGAACAACTTACCTCTTAAAATGAGTCACTTACTACAGTCTTCAGTGAAGCCTCCAGATGAGCTTTCCTCATGTGCATAGCTGTGGTCTTTTGTGGTTGTTGGCTAGCATTCAAGATCTCTTTTGGCTATCTAGAAATACTAGTTAATTGGAGACTTGGCTACAGATGTCTAGCAAGGGCCACAGGGAAAGGACAAAGATGCCTTGCATGGAAGTTCAGAGAATTCATTACACCAGCTCTATAGCCTGATTGCTCCAAGACCATTATTCATTTTGTATCATTGTTGACCTTTCTCTCTGAAGTCTCCATGGAGAATTTCAAGCAATTTCTCAGAGCACAGATGGATATCTGTAATGAACAATAGCATAGAAGTCTATCAACTTCAGCCTTAAAATTCATCTTTGCGATGGGGTGGGAGAAGAGAGAGCAAGATAGCAATATGCTGAAAAGCAACTGTGGCTCCCATCAGAATCTCAGAGCATCAAGCAGCTTCAGATTGAGAGAAAGAAAACCAGTCTATGTAACACTAATGGATGATGTCTTCATCTTTCTAAACTCCAGGACAGAAAGAGACACCCAAAGGATTCCACATTTCTAGCTGAATTTCTGTGCTGGGTTTTGACAATAAAAGGCCCATAATCTTTCAAAAGCTTCTCAAAAGAGCCATGCTAACTGAGGCTTATCGGCCCCGACACTCATGTTGGATTGCTCCATACCTTTTGACACATCTTCTTTGCAATCCTTAGTCTGACTTTGTTCATCTTCTGTCTATTGATAGTTCCTTCCATTGTCAGCCATGTTATGGTATACTACTTTTTGCTTACACGTTATCTTGTTCTCTTTCAAGAAGAGGATGTGGGTAGCATCCTGCCTTTGGTGCTGTACTATTATTTTCATAAAGGACCATGACCAACACAACTTATAAAAAGAAGCATTTAGTTAGGGACTTGCTTGTAGTTTCAGTTTATGATCACCATGGCAGGGAATGTGGCAGTTGGTAGGCAGGCATAATGATAGAGCAGTAGCTGAGAGCTCACATCTGATCTGTAAATTGCAGGCAGTGAGACAGAGCAATTGGCTTGGTGGATTTTGAACCTCAAGGCTCACCACCAGTGACATAACTTTTCCAACAAGGCCATGCCTACTGAAACAAGATCATATCTCCTTTTCATTCTCAAAAACATGTATTCAAATATATAAGGCTATGGGGGCGTTTTCATTCAAACAACAATAAATCCATTTTTTTTTAATTTTTAGTGGCTGACACACTAGAGGTCTTCTGCAAATACTTGAGAAAAAATGAGCATAAATGATTGAGAAAATACATATAGAATAAATTTTTATATTAGATGCTACAAGTTAACATACAGATTTGGACTCCATGTGACAACCAAGATAATCACTTGTTTTAAGGAAAACCTGAATTTCTTAGATTATATTACTATAAAGTGAGGTATTTTTTGTTAAGGATAAAAACAATATGGTAGGCAAGCAATTATCCACTCAACCTCGAGGGTACTCTTGGCCTTTTCTTCTTTAATTCACAACACTGAGTTGGATATATTAACTTCCTTGGTGATTTTACACTAACGCTAGAAGAGAGTGTTTCTTTTCCAAAAAGCCCCAACAGAAGTCTCAATGTTTTTTTGTTTTCAGGGTTGTATGATAATCTCTGATAATTGTTGTGACCAAGGGCTAGCCTAGGTTAATACAATCAGTCTTCCAATGGTTTTTAACATTATTAGAATGTAGGTTAAAAGGTAAATTCCACATAGTGAGTCAAGGCATTATTTCTGTGGGAAGGGAAGATAGATGCTGGCAAGGCAAATAAACAATTTTCTCTACATATGTTTAACCCTGCAGAGTTAGTGGTACTTATGAAAGAAATAAGTACAAAAATGCCTTTAAAGGGTTTAGAAGTCATCCATTTGCTATAGTCTGATGAACTAACTCTAAATAGTAAAGCAAAAGATACAGTCAAACACTGGACTCCAAAATTAAAACTTCCCATGGTAAAATTCATGGTATAAATCACAATGTTAGGCTTTTATTGTTAACTTTTATTTATTTTTATCATGGAAGACCATTTATCTCTCTGTAATAGGTGTAGTTTCTCCTTCACTAGTTTGTAATTTTGGGATTTGGGAAATAAGGTCCATGAGTAAAGAACAATAGGTTTCCAGAAACAGATCTCTATTTCAAACTGCTAACATGTGTGTTTTATATTTTTTTAGACCAATCAGGACTAATACACGTATGAATACACAGCACCATGCACAAGACAGATCCACACTCAAACAGACAAAAATCCCAGTTTCCCAAGCAAATAGAAAAGAGAAAAAAATTAGAAAAGCCACTGCTCCCCCTTATATCTTATTAATTATTTACTCAGGAATAAAACTATGGGTTAGCATAAAAAACAAAAACAAGCCAATATCTTCTTGTTAAAAGTACGTTAAATTTTTTTGTCACTGTAATTACATTATTGGCCCATTCCCTTTCCTATCTCCAAAATACTTCCACGAATCTTCCATTAATGAACACCTCTGGATTTATACATAGATCTGAAATCATAGCACTGACCATCTATGCAACTTCAAAAGATAATTTCAGAAGCCCAGTTTGTGAATCTAACTAAGAAATTTCATTTTTTTTCAAATCTAGACTTGACTTGTTTTTGAGTTGTGAGAAAAAAGTTATTTGTGACACTGTTTCTTAACTTCACTAATATTACCAGTTTGTGATTTATAGCAGCCCTGCTTTTGTGAACCTCAAAAGGGCACTGCTGAGGAACTCTTGCTCCTTCTGAAAATAAAGGACACAAACAAAAGAGCTGGATGACATTTTGAGAAATAGAAACATTTTCCTATCATTTGATTGGAGCCTACAGGACAAGAAAGACTGTTCTTTTAAAAGACCAAGGAGACTTTTGTTACTTTTATATCTTTTCTCTGTATATCACATGCAAAGATATATATGTTGTATGTGTATTCAGGTCCAAACCTAAAATTAAAAAAATAAATTGAAAATTTTAACTTGAGTGATCTCAGAAAAAAAAAAAAACAAGATATATGAACACATGTGTGAGGTAGAGTTTGTGGTTCCAGGGACGTCAAGGATTTCAAGGCTATATCAGGACCATCTATCATAATATATTCGCATTTACCTCAGAAATGCCGGGCAGTATGGCAATAAATATAATATATCATATAACTGGAATTAAAGACAAGAATTATCTGATCCTTTCAGCAGAAAAGGCCTTTTACAAAACCCAATGTGCTTCCTTGATAAAATCCTAAAAAAAGTAGTACTGAAGGGAACATACTTCAACATAATAAAGGCTACATAAATCACAGCAAACATTATTTTAAATGAGCAAAAATCCAATGCAAATTCATTATCATCAGGAATGAGACAGAATTATGCACTATCCCCATGCCTTTTTAATATTGTTCTGGAAGAATAAGAAGGAACAATTTGGCAAGAAAAGAAAATTAAATAGCCAGAAATAGGAAAAGAAGTTAAAGTATCCCTTTTTGTAGATGACACAATATTATACATGGTAGGTCTGAAATATACTACCAGAATACTTCAAGAAACAATCAACAAATTTAGCAAAGTGATATGGTACATGGTGAATTTATAAAAATAAGCAGCCTTTCTATATAGCAACAAGAAGTATACTAAGAAAGAAATGAGACCATAGGCACACTCTCATACATGATGGCATCAGAGTCAACAAAATATCCTAGAGCAAACAAACAGAGCAGGTAGAAAACCTCTACAAGAAAAACGTCAAACTTCTGCAGAAAGATGCTGAAAAACACACTAGAAAACTGAAGGACATCTTATGATTATCAACATTGTTGGGATCCATAAGCAGGCATCTTGACGGCCAGCCCCAAGGAACGTGAACAACTGTTAATCTGGCATCTGTGAGGCCACCTAGAAGACAACCCACTGGCCACCAAAAACCATCTGCACATGCTCTGGGTCACCTTATAAGAGAACTCGGAGCTCCTCCTATCTCTTTCTCTCCTGACTCATCCAGAAACTGTCTCTGTGACCCCTTCTCCCTTCCCTTCCCCCAACCTCTTCCTTTCCCCTTCCCCTAATAAACCTCCCATGTGGAACCAGTCGCTTGGTGTGGTTTGTGAACCTGCGGTGTAACTCTCATCCTGCACGATTTCTATCAAACATATTAGTAGAAACATGTGGTTCACAAAAATAAATTGGTAGATATTGTTTGTGTGAGGATAGGGGAGTATGGTTGTTGCTGCTGTCACTTCCACCATAGTCTAAAAAACAAAACAAAACAGGTCGGAAAGTGTCTTATCAACATCTTCTGAACACTATGACATCCAGATCTTCAAATATCAAGTTCAGCTTTGTCTGTCAACCTGTCTGACATGCCAAACAGGGCCAGCTTTTACACAGATGTTAACACGCATAGACCCTAAGAATGTTAGGATTATGAGTCACATGGTGGGATGGGAAAATCAAGATGACTACCAGTTTGTTTGAAAATTTGGCAGAGGCAAATACAGTGAAGTGTGTGAAGCCATCAACACCACAAATAATGAAAAAAATGTTGTTAAAATTCTTAAGTAAAAAAAAAAAAACAAAATCAATTAAAAAAAAATCAGAAGCCCTCTTGTACACCAAAGGCAAAAGGGCTGAGAAAGAAATTAGAGAAACAACATCCCTCACAATAGCCACTAATAACATAAAGTACTTTGGTGTGACTCTTACTAAGCAAGGGAAGGCCTGTTTGAAAATAACTTCAAGTCTCTGAAGAAAGAAATTGAAGAAGACATCAGAAGATGAAGATGGAAAGATCTTCCATGCTCATGGATTGGTAGGTTTAACATAGTGAAAATGGCCATCCTGCCAAAATTAATCTACAGATTCAATGCAATTCCCATAAAAATACCAATACAATTTTTTACAGACCTTGAAAGGTTCTCAATTTCATATGTAAAAACAAAAAACCCAGACTCTCCAAAACGATCCTGTACAACAGATCATCTGGAGGTATCTCCATCCCTGTCCTCAAACTCTACTACAAAGCAATAGTAATATAGTAATAAAAACCACATGGCATTGGCATAGAAAGAAAAAAGAGGATCAATGGAACCGAATAGAAGACCCAGAAATAACCCACACACCTATGAGTGCTTGATTTTTCACAAAGAAACCAGAACCATTCAATGGAAAAAAGACAGCATATTCAACAAATGGTGCTGGTCCAACTGGATGTTTACATACAGAAAAATGAAAATAGATCCATATTTATCACGCTGCACAAAACTAAAGTCCAAGTGGATCAAAGACCTCAACATAAAACCAGATACTCTAAATCGGTTAGAAGAAAAAGTGGGGAAGAGCCTAGAACTCATTGGCACAGGAGACAACTTCCTGAACAGAACACCAACAGCACCAAAAGAAACAATCAATAAATGGGACCTCATGAGACTGAAAAGCTTCTGTAAAGCAAAAGATACTGTTGTTAGAACAATACAATAGCCTTCAGACTGGGAAAGGATCTTCAACAACCCTATATCTGACAGAGGGCTGATATCCTGGATATATAAAGAACTAAAGAAGTTAAAAAGCAATAAATCAAGCAATCCAATTAAAAAACAACGGGATATGGTACTAAACAGAGAATTCTCTGTAGAGCAATATAGAATGGCAGAGGAACACTTAAGGAGATGCTCAACATCCTTAGCCATCAGAGAGATGCAAATCAAAATGACCCTGAGATTTCACCTCATGCCCATCAAAATGGCTAAGATCAAAAACTCAAGTGACAAGACATGCTGAAGAGGTTGCAGAGAAAGGGGAACCCTCCTCCACTGCTGGTGGGAATGTAAACTAGTACATCTACTTTGGAAATCAATCTGGTGCTTTCTCATACAACTAGGAATAGTGCTTTCTCAAGCCCCAGCTATACCACTCTTAGGCATATATCCAAAAGATGCTCAAGTACACAACATGGACATTTACTCAACCATGTTTGTTGCAACTTTGTTTGTAATAGCCAGAAACTGGAAACAACCCAGATGTCCACCAACTGAGGAATGGGTACAGAAATTGTGGTATTTTTACACAATGGAATACTACTCAGCAATTAAAAATGAGGAAATCATGAAATTTGGAGGCAAATGGTAGGATCTAGAAAATATCATTCTGAGTGAGGTATCCCAGAAGGAGAAAGACACATATAGTATATACTCACTTATTTAGACCTATAAGATATGATAAACATACTGTAATCTATACACCTAAAGAAGATAAACAAAAAAGAGGACCTGGGGTAAAATGATCAATCTTTACTTAGAAAGACAAATGCAATGTAGGAGAAAACAAGTAACAGGGTCCTTCCACAGAGGGCCCCTGAAAGACTCTACCTACCAGCGTATCAAACCAGAAACTGAGACTCATAACCAAACCTTCGGCAGATGGCAGGGAATCATATGAAAGAAGGGGGAGTTAATATGACATGGAGAGGATAGGAGCTCCACAAGAACCAAATATATCTGTGTACAGGGGTCCTATATGAGACTGTTTCTCCAACCAAGGACTATGGGTGGAAATAACCTAGAAACTCTGCTTGCCTGTAGCCCATGGTAGCTCCGTATTCAAGTGGGTACCCTAGCAAGGGAAATAGGGACTATTTCTGACATGAACTCAATGCCGGACTCTTTGATCTCCCCACCCAGCAAGGGAGGAGCAGCCCTCCTAGGCCATAGAGTACTTTGCAGCCAGTCCTGAAGAGACCTGATAAACTTGGGCCAGATGAAAGGGGAGGAGGTCCTCCCCTATCAGTGGACTTCGAAAGCGGCATGGAGTTGATGAGGGAGGGAAGGTGGGATTGGGAGGGAATGACAGAGTGGTAAAAAAAAAAATCTTAAGTCAGTAAAAAAGAAGCAAATTAAGCATGAAACAAAATTATTGATTAATTTTAGAGGAGGTCCCATCATTATCATACTTGCAGACATTGTAAAAAAAAAAAAAAAAAGGAAAAACCATGTGGCTTGAACCACTGCCTTGGTTTTTGAACATGTAAACAAGACAGACTTTAAGCAATTGAACCAAATGTAAACAAACTATGACGTTCAATTTTACATATGAATTTCTGAAATCCTGGATTATTGTCACAGCATGGGGATTATGCACAGAGATGTAAAAAGCCATAATGTCATTATTGAGCTTGAGCACAGAAAGTGATGGCTAGTAGACTGGGGTTCAGCTGAGCTTTACCATCCTGGTCAAGAATATAATGTTAAAAGGGCTTCCGGATACTTCATATACCTAGAACTACATGTAGATTATAGTTTGGATATGTGAAACTTGGGTTGCATGCTGGGAAGTGTGACATTCCAGAAGAAGCCATTTTTCTGTGTACATGACAACCTTGGTTGAAGGCAGCCAAAGTTCTGGGAACAAAAATATTTATATGACTATAATGACAAGTACAATATTAAATTAGATCCATGTTTCAGTGATATCGTGGGCAGAGACCCTTATAAGCAATGGAAATGTACAGTGAAAACCAGCACCTTCTCAGTCCTGAGGCCTTGGATTTTCTGGACAAGCTGCTGTGATATGATCACCAATCATGATTCACTGCAGGAGAGGCCCTGGTGCACCCTTATTTCTATACTGTTGAGAAGGACCAGGTTCCTATGAGTTTGTCTAGCATGGTCGGCGCCAGTACACATGTTAGCCGTGCTAATTTGATGTCAGGGATTTCTTCAGTGCTAATCCCTTCACCCCTTGGACCATTGGCAGGCTCTCCAGTGATTGCTGCTGCCAACTCACTTGGGATACCTGTTGCGGTTGTCATTGGCATTCAGCAGTAATGACTGCCATTATCTCCTGATACCTGAACAGAGGTGGGGAAGTCTATCCTGTCCTTGATGCAGCTTGTGCCTAGTTGGGATGGGTGATAATTCTTCAGAAACACTGTGCCTGAACCATTGCTTGTGAATTTAGTAGTTGAGTCATAAAATTATAAGTAAATAAATTGATAGAATGAATATTTTTAAATGACTATTTTGTCAAAAATCTATTTATAGATTCAATTAAATCATATAGAAAGTAGCCACAGAATAGAAAAAAGCATTTCCAAACTCATGGAACTGAAAAAGACCTCACAAAGCTTAAGCAATTCTAACCAAAATAATAATACCAGAGCCATATATTATCCATCCATCCATCCTTCCTTATCTACCAACCTATATATATGCATACATTTAATATGCATATATGTATACATTTAATATATATGTCTGTGTGTTCCAAAATAAATATATTACATATTATAAGATATAATATTAATATAATATATATATTAGAGAAGTTTAATCCACTTGGGCTGACAATGCTCCTCACAAGAACCATAGAGTAACAGAACCCTAGAATCCAGTACAGGAAATCTTTTAAATGGTTGGTGTGGTGGTTTGAAGGAGAATGCCTCATTTAGGCTCTTATGTATGAATATTTGGTCCCCAGTTGGTAGAACTGTTTGAGAAGGACTAACAGGTGTGGCCTAGTTGAAGAAGGTGTGTCTTTGGGGGTGAGTTTTGATATTTCAAAAGGCTTCCTATTGTGCCTCGATATCTTTTATTTTCACAGATCAAGATGTAAACTCTCAGCTGAGCCAGCTGCCACGTTTTTGCTCTGCCACTGAAGATTCTAACCCTCTAAAACTGCAAGCCTAACTAAGTAATTTTAAAATTGTTTTGGTCCTGGTGTCTTGTCAAAATGATAGAAAAGAAACTAAATTAATTGGTCAGTGTAGTACAAGTGATTCAAAACAATAAAGTGCTTCATTGTTTCCCTTGGCTGCCTCTCAGAGGTTGATGGTAAAGCTCTATTGCTGAATACATAACATTCTTATGACACAGGGCATGGATTGTTGACCTTCCTTACCCTTAAACTTCCTTCCTGTGTTCTGCATTTTATAGTACCAGACAACAACATTATGAAAATATCCAAAGTAGAGAAGGAATTAACAGTCCTATGTAGCTGTGATACTCACTAAGTACAATAAAGATCAACATGACAATATATTTGCAAAGATATGGAAAGTGGCACTTACACATTGGTTTATACAAACAGTTGTCTAGTTGGACTCGAGGCCCACTCAACAGAAGGAAAATTATGCCTAGTATATGTGCCCAACTTTCCAGTATCATGAATCTTGGAAGAAAATTGACAACAGCCACTTTGTTATAACAGCATAATTCCTAAATATATTCTATGTCTTATGCTTATACCCACATATAAGTGTAGCTACTACTCTTCATTAAAGAAAGTCCTCTTAACAGTGAATAGAGATCACAGGAGACAATAACTGGACACAATGCAAAGACTACTAGATCATAATAGGGCACCTGGCCCCAAACCATCATTACTGAGAGAAGTGTTAGTCTCTCTAAGAGATTAGTCCCTTATTTGGTTGGTTAAAACAAAGTGGACATCCCTGACACCATATGCACAGTAATAAAACAGACCCAGAAGGTTGTATTTACACATTTGAGCATGTGCTAAAGAGCTTCATGGAAGAAGCTAAAGAGAAAGGACTAGAATTCAAAGTTCACAACAAAAACAAACAAACAAATTAAAAAAAGATTTCAAGGGAATAATATGTATAATATGAATAATAATATGAATAAATAATAATAGTAATAATAATAGTAATAGTAATAATATGAATAAATTACTTACAGTCTATAAAACTTAAGCTGTATTTAGCCAAGCACATCTTCAAGTTGCAAGAAGATGTCGGTAGCTGGACTTTTATGCATCCACCAGCCATATAAAGACATGGTGACAATTCTATTTTTTCAAAAGCTTAGGCCTTTAACTTGAGCTACCTCTTATGTCCTCTGACCTGACTGATTTCGTCACATCCTGCCACAATGCAATTTACCTCTCTGCTCATGTTCATGTCAATTCACCTACAGATCGACTTGATGAATTCCCTCTTCTTATCTCTTTCCCATCATCTGTTTCTTTCTACCAGGAAGTCCTGCCTTTTACTTCCTGCTCAGATATTGGGTATCAATTTTTAATTAAAGCAAATCAGAAAAAGCCTTAGGTAGATGAGGAAGGACATAGTCACACCTTCACACAGTGTACCCCAGCACCTCCCCTATCAGTCTAATAAAAGCCTTTTTTTCCCAAAATCAATAAACTATATACAAAAAGATCAATTATAAAAACTAAGAATTATATTCACAGTGTTGTAGTCCACAACCTTGGAAAAATTACTCCACTATTTATCCAATTTAAGCGTTCACATCCTCTAACTTACACAACTTGTATTTTTAAATGTTTTATAAGGGAAACTGGAAGACCATAACAATCTATTCTTCAACCTGAGAGGGGTAGATATTACGTGAGTAAACAAAAGTGCAGAGCAAACAGCTTCTAAAACTAAAGACATGACAGAGACAGATAAAAGGAAAAGAAAATAGATTGTTGTATATATGTTTAGACTATAAGCATAGCCAAAAATTCTGGGCCTAGAGGTGCCTACAGAGACTGATGCACCAACCAAAGATCACCCATGGAGAGGACCTAGACCTCCTGTTCAGATGTAGCTGATTGGCAGCTACATCTCCATGTGGTGTCCTAGTAACTGGAGCTAAGGGCTGCCTCTGTCATGAACTCCTTTGCCTGCTCTTTGATCACCAATTTTCCCTTTGGTGGTGTGGCCTTGCCAACCTCTGCCAACTTCCTGGAGGAGGATCCAGGAAGTCCTGATAAGACTTGATAAGATAGCAGGGGAGGGATTAGGGGAAGGTGACAGGGGGGGGGGACTGGAAGGAAATAAGGAACATGGCTACAATAGGGATATAAAATCAATAAGTTGTAAAAATAAAATAAGATAAAACCACCTGGGATGTTAGAAAACCCTGTCTAAGAGCCAGAATAAAGGGGAAGAGGCCCACCTGAGTGGGTCACACAGGAACAACAACAAAAAACCCAAAAAGTCTTAAATCTTTTATATTGGTATATTGATAGAAAGTTAAGGTATTATTTGCTACAATATCCTGTATATATTTTAACTATTGTACATATGTAACTACTTTAAAAATTGATATAAAGTTCTAATCATTTTGAAAGCTGCTATTGCAAATTGTTTAAGATAATTAAATACAAGTTAGTAGTGTTGCTGTGGTATATTAATATTTACTATTGATACATCTTTTAGTTAAGAAACAGTTAGTCTTAAAATAGCTGTATACCCAAATCATGACACAGAGACTGGGATTTATTTAATTAACCAAGAGCACAATGCTGGGCAATAGTTATTCCATTCTAAACCTCCTAACCCACATAGTTTCCTACCATTCAGATTTTCCCCATTATACTTGCTTGAATTCATATCTTAGGTCTGGTCCATCTCTCCACGTGGTTTCAAGACCTCTCCTATCCCCCCTACTTGCTTCCCTCTTTTCCCCTCTCGCCTACAATGTCCCACCCTATTCTCTCAATTCCTCAGCTTTGGGGCTGGTTGTTTAATTGACAATATAGAGAACAAATGGTGGCATGTTTACACAAACTTGAGACAGGTGATGCTTAGAATAAGCATCACAATGCTATATCTTGATTGAAACCAGATAGTGGTGTAGATAAATCAGCATTTGAAAGAACAAGGGTAAATTGAATACATTCCAAAAGAACATTACACCAACACAGTATAAATATAAATAATCTTACTTGTCATATTAAGTACTAGTTTAATTATAAAAGTAAGCTTTATTTAGCCTCCTGTATAAAGTAAATAGCTAGAAACAAACACTTGTCTATTTTAATATACTTTAGATAGGTAGGCAATCCTCATACACTTTAGAGACTGGCAGAATATGGTAAAGATGTTCTAATAATAAAAGACTTTTTGGACATATAAACATGTCAGCTCCTGGCAGCAACGTCATTCTCTGAAGACGATGAGCACCAAAGAATCTCCACCTGGACTTTACTTCAAATTTGCTTCAAAGCTAGCCACTGGGCAAAAAAACTGCCCCTTACCTCAACTGCTGACAGCATGCTGTGAAAACTGTGGACAAGCAAGACACTGGAAAGTCAGATGTCCAACCTTGCTAAGACAAGGTAGGCCAGTCCTTCAAAATTCCTGCTTCACAGATAAGTCTTTCAGATATTGTGGGCCAGTTGGCAAAAGATTAGATGCCCTGCCAGTACAGAGGTACATCTGCTGCATTTGCTGAAAGTGGTTAGCAGCTGTACAAGTTTCCTGGCAGAATTTTCAGGGTCTTTTCATATAAGATCATATCATTTGTAAATAAAGACAGTTTTCTTCTTTCTTTTCTAATTTTATTTGTTTGATATTATTTACTTGTCTTCTTGCTCTAGCTAAGACTGCAAATGTTACAATGAGTAGATATGGAGAGAGTGCACATCATTGTCTTGTTCAGATTTTAGTGGAATTTCCAGTGCTATTCTTTTTTTTTTTTTAATTTTTAGTTACAGTTTATTAACTTTGTATCCCTGCTGTATCCCTCTCCCTCATTCCCTCCTAATCCCAACCTTCCTCCCTCATCTCCACCCTGCCCCTTTCCAAGTCCACTGATAGGGGAGGAAATCCTCCCCTTTCCTCTGACCCTGGTTTATCAGGGATCTTCAGGACTGCTTAGCAGGGCTGCTCCTCCCTCGGGGGAGGTGGGAGTCAAAGAGCCTGCCATTGAGTTCATGTCAGAAACAGTACCTGTTCCTCTTAATAGGGTCCGCACTTGGATACTGTATTCTTAATCCATTGGGTTTCTTGGGACATTCATGGTCTTTTATGTTTCCAGATGAATTCTTTTACTGTTTTCCTCATCCCATGAATTATGACATCAAATTTTGACATGTATTGCATTACATTTATAAATAAATTTTAATAGAGTGGCAATTTTCACTTTACTAATTCTGTTAATCCAAGGGTGTAGAATGTCTTTCCATTGTCTAGGTTATCCCAAGATTTCTTTTATGAATGAAATTTTTTGAATGGAGTATTTTTCTAATTTCTTTCGCTGAGATTTTATAGTTAGTATAATGTTTACTTTTTATATTTATTTTTTATTACAAGTTATTCACTCTTTATCCCAGCTGTAGCCTCCTCCCTCATCCCTTCCCAATCCTGCCTTCCCTCCTTCTCCTCCATGTCCCTCCCCACATTCACTGAGAGGGGAGGTTATCCACCCCTTCCCTCTGACCCTAGCCTATCAGGTTTCATCAGCATTGGCTGGCTGCTCCCTCTGTGGCCTGGTAAGGCTGCCCACCCCCCACCCCCTTAGGGGGTGGTGATCAAAGAGACAGCCACTGAGTTCATATCAGAGACAGCACCTGCTCACCTTACTAGGGAACCCACTTGGACACTGAGCTACCATGGGCTACATCTGTGCATGTTGAACCTCCATGAATGTTCCTTAGTGGGATAATCAGTTTCAGAAAAGCCCCCTGGGCCCAGATTTTCTGGTTCTGTTGCTCTCCTTGTGAAGCTCTTATCCCCTCCAGGTCTTTCCATCTCCCCCTTCCTTCATAAGATTCCCTGCACTCTACCCAAAGTTTGGCTATGAGTCTCAGCATCTGATTTGATACCCTGCTGGTTAGAATCTTTCAGAGGCCCTCTGTGGTAAGCTTCCATCCTGTTCCCTGTTTTCTTCCTCTTCCAATGTTTATCCCATTTGCCTTTCTAAATGAGGATTGAACATCTTGCCCCATGTCCTCTTTGTTGTTTAGCTTCTTTCGGATTGTAGATTTTAAAATGTTTATCTTATATTACATGTATAATATCCACTTATAAGTGAGTATATACCAGGTGTGTCTTTCTGCTTCTGGGTTACCTCACTCAGGATGATCTTTTCTGGTTCCATCCATTTGCCTGCAATTTTTTTTAAATTTATTTATTTTTATATCAATCACAGGGTAGGTACTTTGCATCCCAGGCATAGCCCCCTCCCACATTCACTCCCACTCTCCCCATCCCT
>CM053754.1:52734466-52751824 GCA_028658305.1 Pachyuromys duprasi
TTAACATATCATAGAAACACCTGCCCTGCAATAATGTTTATTGTAGCATTATTTACAGTAACTAATGATGGAAACAATCCATGTCCAGAATCAGAAACTGTAACATATATAAGATATATAATATATTTTGTAATTTTTATTAATTTTTCAGGAATTTCATAGAATGTACTTCCCTTCCTCAACTAACTGTTTTCACATCCACCCCACCTCTCTACCCACCTAATTTCGTGTCTCTTTTTTGTCTCCTGCATTTTCTCTCCTTTTATAAACCCATTGAGTTCTTTTTGTATTATTAAATTTTTTAATTATTTTTAAATTACTTTTATTTTTATATTAATTACAGTTTATTCACTTTGCATCCCAGTGTAGGCCCCTCTCTAATTACTTCTCTATCCCACCCTGCCTCCCTCATCACCTCCCATGCCCCTCTCCAAGTTCACTGAGAGAAGAGGTCCTTCTCTCCTTTCATCTGAGGGAAGCCAATCAGGTATCATCAAGACTGGCTGCATTGTCTTCCTCTGTGGCCTGGTAAGGCTGTTCCATCCTCAGGGGGAGGTGATCAAAGAGCTCATGTCAGAGAACTTTCCTGTTCCTATTACTAGGAAACCCACTTGGAGACTGAGCTGTTATGGGCTACAACTGTGCAGGGGTTCTAGGTTATCTTCATGAATGGTCCCTGGTTGGAGTATCAGTCAGAAAAGACCCCTGTGCCCAGATTTCTCGGTTCTGTTGCTCTCCTTTGGAGCTCCTGTCCCCTCCCAGGTCTTTCTACTTCCCCCTTCTTTCATGAGATTCCCTGCACTCTGCCCAAAGTTTGGCTATGAGCCTCAGCCTCTGCTTTGATTCCCTGCTGCCTAGAGTCTTTGAGAGGCCCTCTGTGGTAAGCTCCTATCCTGTTTCCTGTTTTCTCGCTCTTCTGATGTCCATCCTGTATGTCTTTCTGAGTGAGGATTGATCATCTTACCCAGGGTCCTCCTTCATGCTTAGCTTCTTTAACTGTGCAGATGTTAGTATGTTTACCCTATATTATTTGTCTAATATCCACTTATAAGTGAGAATATGCCATGTGTGTCTTTCTGCTTCTGGGATACAACACTCAGGATGATCTTTTCTAGTTCCTACCATTTGCCTGCAAATTTCATGATTTCCTTATTATCAGTTGCTGAGTAGTATTGTAAATGTATCATAATTTCTGTATCCATTTCTCAGTTGAGGGGCATCTGGCTTGTTTCCAGGTTCTGGCTATTACAAATAAAGCTGCTATGAACATGGTTGAGCAAATATCCTTGTTATGTACTTGAACATATATAGTATATATGCCTAGGAGTGGTATAGTGGATCTTGAGGAAGTGCTGTCCCTAATTGTCTGAGAAAGTGCCAGACTGATTTCCTAAGTTTACATTCCCACCATCAATGGATGAGGGTTCCCCTTTCTCCAAATCCTCTCCAGCATGTACTATCACCTTAGTTTTTTTAAGACATGAGATCTTTAATTTTTTTATTAATTACACTTTATTCACTTTGTATCCCCCCTGTAGGTACCTCTTCTTTCCCCTCCTAGTCCCTCCCTTCCTCCCCCTTCTCCACGCATGCCCCTCCCCAAGTCCACTGTTAAGGGAGGTCTTCTTTTCCTTTCTTCTGATCCTGGTCTATTAGGTTGTTGTATAGTATTGTTTTAGCAGTCCTGGGTTTTTGTTTTGTTTTGTTTTTCCATATGAAGTTGAGAACAAAGCACATACCTAAATATAGTAAAGACAATATACAGCAAACCTATAGCAAACATCAAACTAAACAGAGAGAAACTTAAATCAATCCCACTGAAATTAGGGAAAAGGCAAGGCTGCACATTCTCTCCATCTCTCTTAAACATAGTACTAAGACAACTAAAGGAGATCAAGGTGATACAAATCAAAAGGAAGATGTCAAAGTCTGCAGATGATATGATAGTATACATGAGTGGCCTAAAAATTCAACTAGTGAACTCCTTCAGCTTATAAACATTGTCAGCAAACTGGCTGAATACAAAATTAACTCACAAAATCAGTAGTCCTCCTGTATATGAAAGACAAAAGGGCTAAGAAAGAAATTAGGAAAAAACTACACCCTTCACAATAGCCACATATAAAATAAAGTACCTTGGTGTGACTCTAACCAAGCAAGTGAAAACCCTGTTTGAAAAAGCTTCAAGTCTCTGAAGAAAGAAATTGAAGTAGATATCAGAAGATGGAAAGATCCCCCATGAGTCTCATGGATCGTTAGGGTTAACATAGTGAAAATGGCCTTCCTGCCAAAAGCAATCTATAGATTCAATGCAATTCCCATCAAAATACTAGCCAATAATTCTCTAATGTGGCACACACCCTTAAGTATGATCAATATATCAAAAGTTGCACCATTACAGAAAGTTGTTTCTGCATTTCCTAGAAGCTATCAAACTTTAATAGCTCTTTACCTAAGTGTAAGACTGTGCTTGCCCCACCATACTAGGATTTTTGTTTTTCTGGCTTACACTTACACAGATCCTATGCATTCTGTTACAATCATCTTGTCATATGGTCATCTGTTCTGTTCTGTTTTAAAATATTATATTTTTTTCAAATAAATCACCATCTTTTGCTCTTACGATCTTTGTGCTTTCCCTTCTGAAAACAATCCTAAGCTTTGATTAAAAGATGTGATATAAATATCCCATTTAGGGCTGAATACTCTGAACATTATTTTCTATATCTTGAACAGCTTTGGATCTTTGTATTAAATCTCATCTATTTAAAGAAGATCTATTCTCAGATGAAAGTTGAGAGATGCACTAATTTATGAACATATCAAAATTTCGCAGTGAGTCAGTTTAGTACTGTATTTATTTAGCAGAGTAACAGTAGCATATTTTTCTCTATGGCTGATGACCTATGACTTACCTAAGAAAAATTATTGTCCTCATTAACAGTCTGAGATACAGGTTGAATCTCATGGAGCAAATCTTAATCTAGTCAGAAACCTGTTGTTCCTCCCTATACCATTTGTGCCATGATGGCACCAGTGGGCATATCTTGCCACACAGATCTCATTATTGTAGCTGACAAGAGCTCACAGATGGGTGAGACCAATGATTGCTTTTATCCTCTGGCATAGTGCCTAACAAATTCCAGCACTGTGAAAATATTCAGTAGAGATGAAGCACTCGGAAGAATACACACTTGATTTATCTAAGTTTATTACTCAAGTATGTGGTGTCTTCACCAGTAAAGCCTTACCATAAATTTCTGGAGGGAAACCTGGAGCAATGTGCATATTATGTAATGCTTAGGGTCTATGGGAACTCATTGGCCAACAACTCAAAAGGTGTTAATCTATTCCTGCCACTGCAGGTTTTTATTTGTTAAGATCTGAGATCAAATTGTGATGTTGACCCTCATTATTGGATAACACTGTTTAAAGTCTGTTTCTATATGTATATATTTTAGGAAGCTTTTCCTGTAATGGGTTTACAGATGTCATTTTTAAAAGTTTTTTAGTGTTAACTATCCCTCACAATCACAATGGAATTTTTTCAGCTGCAAAGAAGAATATGTCATTTTTAGAAAAATGAATGCAGCTGCTCATTAAAACAAATATGCTTTGTTTTCACTCATGCTTTGTTTCCAGATTGTATAGTTACATAAACCATATGATCATACAAAAAGACAAAAACATTCACACAAACAAAAAATAAAATAAATATTTTTATAAAATTCCTCTCCTCTTTCTGTTTTCTTCACCCCAATAAAAATAAGAACTCTACCAGTTATGAAACAAATTAAGTAAGACAATGATTCCTCCAAATTTTGTGCATTAGGAAATACAAAGAAAATAAATATATAATCAAACCCCTAAATTTCTAAATGTTCTATTCCTGTATTGGGTTCCTGAATTTAATAGGTTTTCCCTCCACTGAACAGACAGCAGGTACAAGCATATAGATCATTTTCCAGGTCAAAAGAATATGGCTTTCCAATAACAGGATGATTATGATTCTATAATATTACAATTCCAAAAATAACATTCTCCAATTTATAAAATAAGCCTCTCTTATCAAATTATTAAGGAATGATTACAGTCTCCACATTAAGTTCCCATGAAAATGTGAAGTACCAAGTAACTGAAATCTCTAGTTATTTTTCTCTTGTGGCATATTATGTCCTAAGAAACTAAACTCTAAATTTATTCTCCCAAATACAGACTTCTAATCATTTTGGTTTCAAAAGAGCGCCAAATGCCTCTAGGTTAGGAGTTCGGATTCTTTCAGCAGTAATCACTCAGTGGTCCTTTACTAGACTGAATATAGTTTCTTTAGAACATGAAAAGTTGATTCAGTGTCAAGCCTTTACTGTATCTGAATTTTAAAGTTTAATTAGATGATTCAGAGTTGGTATTGAACTCAGCACTTAAAAAAATGTGTCCCTTCATAATTTGCACAAGGGCACATAGCTAGTTAGGTAATTTTGCCAAGATGCAAACCCTAGACAGTGTGCTTTTCAAATCCATTGCTCCAAATCACCAGAAAATGTTTGCAGTTAAGTCTTGTCAAAGTGACAGCAAAACTACCACGTGCCTTCACGACATAATCTATGGGAATCCACTAATGTGGTTAATTTTAGCAATAATATTTTGCATGATATATTTACTGCCTCTTAAGGGAAACAATATGTTGTGTTCTCCCTGGTTGGACTGCACAAGCTTCTTCATGAAGTAGCAACTACTTTGGCCAGATGATATTTGAGAAAACTGGTATTATTTTCTGAGTATTTAAAGCTTCATAATTTTTATTCCCTTTTTGATGTCACAAACTGCTCACTGGGATTGGTTTTACTGTAGACTGCATTGTGACATCCCATCTGCATTACGTTGTAAGCAGTTATTTCCAGTATTCTAAAAGTGTGTTTGCTTTGGTGTTTGTTTGTTTTCCAAAATCTGGTCTGAGTAATGATTCCATAAATCTAAAAAGGAAATCCACAAAAAAGCAAATGAAAAAGGAAAACCTACATTTAATATTTTTGCTCGTTCATAATGAGCTGACCTGGAGTTAACCTGGAAATAAAAGAAAGTTGATCACCATTGAACCTCAATGAAAACTACCTGAATCCATCTGTATCCTTCTTATGTTAACTTCTACAGTCTTCAATTTAGAATAGAATTTGAGACAACCATTCTATTCCTACATTTCTAGACATAAACACTTATGATTGGAATACTAAGTCATTTTGGTGTTTTATAGAATGTTCAGGATGTACCTTAATTTTATTTGACAAAATAATATTAAAAGCAGTATATGATACCTCTAACTCTGTACCTAAGATCCACCTATAAGTCTCATATGTAAGTGACAGTCTATATGATGAGGCCAAACATAACAGAAAAAATCAACTCCTTTATAATGGCAGCTACTAAGAGGAAGAATAACATAAATTCATTCCATTGGAAATGCCCCTCCTAAAGAGAAATATTTTGGGCTCTGAGAGATAAGTTTCTCCTAGTAATATTCATAGTCATACAAGTTATCTCTGCTCCACTCAACAAATGTCGAGTCAAGGGGTTAGTAGGGTTTGCCCAGTAGTGATACAGAGAATGAAGAGTCTTCACCTGGAAAAAAATCTGGGTTTGAAAAATAGGTTTATTCTGCTCCAAATAATTAGGAAATCTCTCTAACACAATAGTAAAAACATGGTTTTTATTGTTCTATCTTAGTAGATTTTATTATTATCCCTTAGAACCATGCTCTTTTCTAAGGGAGTGGATCCAGATTGGAAGTGAGAGAAAAGTGAGGAGGATCTGGGAGGAGTAGAGGGAGAAAAACTGAAATCAGGATATATAATGTGAGAAAATAATTTATTTTTAATAAATGAAAAAATAAAGAATTTTAGTTTTGCTTGAAGACTTAAAGATCATGCTATGGAACAGAATCCCTGTGATCAATAAAACAGGTAGACTAAGTCAGTGTCTATGGGAAGTAATACCATCTATTTTTTTTCTAAATCATACACACACACACACACACACACACACACACACCACAGGCAAATATGGACAGGCATTCCTAACAGCTACCAAACATTCAAGCAAAACTTTAAGGTAGATGAAGAAAAAGAGAAGAAATAAAAGCATAGCACTTGGATCTCCCTTCTGTATGAAACAAACCTCTGAAAACCACAACTAGTGAGGAAAAACTTTTGTGAATATATCACAAAATCACCTCCACAACAAACATTTCATTATCACGTGAGAATAACCAATCCCTCTTGCTTGCATGGTCCCTATGCTTCATGAAAAGTGAAGATATTAATGTCTTTCAATATCAAAAAGCTGAGTGAACCCCCAAACAAAATAAAGGCTTTACAAAAATGCAATGAGCTCCATGCATTCACCAATGCTTTCCCATAAAAAGAAAGAATGTGGTTTATTCATCAGTTATCTGGTTGGCATGCATGTCTTGATTTCAGATTTTCAGATGCATTTCTTGGTTCATCTTCCTGAACAAAATAAGCCTCATTTTCCCATTTATCCAGACCCCCTTTCTAGATTCCTGGTCTTTATCCATCTGTACTTCCATCTGGAAACAAATATTTAACAAAGGCTAAGACTCACACATAGAAGAACATATGGTATTTTTTTTCAGAGCCTGGGTTACTTAATATAATGTTTTTTCAGTTCCACCAATTTTTCTGTAACTTTTATAATTGCATTTTTCTTTATGAATGAATACGATTTCATTATACACACATACTGCTTTTTCATCAGCCATTAGTCTGTAGGATAGCCGATGGATAGCTATACTTACTCCATTTCCATACTGTTGTAAAAAGAGCAGGGATAAACACAGATATATATAACTTTTTCAATGGCATGATACATTGGCTATGTTCCCAGGGTAAGAATAACTGAGTCCTGTGGTAATTTGGTTTTTGAAAAACTGCCAAACTTGTTCCATATTGGCTTCACCAATTTATCCAACAATAGATCAGTGTTTCTCCTTCTCCAGATTCTTAGCAGTGTTTCCATAATGGAGGACACTCTGATTGGAATGAGATGTAATCTCCAAGTTTAAATTTGCATATTTCTGATGACTAGAGATGTTGAATATCTTATATGGGCTTATTGAACATTTCATAAACAGCCGTTTGACAATGATTATTTTATACAACAACCTTGAATTAGAATTTTATAATTTTTAATTTGTCTGTGTGTGCGCACATGTGTGTTCTTATGAGTGAGTGTAGGCACATGCTTGACACAGAATATGTGTGGAAGTGGTTAGAAGAAAACTGTGAATTTCAGTCCTAGTCTTCTACCTTGTTGAGGCAGGATATCTCAGACCACCCTTCCACACACCTTCCTCTTCCTCTCTTTTTCTTGTTATTCTCAATTTCATATGTCAGGAGGCTAGTTGTACCAGAGTTGCTGAAGATTCTCTTATCTCTGCCTTCCTTCCCAACATAGAAGTACTAGAATTACAGAATTGTACTATTGTAATTGCTTTTACATGGCCTCTGGGGATCTGAACTCAAGTGGTCAAAACCTTATTCACTGATTCAAAATCTGTCCTGTACATATCTCTTTTATTAATCTAGATCTGAGCATTTTTAATTTAGTTACATCATCATACAGTGCTTGCCATTTTATTTCTGAATCCAATTGAATACCATATTAAGTATAAAGGCATAAAACTAATAGAAAAGATAATTATGTTTCACAAATTTATTATATGTTAGACATTGTGGTAAAGTCTCTATATCAATTGCCTTCTCAGGTCATTCAAAAAATTCTAAAGGAGATAGAACCCCTAGCAGATAGAAGAAGAAACTGTAACAAGCAAGCAATAATTAGGGAGCTGCTTATTGATGCATATACATGTACACCCACATTTGGCAAGGTGTATATGAGGTCTGTAAGTACCTTTCAGTGAATCATTAGTACGTCCTTATGGAGTTTTTTGTATCCCATATTCTTATGAGCGCATTAATTAAATCTGCACGGTCATTTTACCTAAATTCTTACCTTGGATCCATGTTATAATCAGTTTATATTATAGGAACACTCCCTTTTATGAGAGAAGAATGCTATTTTAAAAACTGGGTGCTATTTTAAAACCTGGGTACACTTTTTGCCAGTTCCTGTAAGAGAGCAACAGAAGTCCTCACAAAGCAAAAATGTTCTTTTATTTCAAAAGCCATGTTTATAGAAATATATAGATATTCCCTTATAATAATAAAAAATCTCTTATTGTGCTTACAAAGGCAACTGGGTTTATGATCTGAAATAGACACGCACACACACACAAAGTCAATAGAAAGAGTTGTAGAGGCTAGTTCCAATGGATATGTAAAAAATACAATTTGTGCACCTTAAGCTCAGGGATCAGGCAAAAGAGGAGGTGAAAGATTATAAAAGCCAGAGAAACAGGAAGTTGACTGTGAGAGTGTGTCTTCTGGAAATGGCAGAAGCTACACACTTAAAGTCTCACCAATGTGACTGCAGAAACAGAAGTTTCACAAGGTCAATGACGATAAAGATGCCAAAGTGAATGGGAGAGTTGTGAAGGAATTTGATGCATGAATGGGAGTTAAGTGAGGGTGATGGATAAAGCTCAGGAGTTCACAACTCTAGGAAGAAAAAAAAAACTATAGGCAATTAAAGAATGGTGAGAGTGAGAAAAATAGTGTCCTCCGAAGAGGAGCACACCAATTGGTTATCCAATATCAAATAATCATCCCGGAAAACATGCATACAAACAATACAAACAACACTGTACAGATTGAGCTGGCTGTGTTTCTGCATTTATTAATATATAAATGTATAAATATGTACGCAACAACAAATAATGAAAATAGAGTCAATGAAAGGACTTTCCCTATCAATGGATTAAGGAAGAGGGATAGAGGAGGAAGAGGGAGGGTGGGAACAGGAGGAGATGAGGGAGGGGGCTATAACTGGGATACAAAGTAAATAAATTGTGAAGAAAAAGAAGAAGAAGAGGAAGAGGAGGAGGAAGAAGAAGAAAAAGAAGAAGAAGAAGAAAGGAAAACAAAGATGGGTATATAGACCCAGATTGTGGGAAGAAAGGAAAGGGGAAATGATATAAGTGTATTTTGTCATCCATGTTTTATTGGCAATAAACACAACCATTTCTTTATGATTGATTCCCAATGTTTTTAATTTGTGTCTCAGACACAGTATTTTTTCATAAATGTGTTTTGATTACGTTCTTTCTCTGCCAAATCCTCCAGATCACCCCATCCAATTTTATTCTCTCTTTCTCAATCTTTTTCTCTCTGCTCTCTCTCTTATCTCAAAAAAAGAAAAAATATGACATTTCTTTTCTCAGACATTATCAATTGCAAATAAGTTCCTATTTAGGAGTATGATTCATGTCCTCTCAGTGCTGGGACCCATATGTTTTTAACCAGTGTAGGTCTTGTACATGCTGCCACACTCTCTGTGAATTTATATATACTGTTGTGTCTGGAAGACACTATCATCGGAATCATCCATTGCCTCTGGTCCTTACAATTGTTGCACCTCCTCTTCTTCATAGATCCCTTGGCCTTGATGGGAAATTTATGAAAGCATCTCAGCTAGGACTGGGATCTCTAAAGTCTCTCTCTGCACATTGTCCAGTTGCAAGTCTGTTTTAATAGCCATGTATTGTAAGAAGAAGATGCATTTATATGGTTTGAATAAGGAACTGGTCTACAATTATAGCAGGATGTTGTTAGGAATAACTTTATTACTGTGTTTCTTTAGCAGAATACTAATAAAAATAGGTGTTCCCTGGGTTACCTAGTCTCAGTTTTTTGGTCAGTATAGCAGGGTCAAGTATTGGGTTCCTCCTCATGAAATGAATCTTAAAGTAAACCCCTAAGTGATTGATTATTCTCCTAATTATCTGTGCCACTGTTGTAGAATTTTATCTCTGGCAATCAACGTTGTACTTCCTCAGGAAGCTGGGAATCAATGTGCCTCAAGATCCAGTAATACCTCTATTAGACATATACCCAAAGGACTCTATATCCTACTAGAGAGGAATTTGGTCATGCATGTTCATTGCTCCTGTGTTTATAATAGCTAGAAATTAGAAACAGGTAGATGGCCATCAATTAATCAATGGATGGTGTGAATGCACTATATTTTACAATGGAATATTGTTCAACTATTAAGAAATGTAAAATTTGCGTATAATTGGATCTAACTAGAAAAAAGTCATCCTGAGTGAAACAACCCAAACCCCCCAAAACAAATATTTTCTTTTCTCTTATATGTGGATGTTAGCTGTTAAATTTTCACTATGTGCTACAATCCAAATAACCACAGAGCTTAGGCACCATCTAGTTAAGAGAATAATGAAGAGGAGAGGATCTCCCAGAAAAGGTGAAATATAATGTAGTCTTACAGAGAGATAAAGTGGAAACTAGAACAGCAGGATAAATCATGGAACAAGATGGAAAAGAAGGTAAAAGGGGGAATATGGGAAGAGACAAATAACACTAAAGATCATTTCAAAAATCATATCAAAACCTTCCCTTGAAGAATATTTCTGAAATACATACATATATGAAAGTAATCTAAATAGAGTCACCAAGTAATAGTGTATACAAAGCTACGATTAGACATCTTATGCCCACTAAGTAAAACCTTCAGTACCAGAAATGGCTCACATCTTTTTGAGTTGTTTGCAAAAGGGGAACCACAAAGGAACCCCCTAAAAAAGGTTATTGCCAAAGCTATTGGTTACTAATAACTTGATGATATTTCTCATTGGATTGCTTGATTTGTTGCTGTTTAATTTCATTAGTTCTTTATATACTCTGGATATTAACCCTCTGTCAGATATGGAGTTAGGGAAGATCCTTTCCCAGTCTTTAAGCAGTTGTTTTGTTCTGATGACAGTGTCTTTTGCTTTACAGAAGCTTTTCAGCTACATTAGGTCCCATTTATTGATTGTCGATCTTAGAGCCTGTGCTGTTGGTGTTCTGTCCAAGAAGTTGTTTTCGGTGCCAATGAGTTCTGGGATTTTTGCACATTTTCTTCTAACCGATTTAGTGTGTCTGGTTTTATGTTAAGGTCTTTGATCCACTTGCACATTAGTTTTGTTCTAGACCTATAAGATAGGATAAACATACTAAAATCTGTATACCTAAAGAAGCTAATCAAGAAGGAGGACCCGGGGTAAGATGATCAATCCTTACATAGAAAGACAAATGGGATGGACATTGGAAGTGGAGAAAATAAGAAACAGGACAGGAGCCTACCATAGAGGGCCTTTGAAAGACTCTACCTAGCAGTATATCAAAGTAAATGCTGAGACTCACTCATAACGAAACCTTGGGCAGAGTGCAGGGAATCATATGAAAGAAGGGGGAGTTAGTAAGACCTAGGCAAGAGCTCCACAAGGACCAAATATATCTGGGCACAGGGGTCTTTTATGAGACTGTTTCTCCAACCAAAGAGCACGTATGGATATAACCTAGAACCCCTGCTTGGATGTAACCCGTGGCAGCTCAGTATCCAACTGGGTTTCCTAGTAAGGAGAATAGGGACTGTCTCTAACATGAACTCAGTGTTTGGCTCTTTGACCTCCCCACCCCCTCTAGGGAGGAGCAGCCTTGCTAGGCCACAGAAGAGGACATTGCAGCCAGTCCTAATAAGACCTGATAAGCTTGGATCAGATAGACCGGGAGGAGGTCCTCCCCTATCAGTAGACTTAGAGAGAGGCATGGAGGAGATGAGGGAGGGAGGGTGGTATTGGGAGGGGATGGGAGAGGGGCTACAGCTGGGATACAAAGAAAATAAACTGTAATTAATAAACAAATAAAACTTAAAAATAAAATATTCTTTAATATTTGAGTTTTTATTTTTATATATGAGTAAAGGGGAATCTAGAAAGGTTAGCATGACTTTCTCAGGGTACTTTCTTCTTCATCACTTTTGCCTCACTCTAGATCAAGAATTTTTATTTCCAGTTGGCTCAATGTGGATTTAATTTTGATTATACCATTCAGCTTTGGGGCATGATCTCTGACCCTATTTATTATCTATTATTTAATTTTTTTCTGTTGTCTTGAAAAGTCAAGAACAAAGCTTCTTTATTAAAATGTATGAAAAAAAAAACATATAGCTGTAATACAAGTCCAGTAAAGGGGAGTCTAGAATACATAGAAAGTTGAACAAGAAATTAAAATAAAATTGCAATGAAAAGTTTAGTTCATGTTGCCAAGGAGTTCAGCATCAAGGAGAATTCATTAGGGTGCAAAGTCTCATTGGTTAAGAGTACATACTGCTCTTGAAGGAGATTTATGTTCATTTCCTATCGATAATGTCAGGCTGCAGACAGTCACCTGTAAATTTGCATCCAGAGGATGCAGTAACATCTTCTGGTCTCCACAGGTACCTACACTCAAATACACATCCACATAAGCACACACACATTTACATAATTTTTTAAAGATTTTTTTACAGTTTACTCAGTTTATATCCTGATTATAGTCTCCTCCTTCTCTCCTCACAGCCCCACCCTCCCTCCTTCTTGCCCTTAACCCCTCCCTTAGTCCACTGAAAGGGGAGTCCTCCTCCCCAACCATCTGATCCTAGTCTATCAAGTCTTATCAGGAATGCCTAGGTCCTCTTCTTCTGTGGCCTGACAAGGTCACCCCACCAGGGGGAAGTGATCAAAGAGCAGGCAACTGAGTTCATGTCAAAGACAGTCCTTGTTCCTCTTAGTTAGGAAACCCACGTGGAGACTGAGTTGCTTATGTGCTACATCTGCTCTGGCTCAAAGATCAACAATTAATAAATGGAACCTCATGAAAGTGAAAAGTTTTGTAAACAAAGGACACTGTCAACAAAACAACAGCCTACAGACATGGAAAAGATCTTTACAAACCCTACATCTGACAGAGGGTTAATATGCAGATTGTTTAAAAAACTCAAGAAATTAAACTCCAACAAACCAAATAAGCTAACGAAGAAATGAGATACAGAGCTAACCAGAAATTTCTCAACAGAGGAATCTCAAATGCTGGAGAAGTACTTAAAGAAATGCTCACCATCCTTAGTCATCAGAGAGATGCAAATCTAAACAACCCTGAGATTCCATCTCACATCCATCAGAATGGCTAAGATCAAGAACTCAAGTGACAACATATGCTGGAGAGGATAAGGAGAAAGGGGAACCCTCCCCCATTGCTGGTAGGAGTGCAAACTTGCACAACCCCTTTGGAAATCAATTAGGTGCTTTCTCAGACAATTGGGAAAAGCGCTATCTCAAGGCTGGGCTACACCAATCCTGGGCATATACCCAAAAAATGCTACACCATACAAGGACATTTGCTTAACTATGCTCATAGCAGCTTTATTCATAATCACCACAATCTGGATATATGAACTTAAATGAGAAATAATCACTTCTAAAAAGAAGTAATTTGTCAATTTATTGGATATTACTGAAAGTTTTATAACAATAAAAACAAAATAAATTTTAAAAATTAATATACAAACATTTTGAAATGGTTTACAGTGGAAAGTGATTGGCTACATGCCTATTAAAGTTTGTCACATTGATGTATTTTCAGGGGAGACAAGATGGTGGCACCAGGAAGAAGCTGCTTTTGAGCTACAGAACATTTTTGGTACAGCAACCAAGAGCCTGAACTCAGGGCCCTAAAACAGTGATCCTGTTTTCCAGGTGAGAGGAAGCCCCAAGGTGTGGGAACCAGCCGGTCCATTCCCAGGACACCCAGCCAGAACACGGTCACGCAGGCACTTGGTCACCAGGCCAGAACCATACTCCTGCGTATCCTGATCACCTTCCCAGGCTGAACAGTGGGCACAAAAACACCAGAATCCCAGTCGAGAGAAAACCCCACAGGGAAGGAAGGAAATGGGTCTGACCTAGGTCACCCAGCCTTCCCCAGGAAAAGGTCCCACAGAATGGCTGGCACACACCGCCAGCTCTGAACTAGGCTCCACCCGAGAGCACAGAGACTTGCAGCGCACCCAACTCTCCTCCACAGAAGAACTGTGAGCCCCAGGGCATCAGAGCCTCGGTTTCCCTGTCAGTAGAAAACCCCACAGGTAAGGAAACAAACAGGGACTGAGATATGGTACCCAGAATCTCCCTGGAAAAAGTGCCCAGAGACTTGCTGAGCACCAACTACCCATCACAGACAGATCTGTGTGACCCAGAGCACCAGAGCCTGGGTTTTCCTGTCTTCAGAAAATCACACAGGAAAGGACTCCAAATTGGTGAATCGAGGGGCTGTGGAACCCAAAACAACTGTACGAAGAGCCTGTGGAGAAGGGGGACAAAACCTGATCTGAGTCCAATAAGACACATGCCAACCGCAGTCATCTCGGTGGACTTCTCCTGGGGAATCGATTCCAGGGCACTTCCCCATAATGGGCAGAAGGAGCTGTGGATGTAGCCAAGCCTGCAGCAGAGGAAGCAGGGGAGAGACCATAGCCAGCAAGAAAGCAGGAGCTGAGGTACCCCAACCAGCACTGAAGCAGAGGAGGCAGCCCGCAGTGCACACAGCAGCTTGCAAGGAGCACAGTGCTGCATGCTCCAAGCACAGATCTCCTGCATCCCCCACAGCCTTATCTGAGGGGGTAATGGCTGAGGAAGCAAATATAGCTTCCCAACTCAGGGAGCAGAGTGCAGACTGCCGGGCTCACAGCTTCTAGCATAAAAGTCAGAACCGGTCTCAGAGAGTCCACAACAGAGTACTTGTCCCACCCACCGCATCAGCCGCAGACCTCAGTGTCCAGCCTGCTGAGCCCACCATAGACTGTAGACCACCAGATACTCAGGAAACCTGTGCAGGCGCAGTTAAGCCCCCAATCTGTGCCTGCTAACTGCTCACAGCTCCTAGCTCAGAGCACAGGGCCCAACTCACAGAACCTACAACAGAGTATGCATCCCACCCACAGCATCAGCTGCAGACCCCGGAGTCCAGCCTGCTGACCCTGCCAAAGACTGTAGACCACCAGGTATTCAGGAAACCTAAGCAGGTGCTTTACAGCCGCAATCTGTGTATGCTAACTGCGCTAGCATCGACATCCCCTCCTGTGCTTGGTCCCAACCCATATATCCCAATTAGCTACACACCCTAGCACTCCTCCTCAAGACAAACATCCCTGCACCCTCATCCGTGCCCACTCTCACTCTCTCTCGCGCATGCACACACACACACAGACAAACAAGCTTACCATTCTGTGCCAGCAGCTTTTTCTCCCTCAGACTGTAGACCACCAGGAACAACTGAAGCAACAACACACACTCTCAAACTGCTGGACCTCCCTGATCTTCCTGAATAATTCCACAAACACCAGAGTAAAACTTGGGAGTTCAGACTCAAGGAACAAACAGCGAATATTATATATAAGCAATGCCCAAAGGTTGACATAAGAACTCACCCAACAAATATCAGGATACCATTCCCCACCAGCAACACCGAAAACCAATGGATATTTTCATTTAGCAGAAACACAGGAAAATGAATTTAAAGCTATGATTATCCAGTTACAACAGGAACAAAAAGAGGAAATGAACAGAGCTCTCAAAGAACTTCAAAAGAATATAATGGCCCACATAGAGGAACAATAAAAACATATAGAAAGGAAACAAATACAAAAATAGGAGCCACCCTCAATCAGATGGAGGAAATGGTGCAAAGCATGAAAACAGAATTAGAATCTATAAAGAAAACACAAACAGAGAAAAACCTGGAACTGGAGAACTTAGAGAAAAGATCAGGAACCACAAAGGTAAGCATCACCAATAGAATACAAGAGATGGAAGAGAGAATCTCGGGAGCTGAAGATACACTTACTGAAATGGATTCCTCACTCAAAGAAGTAAAATCAGAAAAGTCCCAAACACAAAACATTCAAGAAATCAAGGACGCCATGAAAAGACAAAACCTAAGAAAAATGGGAATAGATGAAAAAGAAGACTCCAGGCTCCAAGGAACAGAAAATAGTTTTAAGAAAATGATAGAAGAAAATTTCCCTAACTTTAAGAAAGAGATGCCCATAAACATGCAAGAAGCCTACAGAACACCAAATAGACTAGACCAGAAAAGAATTACCTCACTTCACATCATAGTCAAAACACTAAACCTACAAAACAAAGAAAAATATTAAAGGCAGCAAGGGAAAAGGGTCAAGTAACATATGAAGGTAGACCAATCAGAATCACACCAGACTTCTCATAAGATAATATGAAAGCCAGAAGGGCCTGGGCAGAGGTCATGCAGTCTTTAAGGGAACAGAGATGTCTGATACCCAGGAAAGCTGTCAATCAACATAGATGGAGAAAACAAAATATTCCATGACAAAACTAAATTAAAGCAATATCTACACAACAACCCGACCCTAGAAGATACTACTAGAAGGAAAACTCCAATCCAACGAAAACAACTACACCAAAGAAAATGTAGGATACAAATAATCTCCCAGCAAAAATTAAAAGAGGGAAAAAAAGCAATGAATCATAGCAAGACCACCAACTCCACAATAAAAGGAAATAACAGTCATTGGTCACTATTATCTATGAACATCAATGGACTCAACTCTCCGATAAAAAGACACAGACTAATAGAATGGTTGTGGAAACAGGATGCAACATTCTGCTGCATTCAAGAAACACACCTATGCAACAAAGTTAAACACTACCTTAGAGTAAAGGGCTGGAAAAATGTGTTTCAAGCAAATGAACTCAGAACACAAGCTAGGGTAGCTATCCTAGTATCTAATAAAAGAGACTTTCAACCAAAACTTTCAATCAAAAAAGATGAAGACGGCACTTCCTTCTCATCAAAGGAAAATTCCAACAGGAGGACATCACAATTTTGAACATCTATGACCCAATACAAGACCACCTGCAATTGTAAATGAAACATTATTAAACCTGAAATCACACATTGATCTCATCACCTTAATAGTGGGAGACTTCAACACTCCACTCTCACCAAGGGACAGATCATCCCATCCAGTCAGAAGCAAAACAGGGAAACAAGGGCACTCGCAGAGACACTAAATCAAATGGACCTAATAGATGTCAGAACTCTTCACCCCAGATCAAAAGATCTTTTCAGCACCTCACAGAACCTTCTCCAAAAGAGACCATATAGTTGGTCACAAAGCAAGCCTCAGCAGATACAGGAAGATTGAAATAATCCCTTGTATCCTATCTGACCATCATGGTCTAAAGCTGGACCTCAACAACAACAGAAACAGCAAAAATCCTGCATATACATGGAAATTGAACAACTTGCTACTCAAGGACAGCCTGGTTAGGGAAGAAATTAAGAAGGAAATTAAAGACTTCCT
>CM053754.1:52751924-52780615 GCA_028658305.1 Pachyuromys duprasi
ATAAACAAATAAAACTATTCAAAGAATCAATGAAACCAAAAGCTGATTCTTTGAGAAAATCAACAAAATAGACAAGCCTTTAGCCAAACTAACACAAAGGCAGAGAGAAACAATCCAAATCAGCAAAATCAGAAATGAAAATGGGGACATAACAACAGACACTGAGGAAATCCAAACAATCATTAGGTCTTACTACCAAAGCCTATATGCCACAAAATTTGAAAATCTAAATGAAATGGACAAATTACTTGATAGATTTTACTTGATAGACAAATTACTTGACAGATTACTTGATAGAAATCTTGACAGATTCCATCTACCTAAATTAAGTCAAGATCAGGTAGAAAAATTGAATAGACCTATATCCCCCAAGGAAATAGAAGCAGTCATCAACAGCCTCCCTTCCAGAAAAAGACCTGGGCCAGATGGATTCAGTGCAGAATTCTACCAGACCTTCAAAGAAGTGCTAACTCCAATTCTCTTTAAACTATTTCACAAAATAGAAATAGAAGAAAAATTACCAAAGTCATTCTATCAATCCACAGTCACCTTGATACCTAAATCACACAAAGACCCAACAAAAAAAGAGAACTTCAGACCTATATCTCTTTAGAGTATTGACCGAATCCAGCATTGTGTGTGTGTGTGTGAACAATTATCAATGAAGAAATGATGAATTCATGATACAAGAGAGGAGATGGATAGGAGGAAGGGGATGGAAATGATGTAAATACATTGGATTCATGTATGAATTACCAAATAAACTAAAGAACAATAGTCGGGAGAGAGGTGAGAATTAAATCAATGAGAGTTTGACAGAGAGTGTGAGAGATCAGAGGGAGATAAATATTAAGCGCAGCACAACGTCTACATGTTGTAAACTAGTCTAGACTAAGAACATGGGAAAATAATTATGTAAGCAGAGATACATAGAAGATTACCAAAGTGACAGGATACATCAGTGAGCATTACAAGATGAAGATAGATGACAATACAGATGGTATACTGTCCAAATGTTAACTTGAATGAAAAATGCGGAAGTAGTGTGTTATTCAGTGATTGGAGGGTAACATTTTAGAGAGAGCTAGACCTTTTTAATAGAATTTTGATTTTTCACTGTAACAAGAAAAGATAGTCTCTTCCTTGGCCGCTGCTAAAGACTGAACTCACTTTTTAAGTCCTGACCCTGATTTGACAGTATATGCAGTTAGTTGTTTGGGAGTTAATTAGGGGTAAATGAAGTTATAACAGTTTGGCTGTAATTCAGTGAGATCATTGTCCTTACAAAAAAGGAACATAACAGGAGAGAGTTCTCCAAGCACTCATAAAAAAAAAATCAATAAAGTACATAGATATACAGAAGTCAGAAGTAGTTCCCTGTTAAGAAGCTGATGGTACCTTGTTCTCAAATTTATAATTGCTAGGACCATAGGAAAACTTTACTTTTTAAAATATAACCAGACTGATATATTGTTATGACAAACACAATCACCAAAAATGCCATTAGATTTCATTTCCCTGCCCAGGAAACTGGGAATACTTGAACCTTAGTAATTTGTGCCCATGAATATATATTCTAATCATTGAGATTGGATTAATAACAACTTCTCCATGCTATAGTCACAGCATCCAGAGAAAAAGTTGACCTACACCATGACCAGGATTTGTCTTTACTCTCCTGGTCTCCTCAGTGTTTCAGAAAAAGAATGTCAGTGTGAGAAGGCTGATAAGCAACCAAATGGAGATGTTATCATTACTACAGGCAAGTGTTCAGAGAACTGGCCTAGAGGTATTTTCAAATTATCTTCTATTTGCAATGACTTTTTAACTTTTTTATTTACTTTTTATTAATTGCAGGTTATTCACTTTGTATCCCAGCTGTAGCCCTCTCCCTCTGCCCCTCCCAATCTTACCCTCCCTCCCTCATTTCCTCCCATTCCTCTCCCTCAGTCCACTGATAGGAGATGTCCTCCTTCCCTTCCCTTTGACCCCAGCCTATCAGGTCTCATCAGGACTGGCTGCATTGTCTTCTTCTATGGCCTGGTAGGGTTACTCTCCCCTCCAAGATAGGTGATAAAAGAGCCAGCCACTGAGTTTATGTCATACAGTCCATGTTCCCATTACTAGGAAACCCACTTGGAGACTGAGCTGCCATGGGCTACACATGTGTAGGGGTTCTAGGTTTTCTCTATGCATGCTCTCTGGTTGGATAGTTGATTGGAGTGTCAGTATCAGAAAAGACCCTTGTACCCAGATTTTTTGGTTCTGTTGCTCTCTTTGTAGAACTCCTGTCCCCTCCAGGTCTTTCTATTTTTCCCTTCTTTCATGAGATTCCCTATACTCTGCCCAAGTTTGGCTATGAATCTCAGCATCTGCTGTGATACGATGCTGGCTAGAGTCTTTCAGAGGACCTCTTTGGTAAACTCCTATCCTGTTCCCTGTTTTCTCCCTCTTCCAATGTTTATCCCATTTGCCTTTCTGAATGAGGTTTGATCATTGTACCCAGGGTCCTTCTTGCTTAGCTTCTTTAGGTGTACAGGTTTTAATATGTTTATCCTACATTAAATATCTATATACACTTATAAGTGAGTATATACCATGTGTGTCTTCCTGCTTCTGGGATACCTCACTCAGGGTGATCTTTTCTACTCCTCACTATTTGTCTGCAAATTTCATGATTCCCTTGTTTTTAATTGCTGAGTAGTATTCTGTTGTGTAAAGGTACCATAATTTCTGTATCCATTCCTCAGTTGGAGGACAACTCAGTTGTCTCCAGCTTTTGGCTATTACAAATAAAGCTGCTACAAATATGGTTAAGCAAATGTCCATGTTGTATACTTCAGCATAATTTGTATATATGCCTTGAAGTGGTATAGCTGGATCTTGATGTAGCACTATTCCTAATTATGTGAGAAAGTGCCAGATTGATTTTCAAATTGGTTGTACAAGTTTACATTCCCACCAGCAATGGAGTAGGGTTCCTCTTTCTCAAGTGACAGTATGTGTTGTCACTTGAGTTTTTTATCTTAGCCATACTAATGGGTATAAGGTGAAATCTCAGGGTCCTTTTGATTTGCATTTCCCTGATTACTAAGGATGTTGAGCATTTCTTTAAGTGTTTCTCTGCCATTCAGTGTTCCTCTGCTGAGAATTCTCTGTTTAGCTCTGTACCCCATTTTTAATTGGGTTACTTGATTTTTTGATGTTTAACTTCTTAAGTGCTTTATATATTCTGGATATTAGCCCTCTGTCAGATATAGGGTTGGTAAAGATCCTTTCCCAGTCTGTAGGTTGTCATTTTGTTCTGATGACAGTGTCCTTTGCTTTACAGAAGCTTTTCAGTTTCATGGGGTCCCACTTATTGATTGTTGATCTTAGAGCTTGTGCTGTTGGTGTTCTGTTCAAAACATCGTAATAAAATATAAATGTAGTTTAACTCAAATCTCTTTTTTTGAGAATTTTACTCATGTATACATGAGAGGTGATCATTTTTGTACTACTTTGGTTTTCTGATGCTGTAACAAAACATGGACAGGAAGCAACATATGAGAGGAGAGTATTTAAGCTTAGAAGTTGCAGACCATCACTGAGACAATTCAAGACAAAAAAGACAAGCCAGGAATATGAAGGCAATAACTGAAACAGAGAATATAAAGAAACACTGCTTACTTGCTTCCTTCTGCTTTGTTTCTTTTTTTTTTAAGGATTAACTCTTTTTATTTTAATTTTATTTTAGATGCATTAGGGTGTCAGACACTTGGAACTAGAGTTACAGACAGTTGTGAGCTGTCATGTGGGCTACTGGGAATTGAACCCGGGTCCTTTAGGAAGAGCAAACAGTGCTCTAAACCACTCTCCAGCCCTCCCCTTGGTTTCTTACATAAATTTTTATTAAAGCCCAGTTACCTACATATGGATATCTCCTACAGTGGCATCATAGTGGGCCCTACATCAGTTAACAACCATACGGCTAATCAGGTAGAAAAATTTCCTCAGGTGTGGTTCTGTATTCTCAGGAGTTTCAAGTTGAAAATCAAAGCAATCATGACAGTATATATACCCCGTTTTTATAATCAACTCTGGAGATCCCACCCAGCATGACTCTCTCTAAATTTCATGTCAACTTTTGTTTTTTAAAACACACAGTCACACACACTCACAGAGAGAGAGAGAGAGAGAGAGAGAGAGAGACAGAGACAGAGACAGAGACAGAGACAGAGAGAGAGACAGAGAGAGAGACAGAGAGAAGAGAGAGAGAGAGAGAGAGGAAAGAGAGGGAGAGAGACAGACAGACAGTACTATCAGTGCCACACGGTGTGGAGTCATCTACTGAGCATGGGCTATGCGCTAGTGGTCACTCCAGTGAAGAATTCTATCTCCCCATAATTTATCCGTTTACTGTAGCTCTTGAGCTAGTGGTGGGACCTCATAAGCTCGCTCCTCTCCCATCCTTGCTGGGAATTTGTTGGCTTGATATGATTCATGCTCTTTACAAGTAACCACAGCTGCTGTGAGTGCGTGAATAAAAGAGGCATATCTTCTCAAGAATACTTCTCAATCATTTTATAGTACTCTTCTCTGTATACATTTTACAGTATCCCCTACCCTCCTGTTCTTCAATTCTTTCCAACCCCTTTCCTAGATTGTTTCCTAAGCCTTGGGGTAGGTGTTGCTATAGATAATCCGTTTGGAACTGACTGTTTACAGTCACTAATTGTCAGTATCTTATTCGGTAATGAGTATTTAACATTAACCATTGCCTTCTGCAAAGAAAAACTTCTTTGAACTAGGTAGTGAACAGAACAAAAACATGAACACAGGTATAGCTAGTTAGAAGGCAGTTTGACAGTGTGCTCACTTTGACCCCTTAGAAAAATAACAATGATGGTTTCCCATAGGACTTATGACTTTACTAGCCATGTGCTTTTGACTAGGTTTACAGCACCAGGCATGGATTTACTCTTATACATTAGGTCACAAATGCAATGAGAAAGTGATTGGTGGTTTCTAAACAGCCATTGCTACTTTTATCTCTGCCATTCCTTTATACAGCATTCATTAAACAACCATAATTTGGGAGACAAATAAAGACTGTATAACAAAAAGGAGGAGTAAGCAATAGAATCAGGTCCCTAAATTACTTAAAATAGGAATTACAAGAAAAGAACTTTAAAATACACTCAGAAAATCATCTTCCATTGATTGGTGGAGTCAAATTGAAGACCCAGACATCAGTACACAAATCTATGAACAACTGAAGTGATAAGGAATCTAGAAATACACAGCGTTAAAAAAAAAGACAACATGTTCAATAAATATTTCTGGTTACACTGGATGGCTACATGTAGAAGAGTGCAAATAGGTCCATAATTATTACCCTTCTCAAAACATATCTCCAAATAGATCCAGACCTCAACATAAGGAGAAATACACTGAATCTGATAAAATAGAATGTGGGAATAAATTGTCTTGAACAGATTGGCACAAGAAAAGGCTTTCCGTACAAAATGCTAATAGGAGAGACACTAAGAATAATACTTAGTAAATGGGACTTTATGAAACATAAAAACTTCTATATCACGAAGAAAACTACCAACTTTCAGAAAAAGTGGCAGACTACAGAATAAAAAAACTCATATTTTATAGAGGGATAATATATAAGTTATATTTTTTAAATGGGGCATCATGAAAATAACCCAATTAAAATATGGGGTACAACTCTGAAAGAGGAAACACAAATGGCTGACAGGCACCTAAAGAAATGTCCAACATCCTTAGTCATGCAAATCAAAACTACTTTGAGTATTCATCTTAAACCAGTCAGAATAGCCAAGATCAATAAAATAAAAATTCATGATGGAGAGGATGTGGAGTAAGGAAAGCAGTCAATTGCTGGTGAAAGTGCAAACCTACACAGCCATTATAAAAAAAATATCATGATAATTTCCCAGGAAGTCTTGGAAAAAGACCTACCTCAAGATCCACCTATGCAATTCTGAGGCAAAATATCCAAAAAGTCTGTATCCTACTACAGAAATGCTCAAACATGTTCACTGCTACTCTATCCAAAATGTGTAGAAAGTGGAAATAGCCTAGATGTCTGTCAAGAAAATGTGAATGTGGTATATTCACAAAATGAAATATTACTCAGCTGTTAAGAAAATGTCCCTCTCCTGCAAGGGGCTTGACTTACGACAGCTGAGAACATCCATGGATGGACTTTAAGGAGAAAAAGATACATAGATGCTCACAGACAGCAAGACATTGCTTTTGGGTCAACATAGCTGCACTGATTTTCGAGCTTCAGCACTTGACTTCAAAGACAAAATGACCCAGAGAACTTTTGGGATAATCCAACTGAGTCTTGTGTCTTTGGGTGACATGTCCTGATCTTCTGAATCGTGCTGATTCATGTTGCTGCTTGGTGTTGGCCCTTGGACTGTACTGCTGGTATCCTGACTACTGAGTTTGGCAATCCCCTAAAGACCCATCGACCCTAATCTGTAAGAAGTACTTAAAGGAAGTCTAAAGCCCTTTCCCCTATTAACCTAAGGTTAGGGGTTGGAAGGGAGGAAAAGGTGTTCAAGAATCCCAAATAAAGTAGGTTTGGTAAAAAAAAAAAAAAATCTAAGCTTATGTGTGGCCTTGTTGGTGAAATTATATCACAGGGTGTGGAGTTTGAGGTTTTAGATGCTCAAGCCAGGTCCAATGTTACACATTCTTAGTGCCGCCTTCGGATCCAGATGTAGAGCTTTCATTTACGTCTCCAGCATTATGCATGCTGCCGTGCTTCATATCATGATGATAATGAACTAAACCTCTGAACTGTTAACTGTTCAATTTACAATTGAAGTAACATTTTGATTAAATGTTTATTTCTTTATAAGGTTTGCCTTGGTCATAAAGTCTCTTCACAGTAGTAGAAATCCTAGGAGAGAAGTTGATATCAGAGACTGGGATTCTGCTGTGATAGGCTGGATCATGCTTTTGTTTGGAGGAATGTAGAATACTTTGGGATTTTTGGACTAGAAAAACAATTGGATAGTTTAAGAGGGCCTTAATCAGCCATACAAGTGAAAGCAAGGAAGAGAGTATGATCTGAGGATGATTTGGACTGTGGGAGCCCTCACAGAGGTTTCAGAAAAGAAGAATATTAATAGGTGGCCTGTAGATTGTTCTTGTAATATTTTAGAGAAGAATGTGGCTGCTTTCTGCCATTTCTTAAAACAAACATACAAACAAAAAACAATGCCTTGAAGCTAATATGAAGTGTTCTGGATTATCATCTTTGGGAGAGGATATTTTCAAATAACCTAGTATTGACAGTGTTGTATGGCTATTAGTCATTTGCAGACTTATAATGAAAAGGAGAAATCAAAGCAAGAAAAATACAAAATATAGAGTTAGTGTAGAAAAGGAGCACCAGGAAGTGTAAACAAATTAAAGAAAATCTTGATGTTACCAGAAAAAAAGAAAGGTGTGACCTCAGAGCAAGATCCCCTCTCCTCCACCCCCCAGCAAACCTTACAACTTTTGAAAAGGAATTAAAGTGACAAGGAATTAGAGAAATGCTTAAAGTCAGGTAGGGTTGTGCACACCTTTAATTGCAGCACTCAAAAGGCAGAAGCTGGTGGATCTCTGACATCAATGCCGGCCTGATCTCACAGTGCAAGTTCCAGGATAGCCAAGTTTAGGCAATGAAAGAAACTATTGGAAACAGAAAACTGGCAAAATATATTTGAAGAAGGAAGCCATGTTCCAGTCCCAGAAGCAACAAAACTTGGTACCTTTGGCCAGGTGGTTCTGGTTTTAGAGTCAAGGATATTAGAATGGAGTTGTGGAATCTCCCTCTATGATTAATGAAAGATTCTGAGACTAGGCATTTTTTCAGGAATGTTCATGCATGGAGGCCTAGAGGGGCCATTGTATGAAGCTGTGAAGGTAAACCCTTGATGGCATTGGACACCCCAAGATGTTGTAGTTGCCAGAGTTATGGATATTTTCCAGGAAAAGCTGTTAACAAGAAGTAGAATCAGCCAACAAGAATGAAGCATATTGCAGTCAATAATACTAAAAGACACTGGAGATCTAAAGAGCACTTTGACATCAGACACAGAGATGCAGGCTTTGGAGTTTTCCCAGCTGGTTTTTGTTTGTTCTACTTTAGTCCAGTATTTCCTTACTGTGCTCTCATTCCCCCCCCCTTTAGAAATTAATGAACATCCTGTCCCACTCTATGTTGAAAGTATGTGATCTGCTTTTGATTTTGATTTTATAAGGGATTATAGTTAAGGGATTGCATCAATCTCAGAAGAGATTTGGGGTTTGGGGCTTTTAAACATTGTTGAGACTGTGATAGATTTTGGGGACTTTTGAAGACTGAATGTAATTTTACATAGTGACATAACAACAATCCTATGGAGGCCAGGCAATGCAATGTGGTGGCTTAAAAGAAAATAGGCCCCAAAGGGTCACAGGGAGTGGGACTATTAGGAGGAGGGGCCTTGTTGGAGTAGGTGAGGGCTTGTTGGAGAAAGTATGTCATTGGGGGTGAGCTTTGAGGTTTCAGATGCTCAAGCCAAGGCCAGGGTCCTGCTTTCTCTTGCCTTGAGCTCTGGATATAAAACTCTCCGCAACTTCTCCAGCACTATATCTTCTTACATACAATCATGCTCCCTGCCATGATGTCAATTAACTAAACCTCTGAACTATCAGTCCCCAATTAAATATTTTCCTTTAAAAGAATTGCCATGGTCATAATGTCTCTTCACAGCAATAGAAACCTTAACTAGGACAACTTCTGATTACCATTTTTAAAATATTAGATTCCTTTCAGGTTGAAACATAAATTCCCATTAGTGATGACCATATTTTCCTTCTGATATGTATAGATGACTAGAGTAGCATTTTGTGACAAAGGCACGGAGGGTTTTAAAAATTGTCTCCTGATATAGACACTTAGTTACTCTTCTACTTCTAGGAAGATATACCATGATCAAGGCTACTTAAAAAATGACTTTGGTTTTGCTTGCAGTTTCAGAGGAGTATTCCATGGTCATCATGATGGGGTGCACAGCAGCAGATAGCCATGCATCACAGTAGAGCAGTAAATAAGAGATTAGATCCTGATACAAAGGCAGCAAGCAAATAGGCTGACTTGGCATTTGAAGCCACAAGTCTCATCCACAGACACAAATCTTCTCAAAAAAGGCAATACTTGCAATTGTTCTTAAGCAATCCACCAACTATGAATCAATAATTCAAATATGTGAGTCTATGAAAGGCATTGTTATTCAAAGCACAACAGACATTTTTGCTTTGAGTTTTGAAGAAGAGTTTATCCTGAAACAACTTTCAGAATTTGGCATGACTTTGAAACAGACATGAGTTAGCCAAGGATTGCCTGCCCCAAGACAGACTAGGACTACTCCTGATCAGGAGTACTTGAAACAATCATGAGAAAAGTGTTATTGTAAGTCCCATTTTACAAATGAGCAAAAGAGCTCAAGTATTTTATCCAAGTTGTTAAAAAACTTATACTAGATAAATTGCAAAACAGTATTTCAGAATCTGAAAGCTTTCTTCTACTCCATGGTATAGAACTTATATCTATATTTATATATATAATGTTATATATATTCTGTTATGTATATAAAGTTATATGTAATGTTATATATATACATATATATTTCTCTAACTTTCATAGCCAGGAGAGGTGATACACACCTATAATCCCAGCACTCAGGGTGGCAGAGACAGGCTGATATCTGAGAGTTAGAGGTCACCTGGTCTATATAGTGAGTCCAGGACAGCCAGGGAAAAACAGAAAGCTTCTCTCAAAAACCCACTAATAATAATAATAATAATAATAATAATAATAATAACATTGGATTTTATCCATGTTGCTTGTTTTGTACATGCCAATGATGGGTTGACAAAAGAATTATAAATCATGTATAGGGAGAAGATTTAAAGATTATAAATGTCAAGGATATCCAAGATTTCCTGAATGCTTCAGTGATCTAAAGGCCTGTTATACTATCCTTGTGGAATTCACATTGGTCAGGGCTCCAGGAGTTGTTTGCCTGGACTTCACTGGTAGATTTGCAGAACAGGTGCTTCAATGTTGAAAACACTGTCCCATGAATCCCTATGTTGCCCACAATAGGTCTCTGGATGGTAAGGATCAAATGTCTGGCTGCTAGCATAGAAGGACCTTGTATCTGGGACTTTGCAAGCACTTACTTGAAGGCTCACTCATTCTCTAGCAGAACCAATCAGAAAGCACAGGGTTTCCCCTGTTCTCTACTCTCAGATTTGATCTTGCCAGGGTGAATGTGAATGTAGGCTATCGTTAGCTCAGTGGTGTTGCTGTCGCAGAACTTGGGGGACGGTCTAGCAATCCACTGGGAGTCTAGCCACCATGATGGAACTGGGAGGCTGCTGGTGTAGATGCCTTTGGAAAGCCCTGGGGAGGCATGGACCTGGTTGACCCAGCAGAGCCACCACACTGTGCTCTGTGCTAGGAGCCATGGACACTGCAGATCACCTCCACTGCCTCTGCCAAGGAGGCAGTAGAGAGGCCCCTCAAGGGGATTGAATATTTGTCATTCTCAGTACCCAAAGAAGTCAATGGATGACATGAATCCAAATGTTCTCAGCTCACTGTTTGTCCCCTTTCTCCCAGGAAGCCTCAGTGTCAATGTTCTGGGTTCAGCTGCCCCTCCACTCACCAACTTCAAAGTTTCAGATTCTCTGCCCCTCAGATATGGTATGGGCTGGTCACTGCCATCTTGGATCCCCCCACCATTCATATTTTTACCTTAAGTCACAGAAACTGACAATATTTCAGTGACAGGTCCTGTGGTATAAGCAATAGTATATAGAATGTAAATGGCCTTTAAGGATTCCTTAAAGTTATTTTTTAATGTCCTTTTTTTGAGTTAATGAAATTTGAGTATTATTTCCTACTGAAGCACAACCTAGCTGCCTTGAATGACATAGAAACTAATAATAAAAAATTAGTCAAAAGATTACAATCCCTCATTTATATCATGAAAATAAGTAGTGAAATTGGATATTGAGTCATCTGAACATGTTTTTTGCAAAGGACATTCAGTATGGTGAGTCTTTTTCTTGTCAAGAGCAGTAATAGGTACCCCCTCTGACCCTCAACTTATTGACATCTTCAAGGATTACTCAGAAAACTTATTATTATCTGATTGTGATTGAAAATAAGTAAATATTAAGAGAGAACACATTCAACTGTCCTAATAGTGGGAACATAGTGAATATTACTATGTGGAAAATTTTCTTATTACTTATTTTATTTTTGAAATTATAATATAATTATAGCATTATCCACCTTTCATTTCTTTCCTACAAACTCTCCAACATGCTCCACTTGCTCTACTTCAAATTCAGGGTCTCTTTTTAAATTAATTATTGTTATATTCCTAAATAAAAATTTTTTGCTCTATATGTTAAATATATGTATGTTTTTAAGGCTGACCATCTAGTATTGGATTACCAATCAATGTGCTCTTCTCTTGGGGTGACTATTTCTCCCACTCAAAACATTCCTTAATCTCCTGAAATTTGTTGTTGTTGGTGGTTTTATGCAAGGTTTCAGCCTCGTGGATTTTTCACCTTCCACTTTAGCATGTCTGTTTTTGCACTTGTTCAAATCTCAAGGCATTCATGTTGGTGAGACTAGATGAAATAAGCTTTTGACATTCCTGACACACTATCACACAGAAAATTTCATGATCCTCTGGCTCTGTCTTTCCATTACCTGTCCTGAAATGGTCACTGATTTTAGCTAGAAGAGTTTGTTTTGTTTGTTTGTTTGTAGGTGCATCTGTTAAGATTGGGCTCCACAATTCTATACTTTGATTGCTTGTAGTTTTTTTGTTATGGTCTCTGTGTGTTGTAAGAAGAAGTTTCCTTGATGAGATGTAAGAAATATACTTATCTTTGCGTATAAGGAAAATCTTTTAGCCTGTATCTAAGGGTTATGCTGAGTTAGTAAAGTGATGGTTGGAGATGCTTCTCCAAGGTCCATGAATGCTTGTCTAAGTTTCCAGTACCAGAAATCTACTCTTTCTTACTGATTCTCTCAAGCACAATTTAAGAAATGTTGGCAACCACCAAAGTATGCATGCCACTATTGCATTCTTAAATTTATCTTATCATGGAGCTCATATCTGTGGTTATCAGGTATCTTAGCTAGGTAGAGTGTTGGTTGTTCCCTCATTTTGGAAGATTAGATAGCACCTCTGGTATCATGAAAGCCAGTCCTCAGGGAGGAGGCAATAATGTCAGCTCATGTGTTAGCGTTTAAATTTCACTGACATAAAGAGTGCACAGACATTTAAGAAGAAAATCTGCCAGTGTCAGAGGAATTTCTGTAAGTAAGTGGGAACTTGAGAGTAAAATTTCAGGGGCTAAAAAAGCAGACAATAATAATGAACTAGAATAGCAGTCATAATATTTAGGGGGGAAAAAGAACTATAAATGCAAGGTTTATAAAGAGAATCTACTATAGTAACTCAGAAGTAAAAGAAAACTTCTTAAGGCATCTGAGGACCAAAGCACAAACCATCAGACCTTGATGAAAATCAAGTCAGAATTTCCACCTTCTCTTTCCATGCCTTTGAGCCTCAGTTCACAAATATTGGTCAGCTCAGAAATCTTTGTCTGTAACTGAAAGAGGAAGGAGAGCTTCATAGTAAGATTAAAAAAAAAACAAATGGTCACTTTCTTTTTCCTATATTGAGAAACCTAAGGCAGAGAAAAATAATTTACCTTTAAATTCAGTTGCAGAAATGGGCATGGTGGCTCACAATTGAAATCTAACACTCAATATAGTTAAGACATTGTCCCAAATTTCTAACTGCCTTAACTGAATGAATGAATTCAGTTGGAAAGTTAGATGATTACCTAAAGATAGAAATGTTAATAGTTTGAGACTATTAATATCAAAAGTAACCAGAAAATTCTTAAAGTGTCTTAGTTTATATCCAAAGCAAGGAAGGATAAATCAACAGAATTAACTTAAATGTATGTGGGGAGATAATAAATGAAGATTTTTGATCACATTCACAAACAATATTTGTTGAAGAAATATGTTGTATAGAGTATATTCCAAAAGTTGAACATCATAAATTAAGTCATAAAGTCTTAGCAAAAAGGCAACGGTACCACAATTCTAAAACAAAGAATCTCTCTCTCTCTCTCTCTCTCTCTCTCTCTCTCTCTCTCTCTCTCTCTCTCTCTCTCTCTCTCTCTCTCTCTTTTGAGGTGGGAGAAAGAGTTGGTGCTAATCCTGCTGACAATCAAACCTTCCATTCCTAAGAAGCATGCAAATGCAAGCAACAATAAAGATAACAAAGGCAAAATCCAGAAAAAAATAAAACTTCTTCACTTGGCTCCAGTCTGTGTGATAGAGATTAAAACACTACAGATAATATATTCTTTTCAGGAAAATAAAAGCTGCAATCTTAATGTCTCCTGAATTTTTAGGGGTGTATACACACAAGCACAAACATACAGACCACCTCACACAAACACACACACCACACACACAAACATGCCACACCACATACACACAAACACACCACATGACACACACACCACACACATACACACATACCATGCTGGAAACATGTTGTCAATTATTCAGTCTCAGTTACCACACTGAACGTTGTCAGCAGTTAGCTGCTAAATTGTGACTATTTATCTTAGAGTTTGAACTTCTATCAACCACTTGTAATGCAAACAACCTAAGCTAAAGCATAGACACCCAAAAAAAGGTATTTTTTCATAGAAGGAGGTACATGGCCTTGGGTCATTTAGGTGACCTAATGCTAAGTGTGATGGCTAGTTCCTTGGAGGGAATTTTCAGATGGCACATTTCAACAGCTTTTCTGTCTAACTTGTACATAACACTTATTCCCACAATATCCCAGTAATCACTCTGGTTTGTGAGAGGTGACAAAAAGGAATTGTAGTGAAAAAGATTTGTCTGAAATATATTCTGAGATCACTAAAAATGCATTTTGAGAGTCAGCTCTAGTAATATAGAAGCACTGATAGGTATGTAAGTAAGTCTTCAGCTACTTGGTTTTAAGATTCAACATAATAATAACATAATAATAAAAAATCAAAAACAACTCTTCTACTCCTAGAATTGGAGACTCTGTTCACTAAGCGAATGATCAGAATTCTTAAATCCATTGAATAATAACTGTATACTAAATTGTATTGTATATTGATACCTGAGAATTTAAAAGAATCAACTTCCAATACAACAGAAAATGACTACCTGGACAAATGTATTAGGAAATATTAATAATGTTCATAATCACTCATTTACCTAGAAGTCAGCATCCATTTATTGAACATCTGGTTGTACCTGATACTAAAACATGTGCAAAGACAGATAAGACTCTCCTAATGAACCCCATCTAGTAGAAGAAATAAAATATATCAGGATTTCCATACAAGGAAATAGTGCATCTTGATAGAAGGTGTAAAAGAGTGAAGTTTTGCAGAGTAAATGGACTTTTAGTCCATAGAAGAGAAACTGTTCTGGTCAGAAGGAACAAATTGCCAGAAGTAGAAAAGTATAGAATTTGTTCAGAAGATAATCTATAGCAATTGTGTGGAGATAGAATTATATTTCAAAGAGTTAAGTTCTCCCTGAAAACCATACCTGTGACAAATTAGATGTGTGTAGCTCTTGTTAGGAAGAACTAGGAAACTCACAAGAGTGAGTTATAAAATCATCTGGAGAAGGGAGGAAAACCCAATAAGGAGTTAATGGGTGGATTGTCACTTTGGGCAAATAAGACACATATTCCCACCAGACACCTACTGAGAAACTGAAAATACAATTTAGACTTGCTGTCACAAGGAAACTGGGGTCATTATCCATCAACTCCCATCTGTCTTTGGTTAAGGGTTGCTGCTTCCTGAGCACTAACACCAAGACACTTCAAGTAGACACACTTTTGCAACTAAAGAAACCCCTCAGGCAACATGGGTTCTTAAGGCAAAAAGCCTTTCAAGTGTACAGAGAAGTGGCTCCCGAAGCTGCAGGCAGCCACAGGCGGGGCCATATCTTTAAAGAAGAGAAGCTAGAGTACCAAACAGGAGGCAATCTAACATCCAGTCTGTTCCGTTCATCCGAATTCAAATTAGTGGACATTCTAGTTCAAAGTTCATTGCACACTTCCAATGGAGAGAATTCTGTACTTGAGAAAGGGCTCTATATGTGCCAGGAACTGGAAGACAGGATTGGAAAAGGGAGCCAGAATGAGAAGCCTACTGATAAAATCAAGAAGATGATGAACAGTAATGTGTGTGCATCATGGGAGCGTGTGTGTGTGCATGTGTGTGTGTGTGTGTGTGTGTGAGAGAGAGAGAGAGAGAGAGAGAGAGAGAGAGAGAGAAAGAGAGAGAGAGGCTGACAAATTTAAATAAGCTTGGTATAATTAAGTAATGGCTAGAAAATGAAGGCTGCAGGAGATTCAGACATTTTCACTCTGGAGAAAATATTAGTTACAAAAACAGAAGCAAAGTACTGCAAAGAGTAGAAAACTGAGGCTTCTTTTCTTCTTATCTGAACTTTAATTCAACATTCAAGCCCTTTCTCCTAGATTTGGTCTGGGTCACTCTCAGTTTGCACCCTGTTGTGGCCATATGCAGGTTTTCCCCTCATGTTCTGCACCCAGAGAAAAGGGCTGGGTGGAAGCCACCTTCGTAATCATCACCTCACACTAAACCTCAGGCTGTTTATTTGTGATTGTATTTTTTGATTTGCATTTTGGTGTTTTATGGTGTTTCTCACTACTAAATCACAAGTCTATTCTCACCTGTAAGAGTAGTCTGGTATGGACAGAAAATAAAAATTCTCCTCAACTGGAGTTTAATGATGTAACCAGCCTGACAACAAAGGAACTCTCATCTCACATTTTGTCTGTCAAGGTACCCCAATCTTGTAAAGACATTTATAGCTTTCCCGGTTTCCTGTTTACACTACAAATGCACTGGAGACAACATTGGGACCTTCTTCCTCTTTCTCAGGGTTCTTAATGCTTGTTTACTTGCTGGCTAAATGGCTAGCTGGATGGATGGTTGTTGGTTTGTTTGCTGCTGAAGACAAAAGCACAAGTAGGGGAAGCTCCAGGGAGTCCTCAGTGGTTTAATTATATGGATTCACAACAAATATGCTTTTCAAAATTTTCTCTTGAAATAGGAAATTGTGTCCAAGGTACTTTTGTCTTGGCTATTTTAACTCCTTCAAAAACTAATAAGACAGTGCAGAACACTGTAATTATTGTGATTTCTAACTTGGGGCATTCTAAACCAGTACACAGTAGGGTCAAACCACAATGGCACACAAATATTTGATATATGCGGTTGAAAGTGAATTTCTGAAAGCTGAGCAGTAGGCTAAAGAGCTCCCTTTGTGTATCAAAGGTATACTGAGTTAATTCTGTGGCTACTGCCACAGAGTCAGCCAGACATACTCATCATCCACCTACAGTTTTTCCAAAGCAAGTTTTATTTCATCCTCGAAGAGTTGTGAGCAGAGCTAAGAGTGCCACCTACAGACACATTAATGCTAAATATTTATTAGACCCTTTTAGAGTTACTTTTTTTTTTTCAAATCTGTTCTGCAAGATCTTGAAGTGCCATGGTAAAAATAAAATAAAATAAAGGCATGAAGTTGGGAAGAGACATGTGAGGCCTATGGGAGAAATTAGAAGACGAAAATGAAGGTGGGTATAAACATTCTTCATTGCAAACATGTATGAAATTCTCAAGAATAAGGAAAAATGTAATTTAGAAAAGTCTGTTTGTGTGTGTGTGTGTGTGTGTGTGTGTGTGTGCGCGCGCGAGCGCATGTGTGTGGTTTGACAGGAAACAGGCACTTTTAAAAAGAAACTAAATTGTAAGCCAACAGGTAACTATGAGGAAGCTGAAAGTTTTAAAAGAATAGAGAATTCACGGGGGTGGGGCAAGTCTATGCGTAGCTACCCCACAGGCAAATACACACACACACACAAGCACGCGTACTTAGACATATACCGGTGTATTCATATTCATCTACTGAGCTTTACCATGTTTTTTTTTCCTTATCAATATTTTGGCTTCTTGACCACTTCCATGCCAATCAGGTTCCGAGCTTCCAGATATTCGTGATGAGAAGTTAGAGAGCTATTACTTCCATGTTTCTTAGGGATGTGCTGAGACTTCAGTAGTTAAAGAAAATGAAAGTGTCAGAAGACAGTCTAAGAACAGAGTTTGTGAAGAATATTCTGAGTGCTTGTGAGAAAACTTTAAGAAAACAAGACAAGAGTCTTGTGATGTCTTCAAAAACACAGGATTGTTCTTGGAATGTGCTTTTGTGCCTCTCCCAGGTGTAAGAGGCAGGAGTGGGTTCACTTTGGATTATTCATTGCAACTGGCTATTGTTATTGTTCATATGTCTCTGTAGAAAAACATTTTTGCCACATTCGGGTTGTCCTTGTGGTTACATACAACTTGAACTCATGAACATTTTACTCAGACAGTTTTCTTACCCCTCAGGGTATAAACTCTGTGACGCTCCAAGTAAAATCATCAATTACATGCGGCTTGAAGTCCACCTCATTGTCAGGCTCCATTCTTCCTGGCTCTACCTCTGTTCAACCTTAAATACAGAGCAGCTTGCTCTCTCCTTATACTGCCAGTGCTCATCGTCTGCCACTAAGAACCTGAACCAAATGCTCTTGTTCATTCGAGAGCACTTACAAATTTTCTCATGATTTAGATGCTATGAACATTGATCTTGCCATAGAACAGCACTAGACATCAAGCCTTAAGACACTGGACCTTCTGTTTCTGAGGACACTCCCAAGATACAAGACTCAGATGATTCCAGCTAGATCTGACCTAAGAATTCCTTTTCTCTAGTCTAACCATCATAGTACTAGAAAATACATCAGTGTTTCAACCTATCTAAGGCTACAACACTTTAATACAGCTTTTCGTGTTGTGGTGACCCCCCAGCCATAAAATCATTTTTTGTTGCTACTTCATAACTGTAATTTTACTACTGTTACAAATCATAATGAAAATTCTTTTGAAGATAGAGGTTTGCCAAGGGGGTCATGATCCCCAGGTTAAGAACCACTGTTTTACAAGCTACTGAAGAAAAGAGAAGCAATTAAAAAATCACACCCAGCTGCAACATCTATGACACATGGCAATGACAAGTCTAGCAAGATACTCATAAGCGTGTACTCAGTGCCACTCACATAGTGGTGGTAACCAGCAGCTACTAAAGTGGACTTCGGTGCTATTCAACAGGAGAGAAATCATGTCTGGTACAGAAAACATGAACAGCTTCCCAGGGCTAGTGTAGTCATGGACATTCAAACCTAACACCACCAGTGGATAGACCAGCATGGTCACTAAATATATCCTAAACCTTGTCCTATACCTACAGATAAATTTAACTCCATCTTTTCATCAAAGAAGCCTATCTTTACTGCAAATGAAGCCCACCATAGGAAACCGCATGTGGACACAATGCAGAAATCAGTGGCTCCTGCTTCTGTATCTGTGGCTTGGAGAGCATCTAGGAAGAGGGGTGGAAAAAAATATGAGTCAGAATATCAGGAAGCCAGCTGTGAAACACTCCCTTCTAAAACTGGCTCCATAAACAAGGCCAGAAAATGGAAATATTCATGGACATATTAGTATGGAAGTTGGGAAATTTCACTCATAGGCCAAGAAATGAAGGCAACAAATGACTATGGGGAAAAGGAGATTTCACTTCTCCCAGAGATGAGACCACTTATAGGTGGTTCAAATGCAGCAAGCTCAGCTCTGAAACCATATACATAACAAAAACAGAAGAGGCTGGCCCTATTTTTGTACATACACACACATGTGTGCTGAGTGTGTCTCTGTGTGTATGTGTAAGAGAGAGACAGAGAGAGAAAGAGAACAATAAACACCAACTTCAGAGGGGGGAATATGACAGGGGCTGGAGGAAGGAACTGCATGGGTAAAGTGATTTAATTCTAATTCAATTAAAAACATTATTAACAAATGTAATGAAGAAAAATAAACAACCACAGGGCCTTAGCAGGTGTTTTTCTTTCTATAATTGTAAGTAATCATCATTTATTGCAAAAGAACAAATCTCTAATAAAAGAATTTTGTGCTGGATTGTGAAGATAGTTTGGAGCATATGTCCTTAGATCTTCACATTCATTACATAAAATCTGCTATATATTTACTCTTTGCACAGATACTAAAAATGAACTTCTCTTTTTGAACAGTATAATAGAAACTGGTAAAGAAGAATTTAAACAAAGCTCAGCTATGGCCCCTTCCAGGAAAGTACAAAGTATAAGCTTCAATTTGTTTATACATAAAATAAGAAAAAATATGCCTCCCACAAAGGGTGCATTACAGATTTAATTTGTTTAAGACACATAAAGAAAGTACACTGCCTCCCACTGGATGTTTTAGGTCTCTCCCCATGATGATTTTTCTCCCAGCTTGAAAAGGACAATAATAAGTAATTTCTGAGCCGGCATATTCAGATTTTACTGCTTTATAGGTAACTTCATCCAGTGCACTACAGGTCATATTTTCCCTTATTAACAAAAGATCTTACACTAATTAAACACTTTATCACCCTTGTCAAGGACACCTTAATTTAAAACTAAGTTCTCCTCGCTTCAAACAGCTTCCAGTAAAACAAAGAGCTAAAAAGATAGTGCCCTGAGTGCAGAAAATCTTATGAAAGAAGAGAGAGTTAATATGACCTGGAGAGGACAAGAGCTCCACAAGGACCAAATATATCAGGGCACAGGGGTCTTTTATGAGACTGTTTCTCCAACCAAGGACCATGTATGGATATAACCTAAAACCTCTGCTCAGATGTAGCCCATGTTAGCTCAGTATCCAAGTGGGTTACCCTAGTAAGGGGAACAGGGACTATTTCTGACATGAACTCAATGGCAGGCTCTTTGACCTCCTTATCCTCCAAGGGAAGAGCAGCCCTGCTAGGCCACAGAGGAGGACTTTGCAGCTAGGCCTGAAGATACTTGATAAACCAGGGTCAGATGAAAGGGGAGGGCTTCCTCCCCTATCAGTGGACTTGGATAAGGGCAGGGAGGAAATGAAGGAGGGTGGGATTGGGAGAGAATGAGGGAGCAGAATACAGCTGGGATACAGAGTTAACAAAATGTAACTACTAATAAAAAATGATGTAATGGAAAAAATAAAATTATAAACTTTGCTGATAAAAAAATCTCAATTCAAAAAAATAATAATAATAAAATAAAAGATAGTGCCCTGATCACAGGACAACAGTTCAGCTTGTGCCAGCTGCTCGTAATAAAACTAAGTGCAAGGCAATGCATTCCTCTGGAATGTACTGGAATGAAGAGGAATGTGGAACTGTCATTACAGTATTGAATTTTCTTTCCATTCATTTTTTCTGAGAATGTGTGCTGGCAAGTTTATGTCATCTTGAACAAGCTAGAGTCATCTGAGAGAAGAAAAGCACATTTGAAAAAAAAAATGTTCCCATTGGATTGGCCTCTGTCAAAGCCTGGGTAGATTTTCTTAGTTGATGCCTGCCATTGGAGGGCCATCTCATTGTGGGTGATTGCTATCCCTCAGATGGTGGTCCTGGGAGATATAGGCAAGCAGGTTGAGGAAGCCATAAGGAGCAAGTGAGTAAACAGTACTCCTCCATAGCGTCTGCATCAACTCCTGTGTCCAGGTTTCTGCCCCAAGTTCTTTCATACTGGACTGTGATATAGAAATATAAGCAAATAAACCCTTTCCACTCCAAACTGCTTTTAACAATGGTGATTTAGCATGGCTACAGAAACCCAAACTATAAGTGGGATTAATTTCCTCCCATCCAGCCCAATGACTCATAGTAAACACCTGTTTGTTTTTAGAAAAACTATTATTACTCACTGCTGTGGAAGTTTTGGGTTGTGATATGTAAACATGTTTTTGTTTTAATCCCTGGTGTGGGATATGGGACTGATTCAAATTGTCCTCAGCAGCAAACTATGTGTCTCATGAGGGTTCTGAGAGGGGCTCTTTACCAGCTGCAGATAGTTTGATTCTGAGGACACTGAGAGAAAATAAATGTCAGAGCCCATAGAGTGTTCCGGGGTGGGGGCAAGGCTTCCAGGGAAGAGGGATACTGCTGGTGCTTCCCCCTGATGCTCCTGGTGCTGTTGATGCAGCATGACAAGAAGCTGGAGATATCCTGAAATGAGGACTGGACTTGCCCCAAAGGAACCACATGACTCTAACCAGCCAGAAGTAGCTAAAGAAAACTATGTCCCTAATCCCCACTAACCTTCTTTTTCTCCTAACTGGTGTTGGGGTGTTGGGAGGAATTAGAGTGAAGTAGGGGAAAGGAGGCATAAGAAACATAAATAAAATAGTTTGAAAAACTAGTGCCAACAATTGTGCTAGTATATATGATGCTTTTAATCATCTAAATCAGGTCAGGCAATGGTCCCAATGCAACAGGGATGCAACAGCTAAACAAAAAAAAATGTATAGAAGAATAATCATTGCAAAATACCTTATTATTTTCTATAATACTTACCTTCAGCAATCACAAATAAAAGGACTCTTTTTTTTCCATTTTATTTCTTATTGAATAGATTGTTTCCTCCCTCCACAATTTTCAAAATCTGTAATTTCCTCCCCAACCGCAAAGTTAGATCTTGGTTCATGATGATTTGAAATATGATAAGTTCAAAGAAAGATTCTGGTCTACCCACAGAATCTGACTCAAAGACCAAGCTAGCCTAACCAAGGTGAGGTGAAGGCAACAGAACCTCACCACCCTCTGATTTTCAATAGCTGAGGCCTATATTTTACTTGTCACAAAAGCATGACTGAAAAAAAAAAAGCAACTAATCTTAACTGCTTTCTTTGAAGGTTGTTATCACTAGACATTTGTCGACAATTATAGTCATAACAAGTTGAGTAGGAAATTAATTGCAAGAAAGGGTTAAACAAAGAATCACTGGAGTGAATATACATAATCATAAGATTAACACATTGCAGCATCTGACATAATGTACTGGTAAGGTCATATCTGAACATCTCCAAATATGGCTAATGGAATGCAGGAAAAAGGGTGACAATTTTCACACTATATCTATGGAATGTGTGAGTCATAGAGCCTTGAGAATGAACCTTACAACCATACAATGTCGAACTTTTATTCCAGTTATTTCCAAGGAACTGAGCATATACTTCCCTATTGGAGTAGTACTATTTGCTGCGGTTAGTTCCACTCCTCAAAGGCCACACTGGTTTGAAAAGCACAGCCAATAGCAGAAGTCAATTATTCTGTAGCTAGGTGCTGCTGATGCAGATAGAAAAAAGTGGGGGTGGGGAGAAAGTGGAAAATCTGGGAAGGAAAAGGAATGTCCCATCTGGGAATATGATTTAAATTATTTGCCAAAAATGTGCAGACCACCTGACAATAACTATATAATACATTATCTGATAAAAATCTCACAAACAATATTATAAATGACATTTATGGTCAAAATTGTAGTGTTGACCTCTTTGTGACTTATGTTTAATAAGGAGTCTGTTGTCTTCTTTTGACTTATGTTTTATCGGCCTATAAATCTGTACAAATCACCTCATAAACCACCTAATAAATTTACTTCCTAAATAAGAGTTCTTTCGACAGAAATAAGTATTTGGAAATCTATGATCCTGCAAGCCAAGTCAAAACATGATAGAGGGGACAGTAGGATTCATGTAATATGAAAAAAAAAATAGAGGGTGTGAATACTGGGAGCTAAATGTAGGAGAGAATGGGGTTGGGGTAGGGGAGTTGAGAATTTGGGAGTTAGCAAGACCCTTTTGCTGAAGACACCATATATATTAAGTTTACAAAACATAACAGAAATCAGTGTTGAACTAAGCATAAAACTATCTTATCCTACCCAAGTTTTCTAGTGCTAGAAGGTACCAAGTAGTCTCCAGGGGCTCTGATCTATCCCTGGACACTGCCTGGTACAACACTGACCTTACAGGCAAGATACATCCACTGATGAAATTGTGGCATGATGGTTCTTGTGGTAACTAACCACTTTCTGGCTTGATTTGAGATCTTCACCACAAGAGGGAACTGACCCTTGTATTGTTAACCTGCTCAAAACCCATGGCTGAAGTTATATCCCCAGGGGAAACTTACTATTATTTTTCTAAATGCTCATGCTACAAAATTGCCTCCTAAAAATTTATGTTTGCACTCATAGATCTGAGCTGCTGTTCATCTTGGATAGAGAAGCAGTGGTTAATGAAGAGATTCATTACTGGTCAGTGTTGAGAGTAAGTTACTACTCAGCTGTCACGAATAAAGCTGTCATTTAGATACATGAGACTTTGACTTGAGAAGGCTGCATCATTCTTGGTGTGAACAACTGTATTGTGTGTGTGTGTGTGTGTGTGTGTGTGTACCCCCATGCACTAAAATATAGTAAAAATCTTAACTTTCTCTCATATTGACCTACTCTGAGATTCTTTTCTGTGACATAAACCATGAGTTCACATATGTAGAGTTCTCTAGAAGGAATTCTGCAGGATACACAGCTAGCCACATTGAGCTATTTCTCAACTGATACCACTGATGTCTATTATAGTCTGTATGTTTTTATATACCAGGTGTTAATATGTTGAAACACCAATGGAATAGTAATCAGAAGCAGAACATTTTGAAGGTGACTGAGCCATGAGGGTTAATAAAATATACTGAAAAATAAAACCTATCCCCATATTCCACCATATAAGGACACAAAGAAGCTACTGCCTGTAAGTAATAGGCCTTCATTAGACAAAATGTCTAATGTCAAGGTCTGGGATTTCCCAGTCCTAATAATTGTAAAGCAGTACATTTCTACTATGAGTAAATTACCCATTTATAGTATTTAATTATAGCAAAAATGGGATAATATATGAAATCACCATCCCCTGGACTTAGGGAACATTCCACGAGAGAGAAGCAAAGCCAGAAGAGTGCAGAGAAATGCTGCTGTCTCCTGGACAACAGATGGTTGTTGCACACATGGACCCGCAGCAGTTTGATCCGTGTGCACAATATTACATCTATCAAGCCAGTTAAATTCAAACATGGGTGCTTGGAGGCTTCTGAGTCTTTAGCAGAGGAGCTATTGACAGTTAATGGAAGCTGAGTCATTTCTCTTATGAGGTATGACCACTAGTAAGTTACAAGTGCTGTAGTGATATAACCATTCCCATGAACATATAGGACAACACTAAATCAGTTCTGTGGGTTGTCAAAGAAAGAGGACATGAGATTGAGAGGGAAGTATGTCAGAAAACGATTAAAAGAGAATAAGGAAAAGGGAGGGGGAAGTGGCTCTGACCATACATGTACGAAATTTTAAAGAACTAAACAAAATATTGAAAAAATAAGTATACCCAGTTATATACTTCATCTCATAAATTCTTTGAATAATATAACTTCAAAAGCCACCAAAATTATGCGTAAAGCTATTGCTAAGACACTTAGAGTTGATTCTGTTTTTAAAAGCCATAACCCATTTTGGGGGATTGAGATATTAGGACACTCACATCTCTGTGGCATAGGCTGAGGATACTAGTCACAGGCTATCTACAGTATATATTTCTGGAATGTTTTTAAACAAAATTTTTATGTGAAAGAAAAAGGCTTAATTCACAGGAATCTCTAAAATTAGACTTAAATTTAAACTTCAATAGATGTTAGCCCTGTGCTACTTTGCATAAGCTTGCATTATTTGATTTCATTTTTCAAACAAGCAGAATTCATTTATTTGGAATGAAACACATTTAGTGAAGCAGGCATAGACTTTATGAAATTTTCAGCAGGAAAATGTAGACACGTGATTCATTGACTCTCCTCCATCATCCAGGGCAGTCTTTGGACAAGCTTATAAATTACTGAAAAGATTCTTGAACTAGATTTATGATTCAGAAGCTCTGCATCCAAAGACACATTTCACCACAATACCACATTATACTGGGCACACTTTTTTATCCAAGAAATTTTACTAAGAATTCACTGTGTATTAGGTACTGTGAGTTGCAGAAGTTATCTGAAAAACTGGGGAGAGTAATACATTGTATTGTGTAGTATATAGCACATGCTATCTCTAAGGTAAAATGTAGAATTATCTATGTCTTTGAAAAATTAACTTAGGGGGGAAACCTTTCTACTCAAGTAAGAAGACCAGAATTTCAATCACAAGAATGTCTGTAAAAAGCCTGATAGGAATCTCAGCTATAACCCCAGCCCTTGAATAACAGAGACAGAGATCCCCTTAAAAATTAACTGGGTAGACTAGCACCATCCATGAACACTAGGTTCAATGTAGAGACACTGTTTCAGTAAATAAAGTAGCAAGTGATCAAAGAGGACACCTGATATCAACTTACAGGCTATGCTTAGGTAAAATACACTAGTGCAGGAGCACTCATTCATGGACATGCATTTATATACATGGAAACATACACAGACACACACATGCAAACTACACATGCATCTGAAAATAGTTTTCTGTCTACAAAAGTATTCCATAAATGCTGCTCATAAAATTATAAGATACTTTGCAATGTTGTGAACTGAAACTCTATAAATTAACATTTAGACTTCACAATTATTTATAGCACTTCTTCCATGCTTATTATAGCCAGAGAATATATCTACATCTTCCTTCTCTTCCTTTCTTTTAATAACTTTGTGTCCTTTTTCATGTGCCCTACAAGGTTCACCAGGCAACAGAATTAAGCCACATCACAAATACCTTCCTTTTTTCCACAGTAGAAACATCATTCACTGATCAATTGTCATAATGTATTGCTTTAAAAGATCCTTCTGATTCCATAGAGACCTGTTCTTTCAGTATATAATAGTCCAACTCTTCAGTTACAAAAATCCTTCATGTCAAGTATTTGCAAAGCACTGCACAAGCAGTTCAGAAGAAAAGGAAAGATGCTGAGGAGAATCCTGTCACTGGTATTTTACCAGTCCCTTCTGGTATCTAGACAGCACTGAGTCCTGAAGAGAGTTCTCCACAGCTGTTCAGGCCCACAGCTGGAAAAGTAGAAATATATTATACAGTATTTTTGAAGGATCCTATTATTTGCACTATGAAAAAACAAAATCACTATGTAGTGAAAATAAAACAGAGAAAATGAGGAAGACTAAGGAATGAACTTCTATGTCAAGGGAAGCTATATCAGAAACTGGAAGTAGAGACCTTCTGAAAGGAACTATCATAGAGGAATGGGAAGCTGTAGATGTATTAGGTTGAAACTCACCATTTGAACAGGTAAAATGCTGATGATAATTTTCCTTTTGATCAAAGATAATCAGAGACTTTTTTCTTCTAACACAAGTAAAGGTTGAAATATATCAGGGCACAGGGGTCTTTTATGAGACTGTCTCTCCAACCAAGCACCGTGTATGGTTATAACCTAGAACCCCTGCTTGTATGTAGCAAATGGTAGCTCAATTCCCAAGTGGGTATACTAGTAAGGGGAACAGAAACTATTTTGGACATGAAATCAATGGCTGGCTCTTTGACCAGCCCGTCCCCCGAGGGAGGAGTAGCCTTTCTAGGCCACAGACGAGGACATTGTAGCCATTCCCAAAGAGACCTGATAAGCTAGAGTTAGATGGAAGGGGAGGAGGTCCTCCCCTATCAGTGGAGTTGGAAAGGGACAGGGAGTAGATGAGGGAGGGAAGGGGGAAATAGGGAGGAAATGTGGGAGGGGGCTATGGCTGGGATACAAAGTACATAACCTGTGATTAATATAAGAAAAAATGAAAAAAAAAAAGTAAAGGTTGTAGGCTAATTAAAAAACTAACTTTTCTAGAAGAAAAGGTACCGCTATTGTGGTTGTTATAGTTAAGTCAAAGGAGAATAAAAAGGTTACATCCCACCATATCTGCACAGTCATGGAAACAAGTCACCGTCTATGCATGTGTGTGAATGTGCTGTATGGAAAAACAAAACAAAACAAAGGAAAAAGTCCACAGAAAACAAACATGGCAGTGGGCCACGCCTGCCATGGAGCTCTGAGGAGCTGGAGAAATGTGTGGAGGCTCCAAGGACTGACACTGTGATAGAAAGGTAGCCTGCAGGGCCCACATTAGCTCTGGAACAACTAAGGGGAAAGGCGTATTTTATGGGAAGATGCTTTTAAATTGCGGATGTACAAAATTGCAAGAAAAGATGGCGATACAGAACCTCACATGGAAAATGGTGAATCTATGCAATTCGCTGCCTCTCTCAGCCAGCAGGTTACAAGCACAAAAGTCATTCCTGATAAGAGATGTACAGCTCCTTGGAGCTGCACAGTGAGTTCCCACAGGTTACAAGCGCAAAAGTTGAGACCGGCAAGCCTCACGGTGGCAAATATCAAGGGCAAGTAGGTGTGTGGCATCCAGGAGCTTACACACAACCTGCCCCTGGATGACCTGGCAAGCTGCTACATCCTCTGACTCTAGACAATATCAGGGTATCTGAAACCAGTGTCAGTGATGGTTCAGTATTTGTTTTTCTTTTTATTTATTTATTCACTTGACATATGAATTGCAGCCCTCTTCCTCCTCTTTTCCTAATCCCACCCTCTCACCTTCTTCCCTCATTCTCCCTCCCCTTCTTCTCAGAGAAGGGAGACATACACACACACACACACACACACACAGACACGCACACACGCGCGCGCGCTCTTAAAGTCACATCAGGACTAATTACATCCTCTTCCACTGAGACCAGACACAGCTGCCCAGCTAGGGGAAAATGATCCAATAGCAGGCAACTGTATCCATGTCAGTGACAGCCTCTGTTCCAGTTGCTAAAGGACCCACAAGAAGACTGAGCTGGCCAGCAGTTCCATAAGTGTAAGGGGCCTAGGTACAGTCTATACATGCACTTAGGTTGGTGTTTCAGTCTCTGTGAGCTCTCATGGGCCTAGGTTAGTTGACTCTGTTGGTCTTCTTGGGGAGTTCTTGTCCCCTTCATGTCCCTTTCCCCAACTCTTCTACAAGATTCCCAGACCTGCATCTACTATTTGGCTGTGGGTCTCAGCATCTCTTTTGATCTGCTCCTAGGTAGAGATTCTCAAAGGGCAGTTATCTTGGTTCATGTCTGCAAGTATATCAGACTATCATTGATAGTGACAGGAGTTGTTTCTTTCCCATAGGGTGGGTCTCAAGTTGGGGCACTACTTGGTTGGTCCTTTACTCAAACTCTGCTACCTCTACATCCCTGGCACTTTCTCAGAAAATTGGAAATAGTCCTACCTCAAGAGCCAGCTAAACCATTCCTGGGCATATACCCAAAAAGATGCTCCACCATACTGCAAGGGCATTTGCTTAACTATATTCATAGCAGCTTTATTCAAAATAGCCAGAAGCTGGAAACAACCTATATGTTCCTCGACTGAAGAATGGATAAAGAAAATGTGGTACGCTGCTTTATTTGTAATAGCCAGAACCTGGAAACAACCCAGATGTCCCTCAGTTGAGGAATGGATACAGAAATTGTGGTACTTTTACACAATGGAATACTACTCAGCAATTAAAAAGGAGGAAATCATGAAATTCACAG
>CM053754.1:52781115-52813736 GCA_028658305.1 Pachyuromys duprasi
TGCTGGTGGGAATGCAAACTTATACAACCACTCTGGAAATCAATTTGGCGCTTTCTTAGCCAATTAGGAATAGTGATTCCTCAAGACCCAGCTATACCACTCTTAGGCATATATCCAAAAGATGTTCAAGTACACAACAAGGACATTTGCTCAACCATGTTCGTGGCTGCTTTATATGTAATAGCCAGAACCTGGAAACAACCCAGATGTCCCTCAGTTGAGGAATGGATACAGAAATTGTGGTACTTTTACACAATGGAATACTACTCAGTAATTAAAAAGGAGGATATCATGAAATTTGCAGGCAAATAGTGGGACCTGGAAACCATCATCCTGAGTGAGGTATCCCAAAAGCAGAAAGACACACATGGTATATACTCACTTATATAGACCCATAAGATAGGATTAACATACTGAAGTCTATACACCTAAGAACAAGAAAGAGGACCTGGGGTAAGAGGATTAATCCTCACTTAGAAAGACAAATGGGATGGACATTGGATGTAGGAGAAAACAAGTAGCAGAACAAGAGCCTACCACAGAGGGCCTTGGAAAGACTCTACCTAGCAGGGTATCAAAGCAAATATTAAGACACATAACCAACCCTTTGGCAGAGTGAAGGGAATCATATGAAAGAAGGGGAAGTTAGTATGACCTGGAGAGGACAGGAACTCCGCAAGGACTAAATATAGCAGGGCACAGGGGTCTTTTATGAGACTGTTTCTCCAACCAAAGACCATGTATGGATATAACCCAGAACCCCTGCTTGAATGTAGCAAATGGTAGCTCAGTGTTCCTACTAAGGGGAACAGGGACTATTTCTGACATGAACACAATGGCTGGCTCTTTAACCCCCTTGCCCACGAAGGAGGAGCAGCCTTGCTAGGCCACAGAAGAGGACATTGCAGCCAGTCCTGAAGAGACTTGATAAGCTAGAGTTAGAAGGAAGGGGAAGAGGACCACTCCTATTAGCAGTCTTGGAAAGGGGCAGGGAAGAGATGAGGGAGGAATAGGGAGGGAATTCGGGAGGGGGCTATGGCTGGGATACAAAGTACATAACCTGTGATTAATATAAAATAAAAATGAAAAGAAAGAAAGAAGGAAAGACAGAAAGAAAGAAAGAAAGAAAGAAAGAAAGAAAGAAAGAAAGAAAGAAAGAAAGAAAGAAAGAAAGAAAGAAAGAAAAGAAAGACAGGGAAGGGAAAGGAACTCTACAAGAAGAACAACAGAGCCAAAATACCTGGGCCCAGAGGAGCCTGCAGAGACCAACATTCCAACTAAGGGCCCTGCATGGAAAGAACATAGAACCCCTGTTCATACAAAGCCCATTGGCTACTCAGTTTCCAAGTGGATATCGTAGTAAGTGGTACAGGGGCTGTCTCTGACATGAACTCAGGGCTGGCTCTTTGATCACCTCCCCATGGAAGGTACAGCCTTGCCAGGCCACAGAGGATGATGATGCAGCCAGCCTTGATGAGCTAAAGTCAGATAGAATATGAGGAGGTCCTCCTCTATTAGCGGACTATGGAAAGGGCATAAGGGGAGAAGAAGAATTGAGTGGGACTGGGAGGAGACAAGGGAGGGGGCTGCAGTGGAGAGCTAAAGTGAATAAATTATAATAAACAATATTGTATTTATTTAAAATATAAATAAAATTAAACAAAAAATTAAGAGGATATGAATAAATTCATTAATGGTATGCATGATACCACTAATGAGCAGTGAAATGAAATTAAGGAAATTGTTCAAGATATGAAAATCGAAATAGAATCAATAAATGAAACAGAACTTAAACAAGAACCTCAGAGGCAAGTCCCACTTCAAAATATATGAGATGAAAGAGGAAATCTCAGGGATTAAACACAGGATAGAAGAAATGGATACCTCAGTCAAAGAAAATGTTAAATCTAAAAAAAATAAATAAATCTGCCAAAAAAATGTCTAGGAAATCTGAGACAATATAAAAGACCAAACCTATGAATAATAGGAAGAGAAGGAAGAGAAGAAACCCATGTTAAAGGCACAGAAAATATCTTCAACAAAATCAAAGAAGAAAGATTCCCAACCTAAAGAAAGTTGCTTAACAAGATAAAAGGAACATACAGTATACCACATAGATAGGACTAGAAATTTCCCATGACACATAAACATCAATGTACTAAATGTAAAAACCAAATATAGAATATTGAAAGCTGCAAATGTTCCATTATTAGTCTAGATGCAAAAGTTCTCAATTAAAAAATAAACGCAAACCAAGTCCAAGAACACATCAAAAAATTAATCCACCATGGTCAAGTTGATTCCGTGCCACTGATGCAGAGACAGCACAACAGACATAAATCAGTTAATGTAATCTACTATCTTAACAGACTGCATGACAAAAAGAAAAAGAAAAAAAAGAAAAAATGAACAAAAAATGAACATCTCATTAGATGCATAAGATCCAACAATGATTCTTGGTAAAAATCCTAGATAGACTAGGAATACAAAGGATATAGCACAAATTATAAATTTAATTTATAGCAATCTACAATCAACATCAACATAAATGGAGAGGAGCTTAAAGAATTTCCATTTAAATCAAAAGCGATGCAAAGATGATCACTATCTGCATTCCTACTCATTATAGTAATTGAAATCTTAGCCAGAGCAATAAGACAACTAAAGGAGATCAGGGAAAGATAAAAGGAAGGGAAGATGTCAAAGTATCCTTATTTGTAGATGATATGATTGTATACACGAGTAACCCTAAAAATTCCACCAGGAAACTTCTATACCTGAAAAGTAGTGGTATACAAAATTAATATACAAAAATAAATAGGCTTCTTGTGTAGAAATGACAAATTGATTGAGAAAAAAATCAAGGAAACAACTCCTTTCACTATTGCCTCAAAGAATATAAAATATCTTGGGGTAACTCTAACCAAGTAAGTGAAAGACTTGTATAATAGAAACTTCAAGTCTTTGAGGAAAGAAATTAAAGATTTCAGTATGGAAATATCTTCCATGCTCAGGGATCAGGATTAATGCTGAAAATGGTCATCTACCAAAAGAATTCTATAGATTCAAGTAAATCAGTCTCCATCAAAATTCCAACATAAGTCTTCACAACACTTGAAAGGACAATTTTCAGCTTCATGTGGAAACAACAACAACAACAAACCAAGATAGCTACAACAATCCTAAATAATAAAAGAACTGTTGAAAATAACACTATCCCTAACCTCAAATTATACTACAGAGTAATAGATACAAAAATAGCATGGTATTGGTTCAAAAACAGACATATTGATTTAAGTAAAGTCCCAAACATAAATCTACATATTTTTGGATACCTGGTTTTTATAAAGAAGCCAGAAATTTATACTGGAATGAAGAGAGCATCTTTAACAAATAGTGCTGGTCAAACTGGATGTTGGCATAAAGAAGAATTCAGATATAGCCATACTCATCTCCCTGCGCAAAACTCAACAGCACCTAAGAAAATATACTGAAACTGAGAGAATAGTGATTGCAGAAGTCTTTAAATCATTGGCACTGGAATGGACTTTCTGAACTGAACACAGCACAGGTTTTAAGAAAAGCAATTAGTAAATGGTACCTCCACTTAAAAACCTCCTTCCTAGGCCTTGGAACATTTTCTTAAGTCCTACACAATTTAAGCCTAACTGTGAAAATGTAGCTATCTGGTCTTCAGCACCATCAGAGACTTGAGAAAGAATAAAATTATTACTTAAGTAGGAAGTGCAGGCAGAGAATAATTTAGATACAAACCTAGATAAGATAGACAGCATTTTCTTCAAGGTTGCCAAATACAAATAAATGAAACAAATTGAATGTTACTTTTACATATGGACTTCCTAATTGTTTCATAACTGTTCTTACTCTATGTAGTTTATTATAAATAAATAATGTCCATATGTAAAAAAAAAAACAATAAGATTTTGATGTTAAGAGAAAATGAAAACAGACATTTAATGCTTCTTGGTCAAATATTAAGAAACTCAGCAAGATCTTTAAACTAATATTTCTACTAATTATTTGGAAATTCTCTATAGTAAAATTTAATCTTATTCAGTGTTCCTCCAACTCCTCTCAAATCCACCACCAATTCACTTTATATACTCTCTCTCTTTCCAAAACCCATCAGAATAATTTGTGTTATCTAAATACTCATGACTGTGGGCCCCACCCTGAAGTGTGGTTGATTGTATGTTTGTAAAACATGTATTTTATCATAATATTCAACTTAAGTAGTCTAAGAATCCAGTTAAATAAGAATATTTTTTAATTTTATTTTATTTTATTATTTACCATTTATTCACTTTGTATCCCAGCTCTAGCCATCCCCCCATCCCTTCCCAATCCCACCCTCCCTCCTTCTTCTCCTATGCCCCTTCTGAGTCCATTGATAAGGGAGGTCCTCCTCCCCTTCCATCTGACCCCAGGTCTCATCAGGACTGGCTTCAATGTATTCCTCTGTGGACTGGTAAGGCTGCCCCCCCCCAGGTGGAGGTGATCAAAGAGACAGCCACTGAGTTCATGTCAGAGACAGTCCCTGTTTCTATTACTAAGGAACCCTCTTGAACACTGAGTTGCCATGGGCTACATCTGTGCAGAAGTTCTAAGTTATTTCCATGCATGGCCCTTGTTTGGAGTATCAGTCTCAGAGAAGAGCCCTGTGCCTAGATTTTTGGGTTCTGTTGCTCTTGTTGTGGAACTCCTGTTCCCTCCAGGTCTTTCTATCTCCCCCTTCTTTCATAAGATTTCCTGAAAAACAAGAATATTTTAAATATTGTTAAAAAGCTAAATATATACATACATATATACATGCATGCATACATAGCTCCTCAGCAGGGTATGGTGGCACATGCCTTTAATCCCATTACTTAAGGAGGCAAAGGCAGTTCAGTCTCTATGAGTTTGAGGCCAGCATGATCTACGAAAATGAGTCCAGGATAGCCAAGACTACATGGAGAAACCGTGACTCAAAAAATTCAATACATGCATACATACACACATACACACATACATACAGACATACAGACATACACCGGGCCTCATGAAATGAAAAGCTGCTGTGTGGAAAAGGATAACAACATTGTTCCAAAGCAACCAGCTACAGAATGGGAAAACATTTTTACATCTAAGAGGGCTAATATCAAAATTATATGAAGAAATCAAAACACTGGACATCAAGAAAACAAAGAACCCAATTATAAATGGAATGCAGATCTAAAAGCAGTGTTCTCAATAGAGGAAATGCAATTGGCTGAGAAGCACCTAAAGACTAAAGAAATGTTCAATATTCTTTGTCATCAGAGAAATTTAAATCAAAATTACTGTGAGGTTTTATCTTACACCAATCATAATAGACAAGATCAATAAAACAAGTGATAGCTCATGCTGGTGAAGCTATAGAGTAAGGGGAACGCTTTTTCGTTGCTACTGGGACTGCAAATTTGTACAGCCATCAAAGAAATCAGTGTAGTGGTTCCTCAGGAAGAATGCAGTAAATACACCTCAAGATCCAGCTATACAACTCTTAGGCATATACTCAGAGGACGCCATATGCCACTACCGAGTCACATGTTCATTGGTGCTCAAAATAGCCAGAACTTGAAAATGGACTAGATGTCCATCAATGGATTTAAAAAAGTGGGTCATTTACACAGTTGAATATTAGTCAGCTGTTTAAAAATATTAACTCATGAAATACTAAATTCCATGAAAGTATATAGAAAAAAAATCATCAGAAGTGAAGTAACCTCAACCCCAAAAGACAAATCTGGCATATACTCACTTATATATGGATGTTAGCTGTAAATCTTCTATTAGCAGACTACAACTAATATAACCACAAAGGACAGGTATTGAGTAAGGGATTGAGGGCAATGATTGGGTTACCCTAAGATGTGGGAATAGAATAGAAAACTATAGGTGGATGAGGTGGGCTGGGAAAGGATAATCACAGGGGACAGGAGCAGGGAAGAAGGTTAGGGAAAGAATATAGGCAGGGACAGCTAAAACCAAGGGCTTTCCGATGGTTTTATAGAAACCCAATACAGTAAAAGCTTCTAAAAATATGTACATAAATGAAAGTGATTTAAAAAAAATCACCAAACTATAGGAACAATGGAGACCTAACTAAATGTCTTTCATCACTAAAGTAACCCTCCAGTTCTGGGAATTGGTTACATTTAACAGAGTTGTTGACCAACATGGTCCCATGGAACTTAGAAATTAACCAGGCTATTACCAAGGCTTTTGTTTGCTCTCCACAAACTGAGAGTAAGGCCCTATTGCTTGAAGACAACACTTACAGAACTAACTGAATATGGAGAAGTCAAGCTGGTGCCTACCTAGACTCTTCACTCCTTACTGACTAGTGTTCATAGTACTGAGTCACATTCTTCAGGCTATCAAAGGAAAAGTGTAAACTTTGATCTACAATGGTGACATGAATGAAAGACCCATTAGTGCAATAGTGACACAAAGCTTTTGGGTCTAACCAACCAATATTTGATTGAAAATAAGACTCCATAAAATGGAGTATATCTCAGAAATGGTTGAGGTGGCCAAGATCCTGGGACTAGATAGACCATGGACCTAAACCAAATACTACTGTTCTATTAAAGGAAGATAGAAAATTACTCCTAATAACATTCTGCTATACTCATAGATCAGTATCATGCTCAGCCATCAGAAAAGATTCCTTCTGCAACACATCTAAACAAATACATATGCCTATAGCCTACAGAGAGTAGTAGATCATGGAACACTGATTCCTATGTTGGATGATTGTATCATTCTCCTCTCTTTACAGCTCAAGGAAACCTGTGGAAGAGGAGGTAGAAAGATTGTAAGAGCCAAAGGAGGTAGAAAACACTAAGGGTACAAGGTCTTCCAAACACAGCCAGACTGACACACATATGGAGTCACAGAGACTGTGGCAGCATGCACAGGGCCTGAAGAGGTCTGTGCCAGATGGAATCTTAACACTGAGAGGAAAGGTAGACATAAACCCACATCCATAACTCAGAGGCTATCTCCAATTGATAACTGTTCACAAAGGAAAAACTTTGTTTTCTTCAATGGAGTCTTACTGTGTAAACAAACCACTTTCAAGGACAGACCTCATGCCCAACAGTAAATGACCACAAAAAAAAAATGCATTACTGGGCACTTTTTTCTTTTTCTTTTCATTTTTAAAAAATTTTCCTTACACTTCATGCCTGTTACTTATATATTATAGTGTCCGGTTCTGTGAGTTTCAGTGGATTTCCATGTGGGCAATCTGTGTGTCTCTGAATCTACATGTGTTTCTTTATATTTCTTTGGATCTTTGTTTTTCTCTTAATTTGTTTCTTTTATTCTATTTAGATTTGTTTGTTTTTATTTTGTCTTATTTTTTCTTTTTTAATTGCCTGTTTGTTTTCTAATGGAGAGAGAACAAGAACAGATGTGGATTTGGGTGGGTGGAGATTTGGAGACAGTCTGGCAGGAGTTAGGAGAAAGAAACCAGCATGAAAAAAAATCTATTTTCAAAAAATAAGGAAAAAAGAAATGTTGATATAGTCTCTAAACTATGCTCAAGTCCATCGTATTGCCACTTTGAAAAGTATTTCTTACAAGAGTTTGAAAGTTCAAGGGACAATTTTATGTGAATGTGCATGTCTATATAGGGACACATGTATAAATGATGATTGGTGAACCAACATGACCAAGACCTTCATACTGGTGAACCTACTCATGGAGAAACCCACAAGTAGAAAATTAAGCAAGATGGGATGAATTGAAGATAACATAATCATGAAGTCATCTCTTCTTAATTTACAATGGAGGCAGCACATGCAAACCAACCATAATGTTCACAACAGTGTCAACTATATAGTAACATACATGTGTACCTGACTGTTTTATGTTATTGCCTATGATTATACTTGGGTATGTCTGTGCATGTGTCTGCGTGTGTGCGTACCACAGCTAGCCAAAGATCACCTTTAACATCTTGCCTCTGAAAGCATGACTGGGGTTGGGGGGACTTTGAAAACTGAAGTACTGACTACAAAAGGCAAAACATCCTAAAGGCAAAAAGAAGAGTATGAAACCGAAACACTAAGAAAGTATAAAACTCCTGTCTGCAAGAGGACTTGTCCTCTGAGACAAACAGCAGCGCCTTGAAACAGAGGCTGAGACTCAAAACCAAACATTAGGCAAGGCATATGGAGCCTTTTGGAAAACTGGGGGAAGGAGAAAAGGACCTGGATGTGACAGGAGTTTCACAAGAAGACCAACAGAGACAACTAACCAGGGCCAAAGGGGCCTGATGAGACCAAGTACCAACAAGGACTATGCATGCACTGGACCCAGCCCCCCTACAAAGATGTAGCTAATGGGCATCTCATACCTCATGTGGGTTCCCTTGTAAGGGGAGCAGGGGATGTCTCTGACATGGACTTGCTAGCTTTTCAATTACTTTCTACTGGAGGGACTGCCTTACCAGGCCACAGGAGAAGAGGACACTCTCAGCCCTGATAAGACTTGATGAACTGAGGTAGATGAGAAAGGGGGCTCCCCATTTCTGAGGAATAGGGAAGAGGGGGTGGTGGAGAGGGAGGAAGGGTGGGACTGGAAGGTGAGGCAGGATGGGGCTATGATCGGCATGTTAAGTGGATAAATAAATAAATAGATTTTTAAAAATAAAAACAAGTATAGAATGAAAGTATTTCTCTCTTCTATATACACATATGCAATCTCTCTGCTTCTCTCTCTCTCCTTGCTTTTCTCTTTAAAGTCAATTGAATTTAAGAGTGAAAACTGCTGATTTGCATTTCCCTGATGACTAAGGACATTGAACACTTCTCTAAGTGTTTCTCTGCAATTTGATATTCTTCTATTGAGAATTTTCTGTTTAGCTCTGAACCCCATTTTTTAATTGGATTACATGATTTGTTGCTTTTTAACTTCTTAAGCTCTTTATATATTCTGGATATTAGCGCTCTGCCAGATATAGGGTTGGGGAAGATCCTTTTGACCCTGAGATTTCACCTTATACCCATCAGAATGGCTAAGATAAAAAACTCAAGTACATGCTGCAGAAGATGAGGAGAAAGAGGAACCCTCTTCCCTTGGTACTGGAAATGTAAACTTATACAACCACTTTGGAAATCAATCTGGCACTTTCTCAGAAAATTAGGAATAGTCCTACCTCAAGATCCAGCTATAGCACTCCTAAGCAAATATCCAGATTATGCTCAAGTATCCAACAAGGACATTTGCTCAACCATATTCTTAGCAGCTTTATTCGTAATAGCTAGAATCTGGAAACAACCCAGATGTCTCTCAGAAGAGGAATGGATGCAGAAATTGTGGTACATTTACACAATGGAATACTACTCAGCAATTAAAAACAAGGAAATCATGAAATTTGCAGGCAAATAGTGGGAACTAGAAAAGATCATCCTGAGTGAGGTATCCCAGAAGCAGGAAGACACACATGGTATATATTCACTTATAAGTGGACATTAGACATATAAGATAGGATAAACATACTAAATTCTCTGCACCTAAAGAAGCTAAGCAGGAAGGACAACCCTGGGTAAGATGATCAAACCTCATTCAGAAAGGCAAAAGGGATAGACATCGGAAAAGGGAGAAAACAGGGAACAGGACAGGATCCTACCAGTGAGGGTGTCTGAAAGACTCTATGCAGCAGTGTATCAAAGCAGATGCTGAGACTCATAACCAAGCTTTGGGCAGAGTGCACGGACTCTTACGAAAGAAAGGGGAGATAGAAAGACCTGCAGAGGATAGGAGCTCCACAAGGAGAGCTACAGAACCAAAATATCTGGGAACAAGGGTCTTTTCTGAGATTGATACTCCAATCAAGGACCATGCATGGAGATAACAAAGAATCCCTGCACAGATGTAGCCCATGGCAGATCAGTGACCCAGTGGATGTCCTAGGAAGGGGAAAAGGGACTTTCTCAGACGTAAACTCAATGGCTGGCTGTTTGATCCCCTCCTCCTGGGGGGTTGGGAGCGTGGCCTCACCAGGCAACAGAGGAAGACAATGCAGCCAGTCCTGATGAGACCTGATAGGCTAGGGTCAGATGAAAAGGGAGGAGAACCACCCTTATCAGTGGACTGGGGGAGGGGCATGGGAAAAGAAGAGGGAGGGAAGGTGGGATTGAGAGGGGCTGGGGGAAGGGGCTACAGCTGAGATACGAAATGAATAAATTGTAATTAAGAAAAATAAATAAATTAGTTAAAATGAAGAGAGGGAACATCAAGAGCTTGATCAGGACTAAAATAGGATAGAAAAAAATAGGTCACTGTACTGCTTCCAGCACTCCCTAAAGAGCTCTGAGCCTTCCACCAGCAAGCACATCTGCTTCTATTTTTGATGCTTCCTTGAGGAGGCCCCTCAGGGCTTGGCTTCTTCAATCTCAGATTACAAAACCCAGTCCTCTCAGGTACTTGCTGTGTTTTCTCTGTTTCTATATTGGCATTTGTGTCTTGATAGTAACTCTCCCAAATCCATTTTCTGTCATTAAAAGGGTCTAATTCTGACACCCAGAAAAATCGACCACCCTGAATCCTAGTTCTTCTCAAGTTTCACACACTGAGAATTAATACTAAAAAGATAAAAATATAATATAAATTAATTCAAAAATTAGTTTAAATTTTGATAAATTGAATAGCAATATACAGAAAAATTAGTAAATTCCATGACCACCATGAGGTTGGAAGGGCTCCCCAGAGTTCAAGGACTAAGAATAAACCCCAATATTTTTTCCTGTCTACCTAAAAGAAACTACATATTTATCCATAAGAGATAAATATGTGAGAGATAAAATAAGAGATTTTCATTAGCTGAAACTAAACAAAAAGAATACCTCATTGCCTATGTTAATTCATATTTAAGACTTTGTTCTAATGTAACCTGATAGTATTCTCTATGATTATCTAGTGTTAAGAAATTTGGATGAGTAAGCTTACTCAACTTAGAGTTGCTAAGGTATATAAAAACAGAAGCAGACAGAACATACCTAACAAAGCACACGCATGGCTGGAAGTTGGGAAGCTAAGCAGGAAGAAAGAGTAAACCCTGCAAATTCCACTTATATTCTTAACCACCAAGAGATTCACAGAGAAGTCTCCTCATGAAGAGTCAGTGGAAGCTGTCAGAGGGCCCAGTACCAGGCATACATTTTAAACAGTCTTTGAATGGTATTGTTCTACAATGGGACCACAGAGAACCAAAAATATAGAATATTTTTATAGTCCATCTATCTGTTTCCTTCTTTTATTTTAATCTCCTTTTTTCTATTAGTATCTTTTTTTCTTAGTCCCAGAAGTATCTGTATTGACTTCAAAGAGTGAAGAACGAAACTAATTTGTTCAGTATATACAATACAATCATTAAAATAAAGATTAAGAAATGAATCAATGAGAAATAGGAAGAAAAGGTTGTGTGGGGAGGAGACATCAGAAGGAAATCTGGGATGTGTATATTTTTAGCAGCTGACAAACCTATAATATAGATGCAGACTACTCTGCAGACATAATGGATCACAGTACAGTTGTTAACTAAGACAAATATAGCCTGAACCAAGTGAAACAGAAATATAAAATGGATAAAAGAAAATTGGGAGATGTAATATTTTTTAAACTGAAATGAAGAACATAACTACACGCCAGACATCTCCTTCAGTGTTCACAATAAATTTCTCATGTGGATGGCCAATATTGTAACCATTTTGCAGATGAAGAAACAATCTAAGGGGTAGTATGTTCTGGATACTAAGTAACTTGATAGTCAGTCTAATAATTGACACATCACAGAATCCTTTTTTGTCTGATCAAAGACATGAAAGAGCAAAGTAACCAGAAATAGTGCAATCTCCAGGAGGTAGTTGATGGCACAACCAAGAATATATAACACTTGATCAAGAAAACGTCCAGCTGCCATCATGGTTTATCTGCTATCTATCTATGAAAACACCATGTCAAATAACTGACAAGAGCCAAACAGTAATGTTTCCACTGTGGCTTAACCTAATATCCAGAAGCATAATGGATCTTATCAGGAAGTAAAGCCCAATAAAAACACCAGGGTCCAACCCTAATTCTGTCATTCAGAGTATAGAAACACCTTTCAATTTTCAGTCATCAGACTAAGTAGCAGTTATCCTGAAACTTTCCAATAACAAAGAAATAATAGATGTCAGCCTAGCTAGTTTTCTCTCTTATGTGTCTTTGATATAAAATATCATTTGATCCTCAAGGAAATCCTAGGGTTTATATAATGTTGGTTCCCATTTCCATTTGTGGATGAGAGAATCAAAACTAGGAAAGATGAAGGTTTTGTCTATAATTATTATAAACCTTGGCTCTTCCAGTGTCAAAGTCAAAGTCTGTGCTATTTTGTTATCTTTTCTTTTGTTGTTGTTTTGTTTTTCCCACTGCAATATCCACTGTCAGGAATATCCACTGGGGCCAAAAGGAAAACACTGCATATTATGCAAAACATAATAAATTAATCACATGTCTGTAGAGCAATATGTATATTTGATAATAATTTTCTTTCTCTTCTTGCATATTCTCTGAACAATCATTTATGAGTTTCACTGACTTGCACCAGCAACTAAAATGCTCCAGTTAATTTTACACTTGTCCATGTTTCCTGCATTTCTCCTATTGTCTGGTTCTGATATTCTATATCCTGTTTCAAAACAGAGACTCATTGAAAAACAGGCAGAATCTTTGTGAGTTCCACCTAGCTTCAACTTGCAACCACTGTCAGAGACATGAAGAGGTCCATTTTAGCTTGAAAATCTCAAATAACCTGGTATATAGTCTCACAGATTGAAGTTTGACAGCTGTCCCCCAAAACACACACAGAAGCACACACACACACTTTCACAATGACAAAATTTAGGACAGGATCCAAGATAATTTGCAGACTTTGCTTCCGGCCCTTGCCTCGTAGGTTTTGCTCCCGGATATAAGATTAAGCAACAGCAGAAATTCCAGGATTCTAAAAATAAACTGTCAGCTGGAATGACAAAAAACAGATGCTTGCTTAGAGTTCAGTTTCATAAAGTGTCTGGTAGAGAAGTTAAAGGTTTTAATGAGCTTCGGGAGTAGGAAGTTGGAGGTGGAAGACACAGAGGAACCATAAGTTAGATCCTCTTAAAGCAGCAGCAAAAGAATCATGGTGATGCCATATTCCTTTGCCCCTCCTTTTTTATGGGCACTGTATATGAATGGCTTGGAATTAAAGAAAGCTAAATATTTACCATTTTAATACTCTAGGTTCAAGTTCTAATGTCTTCCACTCAATAAGATAGCAGAAAGCACATAACAATTATTTTGAAAATAAAAATTTACCTTGGCCTTCTATGCCTAAGAGATTCATAACTGCAGTGTCAACTGTGAAACCCTTCTTTATTTGCTAGTATAAGGACAGCTGACCCAGAAAATAGTACCCTTCTAATTTATATATGTCTGGATAGCCACATGAAAGATCTTATAGGTATAAACAAACAGGTCTCCTCCAACAAGTTTTTACACCAACCCTGAGCTCTCAAAATGGTAGATTCTGGTCTGTGATAAGAGGACCAGTTAACACCTAATCCTCCATTATTTGAAAAGTACTAGGAAATATCGCGACTTTTTTGTGTATATGTATGTGCTTCCGCATAGGATGCATTCATGCCATGGTACATGTAGGGAGGTTAAAAGGTAACTTACAGGAGGTGGTTTTTCTCCTATCACCATGCAGGTTCCAGGTATTATACTCAGGATATCAAGATTGGCAGCAGGCATCCATACCCACTAAACAAACCATCTTGCTCTCTTCGGTTTTTTAGAATTTTTAGTAGAATAGTTTGTCCTGTTTTATCCACAAATCTCTAGCTTTATAGTGTTTATTAAAAAATCCTTAAAATTGTGCCATAAAGAATAGATTTGAATGGCAGACTTCAGATTATTATGGTTTTCCTTCTGAGAATCAAGGCTTGGTTATAACAGAGCCATGCTCATCATATTAGTATACTTTTCAAAGCTTCATTTCTTCAACAAGCATAAAATTATAATTCTAGAAAACTGACATTAGTCTTACGAGGCATATATTCATTGATCAAATGTTCACCAATCGGCAACTATGCACCAAAACAACTGATTCTCAACTTTCTTAGGCACTTAGTTTAGTTCATTTAGACATTAGTTCTCCAAAGTCAACAAAAAATATTGTGGTTTTAGACCTTCTAAAATGTAAACTTGTGCAAGTAGTTGCTCATAGCCATAGGTGTGTGTTTCCAGCTATATTCCATCAACTGCATGCAACATTAGTCACCCTACACTCAAATATATCTTTTCTGAAGAAATACCTAAAAATGTACTAGCATAGTTCTGATAGTCTATAGGAAGTTGGTGAAATAATCATACCAACAGAAGACTTCTTCTTACCATTATATATATATATAACTGCTACTAATATTAAAGAGTAGGGTTACCATAGTAATACTTATAACCCTGTAAGAAATTGGGGAAAGTAACTATGAATAGAATTTCACAAAAACTTATATAGTGAAGTAGAAGTAACTATATATATATATATATATATATATATATATATATATATATATATATATATATATATCAAGAATTTATCTTCTCTGCTTGAGAAGTGAACACCTGCACCTTACAATAATTTCCTGCTTAGGGTATTAGAAGGTACACACAGTTGCAAAGGTCAGAAAGCCCTGGTATTTGATTTAACATGAAAAGTTTGGGCTTTTGTTAAGACTAATAGGTATAGGAGAGTGTTTTGGTTAGATTTGTGTTACTATAACAAGCAACAGATACAACGAACTTACAAAAGATTTGTTTTGGCTGACAGGGTTAGGAGTTTTAGCTCATAATTCATTGGCCCCACTGCTGTGCCTGTAGTGAAGCAACATATCATGGGCAGAACACATAACAGCCAAGAACTGTTCGCTTCATAGCCACGAAGCAAAATACAGGTTGAGGAAAAGGTTAGGGACACACTGCCTCCTTCAAGAACATATCTTTTAAAGTTTAAGGACTTTTCATTAGGATCTATCTTTCAAAGCTTCCACCACCTCCCAACAGCGGTGTTATAAGGATGCAAACTTAATCTATGGGGCAGTTAAGATACAAATTATAGCAAGATAGCAACCTAAGAAGGAAGTAATGAGAATGTTGCCACTCTGCTCGGCGAGAACTTCATCATTTTACCTTACAATGCTGGAGTGTCTAAACTGTAAAAAAAGATATCTATTACTGATATAGGAACCACTGGTTCTGTTTAAATTTCCTGAATGGACTAGTTTACATTGACTGTTCATAGATGTGCTCATAAAATTTAAATATTTATTATTATTATTATTATTAATCATTTATTCACTTTGTAGCCCACCTGTAGCCCCTTCCTCATTGCCTCCTGGTCTCATCTTTCTTCCCCATCCTATGTCCCTCCCCTAGTCCAAGGATAAGAGAGGTTCTACTCCCGTACTATCTGTCCCTAGCCTATCAGGTCTCATCTGAACTGTCTGGGTCACCTTTCCCTGTGGCCTAGTAAGACCACCCAGCCAGGAGGAGGTGATCAAAGAGCAGGCAATGAAGTTCATGCCAGAGATTGGCCCTGTTCCCCTTACTAAGGGAATGCCATTGAGACTGGGCTTTCTTTTTAATTAATTATTTTTATTAATTACAGATTATTCACTTTGTATCCTCTTGTAGCCCCCTCCCTACTCCCCTCCCAACCCCTCCCTCCTTCCCACTCCCCTGTCTCTGCCCCTCTCCCAGTCCAATGATACAGGAGGGCCTCCTCCCCTTCTCTCTGGTCCTAGTCTATCAGGTCTCACCAGGAGTGGCTGCATTGTCTTTGTGACCTGGTAAGGCTGCTCCCCCATCAGGGGGAGGTGATCAAAGAGCATGCCAAACAGTTCCTGTCAGAGACAGTGCCTGTCCCCATTACTCTGAACCCACTTGGACACTGAACTATCATGGGCTACCTCTATGCAGGGGTTCCAGGTCATCTCCATAAGCGGACCTTCAGTCTCAGAAAAGGCCCCCGAGCCCAGACTTTTTGGATCTTTTGATCTCTTTGTGGAGCTCCTTTCCTCTCCAGGTTTTACTATCTCCCACTTCTTTCATAAGAGTCCCTGCACTCTGCCCAAAGTTTGGCTATGAGTCTCAGCATTTGCTCTGATATCCTGCAGGATAGAGCCTTTCAGAGGCCCTCTGTGGTAGACTCCTGTCATGTTCCCTGTTTTCTCCCTCCTCCAATGACAATCCTCTTTGCCTTTCTGAATGGTGATTGAGCAACTTAACCAGAGTCCTTCTTCTTGATTAACTTCTGTAGGTGTACAGATTATGGGCTATGTCTGAGCAGCACATCTAGTTCCTCTCCATGCATGGCTCTTGGTTGATTCATCAGTCTCTGCTGGTACCCCTGAGCCCAGATATTTTGGTTCTGTTGGTCTCCTTGTGGACCTTCTTCCCCTTCCAGGTATTTCTATCTCTTCCTTCTTCCATAAGTTTCCCTTCACTCTGTTCAAAGTTTGGTTATAAGTCTCAGCATCTGCTTCAATACTCTGTTGGGTAGAGTCTTTCAGAGGCTTACTGTGGTTGGCTTCTGCCTTTTCCCTGACACTTCTCACTTCTGATGTCAATTATGTTTGCCCTTCTGAGTGAGGATTAAGCACCTTACACCCATTAGAATGGGTGTAAGATCAAAAACTCAGGTGACAATGCATGCTGGAGAGGATGCGGAGAAAGGGAAACTTTCCTACATTGCTGGTGGGAATGTAAATTTGTGCAACCACTTTGGAAATAAATCTGGCACTTTCTCTGAAAATTAGGAATAGTCCTACCTCAAGATCGAGCTATAGCACTCCCAGGCATATATCCAAAAGATGCTAAAGTATCCAACAAGGACATTTGCTCAACCATGTTCTTAGCAGCTTTATTTGTAAAAGCCAGAAACTGGAAACCGCCTACATATCCCTCCACTGAAGAATGGATAGATAAATTGTGGCACATTTACACAATGGAATACTACTCAGCTATTAAAAACAAGGAAATAATGAAGTTCGCAAGCACATGTATGGAACTAGGAAAGATCATCCTGAGTGAGGTAACCCAGAAGCAGAAAGACACACATGGTATATTCTCACTTTTAAGTGGATATTAGCCTTATAATGTAAGATAAATATACTAAAATATGTAGTCCCAAAGAAACTAAAGAATAAGGAGGACCCTAGGAAAGGTGCTTAACTATTTTATCCATTCCTTGAGAATTTCTTACATACAGAGAATATATTTTCATTATATTCACCCAATTTCTTCCTTTAACCCCTCTCAGGCCATTCCCATCCCCAATACCACAACTCCTCCTCAACTTCAGGTCTTCTTTTTCTTTTATAACCTACCAACTCAACTCTGTGCCAACTATCCAATAATGCATTGGTGTGGGACCCACCCACTAGAGTGTGATCGACCTACAAGGACTACATTCAAGAAAACTAAATCTCCATCCCACAGAAGCCATCAACTGCCAGTATCTCATCAGGTAAGGGTAAAGGTTGTGATCCTCTCCCTAACACACACTCCACAAACATACTGTGATGAAATGTTGACTAGTTTGATCTTGTGTGGGTCTTGTGCAGGCAACAGCAGCTGCTTGCATTCATGATTGCAACAGTTTTGTCATGACAGACAGACACTTTCATTCAAGTCCTACCAAAACTCTCAGTGTTACACCCTTTCCCATTCCTTCCATGATGATCCCTGCGGCTTAGAGGTAGGAAATACGATATATGGATTTGTTACTGAGCACTCCGCAAAGATGTATTCTCTGCATCTTGACCAGGTGTGAGTTTCTTCACTTACTAACATCCACTGCACAGAGAAACATTTCAGATGAGGTCTGAGATGATAGTGCTTCATTGGTCTATGAGTATGCAAATGCAAACTTAGAAAACTACTACTATACTTCTAAATTATCAATTTTCTAAAGAAGAACACATTGTATTCAATGGTTCTTTTGTCTATAAGTTTTTCCAAATGATTTTTAAAGAAAGCATAAATTAGAAATGCTGTCTGGAGAAGAAAGTGGGGGAGATAAAAAGTTAAAAGACTTAGAGAGAAAAAAAGTACCTAAGACAAAAAGACTTAGCAAATACCTACACTAATTTTGATGGATTTATATGCTTATCAGAAATCTGTACATTAGTGCTGGCCCATAATCCTATACTTCACTTCTAGTGGGTTTCCTACACTATTGTCTATGTACACTACCCCCAACTCTAGGGCTAACTTCTGTCCTAGCCCAACTAGTGTCCAAGAAACCAGCCCATCTTTTCCATCTTACTACTCTCAAGCATAGCTCAACATAGCATGCCTTTCATACCAACCATGGTAAATCCACAATTTGTTCCATTCTCATGCTTTCTAGGATGGCACTGAATTAGAATTTCCCAATGACCTTCCAAAAACACTACTGAGTATCTCAATTGTTTACCTTGTACCTTCATACCTTACTTGAAATCAACTCAACTAAGGCAACAAAAATAAAGTCAAACTTCTACTCTACAGAGACAAACTACAATTTTTCAACCATTGGAAGATGCTTTAATCTTTCTTAGAAGGGTAAATAGAACAGACAGTGGAAGTATTTGAAGAGATGGAATTGGTTCAAGAGGGAGTGGGGAGGAAAGTAAGGGTGGGGATCATTTTAGGAAGAGAGAGAGTGAAGAAGACAGAAAAGTTCCTGAGAAGACATGGGGGTGACTCTAGCTGAGACTCTTGGTAGTAGGGAAGGGGGTCATGGAGAAGGAAGGGAACACCTCTAAGCAGAGAGGGCTCATAGCGGAGGAACACCAATCCACTCACAAGAACTTTCATCTAAAATTTACCCTGCCTACAACATATGCAGGTGCAGAGATAAGGATAGAACAGAAATTGTGGGAATGTCCAACTAATGTCCGGCTCAACCAGAGACCCTCCCCATGGGAGAGAGCCAACCCCTGACACTGTTAATTATATGCTGCTATATTTGCAGGCTGGAGCCTAGAAGAGCTGATTTCTGAGAGGCTCCACCCAGCAGAGGATTGAAACAGATGCTGAGACTCACAGCCAAACATTGGTGGCACTTAAGGAGTCTTGTGGAAAAGTGGAGGGAAGGATAGAAGGACCTGGAAGTGACAAGAAGACCAAATGAACTAAGTAACCTGGAGTCCAGGGGGGCTTTCTGAGACTGAAGCACCAACCAAGAACCATGCATGTGCTGGACCTAGGCCCCTAACACATATGTACCAATGTGCAGCTTGGTCTTCCTGTGGGTCTCCCCTAATAAGGGAAGGAGGGAAAAAGGGGATATCTCTAACAAGGACTCTGTTGCCTGCTTTTGATTACTTCTCCCTGACAGGGCTGCCTTGCCAGGCTTCAGAGGAAGAGGAAGTGTTTAGCCCTGATGCGATTTGGTATGCTGGGGTGGATTGGTAGGGAGTCTCCCCCTTTCTGAGGGGTAGGGGAAGGAGAGAAAAGAGGAAAAAGGAGGAGAGTATGACCAGGAGGAGAGGCAGAAAGGGGCTATGATTGTGATGTAAAGGGAATAAATGAAATAAATAAATATTTTTTAAAAAATGAAAAAGAACCATTGTACCTGACTCACATTGATAGAAATGCAAACAATATGAAAGGCAATGAGATCATGTTCCAGTCCCATAGAAATGTTCTCCAGTGAGAATAACCTAGATCAACCTCAGTAGACATGATTTTAAAAAAATAAATTTTAAACATGATTGAATAATTTAAGGAGTTAAAGAAATATTTCAGTGAATTAAAGGAGAATGGAAATTAACTGCTGTGTGACGCTCAAGAAAACAGTAATATACAGCTGGATAGAATGACAATGAAAACTCAGGATCTGAAAATGAATTCAGTAAAAAGTAAGAAATATTGAAGAAAACTCAAGATGAGATAAAGGTAGAATCAAAACAGTCATCAATCTAATCAGAAAACTCAAGGAAATACTTACCAGTAGTATAGATCAAAGAGGAAAAGGACTATCAGAATTTGAAAATAAAACAGAGGAATTGAACATCCAAAGAACATGAAATAAAACATGAAAGGAAACTTCAGCAATTATACTGCACCATGAAAGACAAAAATCTATGGTTTGTATTCATAGATGAAGGTCAATATTCATAGATCTGGTCAATGGCAAAGACCAGATTTTCAAGATGGTCATAGAAGATTTTCAGAAATAAAGGAAAGATATATCCAAAGAAACAGAAGAAACATATTGAACAGCAAACAGAAAGGACAAGAAAAGAAAAACCCCATAATATGTTACAGTTAAAATCTCACCCGATAAAAGTCTTTTCTAGTTCCATCCATTTATTTGCCAAGTTTAGGATTTCAATTTTTTTTGGTGAATAGTATTGCATAGTGTGTTTCTACCACATTTCCATTGTCTATTTCACAAGTTGAAGGATGTTTCAATTTTTTCCATTTCCTAGGTATTATAGATAGAGCATGCACAGTTTTATGATGCCCCACTTGTCAATTATTGACCTTAATTCCTTGACAAATCAAGTCCTATTCACAATGTCCTTTCCTACACCTATATTATGTAGGGCATGGTCTAGGTTTTCTTCTAGCAGTTTCAGTATTTATGGTTTCACATTTAGGTTTTTGATACAACTGGAGTTGATTTTGTACAAGAGGGTAGACTAGATAGATAGATGATAGATAGATAGATAGATAGATAGATAGATAGATAGATAGATAGATAGATAGATAGATAGATGATGGATGGATGGATGGGTGGGTGGGTGGGTGGGTGGAGGGATGGATGGATGGATGGATAGATAGAGAAAGAGAGAGAGAGAGAGAGAGAAGATAAGTAGGTAGATAGATAGGCAGGCAGGCAGAGAGAGAGATCTAATTTCATTCTTCTGTATTAGACCCAAGTTTTCTGAGCACCATTTGTTGAGTATATACATACATGCGTATGTATGTATAAGCTTATTTACTTTTACACCCTGACTTCAGTTTCCCCTCCCTCCTGCCAGTCCCTCTCCTCAACCTTCCTTGTTCCCTCAGTCCTCCCCCACTTCTCCTCAGGAAAGGGCAGACCTCCCAGGAATATCAAACAGCCATGGCATATCAAGTTTAAGTAAGGTTAGGCACCTCCTTTCCAATTAAGGCTTGAGGAGACAACCCAGTAGGAGGAAAGGTTCCCAGAGGCAGGCAACAGAGTCAGAGAGAACTTTCATTGTTCAGAGTCTCACAAAAAGATCAAGCTATACATTTGTAATAAGTACATATGGCCTAGGTCAGTCTGATGCAGGCTCCCTAATTGTCAGTTCAGTCTCTCAGAGCCCTCTGAGCCAAGGGTAGTTGATTGTGTGGGTTTTCCTTTTTTTTAAGTTTATTTATTCATTTTGTATCCTGAATGCAGCCCCTCCCTTCTCTCCTGCTGGTCTCACCCTCACACCTTCTTTCCTCTTCCCCCCTTGTCCTTCTTCTCAGAAAAGGGTAGTTCTCCCTTTTTCAGCCCCCACCAGCACATCAAGTTACATCAGGACTAAGCACAATCTTTTCCCCTGAGGCCATGGAAAGCAATCAAAAAGCACCCAATAGAGTCCATGTCAGAAAAAAAACCGGCCCCACTTTCTAGGGGACATGAAAACTAAGGTGCCCATTGGTTAAATTTGTGTAGTGGGCCTTGGCCCAGACCATGCGGGCTCTCTGGTTGGTGCTTCAGTCTCTGTAGGCCTCATTGTGTAGTGGGCCTCGGTCAAGACCATGCATGCTCTCTGGTTAGTGCTTCAATCTCTGTCAGCCTCAATGGGCCTATATTAGTTGCCTCTGTTGGTCTTCTTATGGAGTTCTTAGCCACTGTGGGTCCTTCTATCCTTCTGCCCTCACTTCCGCAAGACTCCCCTGGTTATCCTTTATAACTGTGAGTCTGTGAGACTGTGAGTCTCAGCATCTGTTTCCATCACTTACTCTGTGAAGCCTCTCTGATGACAACTAGTCTATGGACCAACCTATGAGAATAAAATCATTTCCTAGGCCCCTAGGGTATCCAGCCTCTGGGTTCTGGTCCTCCAGGTTGTATGAATGGTGGGCTCCTTTACATGACATGGGTCTCAAGCTGAGCCATTCATTGATCGGCCACTCCCACAAGTTTTGTGCCACCTTTACCCTAGCACATCTTGTAGGCAGGACAAATTATAAGCCAAAAGTTTTGTGGAGAACTCTCAACACCAGGTCCCAGAATTCAGTCCTACACCATGGTTCTGACCCCACCTGATCCACTGCCTAGATTGACCTACAAACAAGTGGTCCGAGAGGCCCTCTGACATGTCATCCTACAGCTTCATTGGTCTGGTAACCTAAGCTAACAAGGGCATTGGCTTAGATATACTCATTACCTGTGTCAGAAATTCTGGGGGGTTGATGTAGTGCTCATGGCTCTGGGCCAGGTGGTGGTGCAGCAGCTGCCTGAGCCCACACTTCCATCAGCTGGACATCAAGCACCTGCAGATCATCCGTGTGCTGTGTAACTTTCAGAGCAAGGAGTATGGAGGACTTAATGGTCTAGTCAACAATGCAAGCATTGCCTTTAGAATGGATGATCCAGCACCCTCAACATTCAAGCTGAGATGACACTGAAGCCAAACTTTTTCACCACTCGCACTGAGTTACAGCCCATAATCAAACTGCATGGTAGAAGTGATGAATGCTGGGGCTAGAGAGATGGCTCAGAGGTTAACAGCACCGGTTTCTCTTCCAAAGGTCCTAAGTTCAATTCCCATCAACCACATGGAAGTCCACAACTATCTATAATGAGAACTGGTGGCCTTGTGTGTGTGTGCAGACAGAACACTGTATACATAGTAAACAAATAAATCTTCTTAAAGGTTTAAAAAGAAAGGAAATGGTGAACATCAGCAGTCTGCTCTTGAAATCAGAGTGCTGATATTCAAAATATATGAAGAACTGAAGAAACTAAACACCAACAAACCAAATAACCCAACTAAAAATGGTGTAAAGATCTAAATAAAGACTTCTTGACACAGAAATTTCTATTGGCTGGGAAGCACTTAAGTAAATGTTCAATATCCTTAGTCAACAGACTCTTGAGATTCTAACTTACACTCATGAGAATGGCTAAGTTCAAAAACACAAGTGACAACAAATTCTGGAGAAAATGTGAATGAAGGGGAATATTCCTCCACTGCTGGTGGGAGCCATCCACTTGTACATCCATTTTGGACAACAATATCGCTGTTTCTCAGAAAAATTTGAATCAATCTATCTCAAGACCCAGCTATAAGACTCCTCTGCATGTACCCAAAGGATGTTCCAATCTACCACAATGATACTTGTTCAACTATGATCATAGTAACTTAATTCATAATAGCCAGAATCTGGAAACAACCTAGATGTCCCTCAACCAAAGAATGGATACACAAATTGTGGTACATTTATACAATGGAATACCACTCAGCTTTCAAAAACAACGACGTCATGAAATTTGCAGGCAAACAGATGGAACTAGAAAAGATCATCCTGAGTGAGATAACCCAGACCCAGAAAGACATGCATAGCAGCATGTACTCACATAAAAGTGATATTTGCCATAAAGTAAAGAATAACGATGGTATAATCCACACACCCAGAGTAGGTAAATTTCTCCAGGTAAGGGGACATAGAATAGATATTACGGGTGGAGGTGGGAGATCTGGAGGAGGGGTTGGGAACAGGAGGGATTAGGTGTGGGAGGGTGGAGAGAGTACAGGAAGAGACAACTGGAATACGGGGGCTTCTCTGGGGAGATCTAGATCTTCATATATTTTGAATATCAGCACTCTGCTATATGTGGGGTTTGCGAAGAACTTGTCCTATTCTGTAGGATGGTGTCCTTTGTCTTACAGAATTTTTCAGTTTTAAGTGGTCCCATTTATTGTCGATCTTAGTGCCTGCTTGATTGGTGTTCAGGAAGTTGTCTCTGTGTAAATGTGTTCAAGATTTTATCCCAATTCTCTTCTATTAGATTTATTGGATTCAGTTTTATGTTGAGGTCTTTGATCCACTTGGACTTGAGTTTTCTGCAGGGTTAGGATTATGGATCTATTTGCATTCTTCTACATTCAGACATCCAGTTAGAGGAACACCACTTGTTGAAGATGCTTTTTTGTTCCATTGTATAATGTTGGCTTCTTTTTAAAATATCAAGTATCTGTAGGTGAGTGGATTTATTTCTGAGTCTTCAATTTGATTCTATTAATCAAATTGTCTGTTTTTATGCCAAAACCATGTGGTTTTTTTATTACCATTGCTCTGTAGAGCAGCTTGAAATCAGGGATCGTGATAATCCCAGAAATTCTTTTATTGTGCAATATTGTTTTAGCTATCCTTGGTTTTTCTGTTTCCATATGTTGTTGAGTATTGTTCTTTCAAGTTTCTGGAAAGAATTTTGTTGGATTTTTTATAGTGATTGCATTGAATCAGTAGCTTGCTTTTGGTCAAATGGCCAATTTTACTATCCTACTAATCCATGAGCTGTCTTCTTCAATTTCTTTCTTCAAAGACTTGAAGTTCTTGTCATACAGGTCTTTCACTTGCTTGGTCAGAATTACAACAAGATCTTTTTATATTATTTGTAGCTATTGTGAAGGGTGTTATTTCTCTGATTTCTTTCTCAGCCCAATTATCACTTGCATATAAGAAGACTATCTTTTTGTAGTTAAATTTTTATCCAGATATTTCACTGAAGGTGTTTATTAGGAATTTTCTTGTAAAGGTTTTGGAGTTGCTTATATATATATATATATATATATATATATATATATATATATATATATATATGTATATATACTATCTTATCATCTGAAACTACTGATTACTTGACTTCTTCCTTTCCAATTTTTCCCCTTGGTTTCCTTTAGTTGTCTTTTTGCTTTATCTAAAACTTCAAATACTATATTGAAAAATATAGAGGGTAGACAGCCTTGTCTTGTCCCTGATTTTCATGGAATTGGTTTAATTCCTCTCAGTTTAATTTGACCTTAGCTATATGTTTGCTGTATACTGCCTTTATTATGTTTAGGTATGTCCCTTTAATCCCTGAACCCAAGATTTTCATCATGCAGTGGTGTTGGATTTTTGTCAAAGGTTTTTTCACATCTTTTTTAAAAAGATTTCCTATTTTTTTTATGTAGACGAATGCTATGTTTCGTACACCCCACAAGAGGGAATCAGATTCCATTACAAACAGTGTGAGCCACCATGCGGTTGCTGGGAATTGAACTCAAGGCGTCTGGAAGAGCAGCCAGTGTTCTTAACCACCATCCTTTTTTTCAGCATCTTATGAGAGGATCATGTTTTGTTTTGTTTTTTCCTGTGATTTTGTTTCTGTGCTTGACAGAATATCATCTATTATACCATCCTTGCATCCCTGAGATGAAGCCTGCTTGATCATGGTAGACTATCTTTTTGATGTGTTCTTAGATTCAGTTTCCAAGTATTTTATTGGACACCTTTGCATCAATGTTTATGAGGGAAATTGGTCTGTAATTTTCTTTCTTCATTGACTCCTTTGGGAGTCAGGGTGACTCACTGATTCTTTAGGAATCAGTGTGACTGTGGGATCATAAAATGAATTTGGCAATGTTCCTTCCATTCTATTTTATGGAATAATTTGAGGAGTATTTGTTTTAGCTCTTCTTTGAAGTCTAACAGAACTCTGTGACAAAACTATCTGGCCCTGGGCATTTCTGATTGGGTGACTTTTAATGACTACTTTGGTTTTCTTGGGGGTTATAGATCTAATTAATTTGTTTGTCTGATCTAGATTTCAGTTTGGTAACTATAAAGAAAACTGTCCACTTCTTTCAGATATTCCAGTTTTATGAAATAAGACTCCTGTGATTGTTTGTATTTTCTTTGTGTCTGTACTTATGTCTCCCTTTTCATTTCTGATTTTGTTAATTTGAATATTCTCTCTCTGCCTTTTAGTTAGTTTGGATAAGGTTTTGTCTAATTTGTTGATTTTCTCAAAGAACCAACTCTTTGTTTCACTGATGCTTTGCATTGTTCTCTTTGATTCTATTTTTTTTTTCAGCCCTGAGTTTATTTCCTGCCATCTACTCCTCTTGAGAGTGTTTGCTGTTTTTTGTTCTAGAACTTACAGGTATGTTGTTAAATTGCTAGTATGAGACCTCTTCATTTCTTTATGAAGGCACTTAGTGTAGTCAGCTTTCCTTTTAGCACTGTTTTCATTGTGTCTCATAACTTTGGATATGTTGTAACATGCATTTTCATTGAAGTCTGGAAAGTCTTTAATTTCTTTCATTTCTTCCTTGACCCAGTGGGCATTCAGTAGAGAGTTGTTCAGTTTTCATGAGTTTGCAGACTTTGTTGTTTCTGTTGTTGTTGAAGTCATTAAAGTCACTGTAATCCATGAAGGTGAGAAAAGAAACATGGGGTTATTTCAGTTTCTTGTATCTGTTGAGACTTGCTTTGTAACTAAGTATATGGTCAATTTTAGAGAAGGTTCTATGACGTGCTGAGAAGAAGGCATATTCTTTTTTGTTTGGGTGAAATGTTATGTTAGGCCCATTTGAATCATAATGTCTGATAGTTCAATAATTTATGTTTAGTTTCTGTTTAGATGACCTGGCCATTGGTGAGAGTGGTAGGTTGAAGTATCTCACTATTAACATGTGGGTTTCAATGTATGATTTAATCTTTAATAATATTTCTTTTACAAAGGTGGCTAACTTTGGATTTGGGACATATATTCTCAGAACTGAAATGTCATATTGGTAGATTTTTCCTTTGATAAGTATTAAGTATTCTTCCCCATATTTTTTATTACTTTTGAAGCCTATCATGTTATATATTAAATGGCTTATTGGAACCATTTGCTTGAGAAATCTTTTTACAACCCTTTGAGGTATTTATCTTTGATGCTGAAGTGTGTTTTGTGTATGTAGCACTATGACGGGCCCTGTTTTTGCATCTGTTCTGTTAGCCTATGTGTTTCTATTGGGGAATTGAGTCCACTGAAGTTTGAAGATATTAATGACAAATGATTGTTAATTCCTGCTATATTGATGAAGGTAGTGGTGGAGATGTGTGTGTGTGTGTGTGTCCATGTGTGTATGAGTGTTCCTTCTTTTGGTTTTGCTGGTGTGAAATTATTTATTCCCTATGTTTTCCTGAGAGTAGTTAACCTCCTTGAGTTGGAGTTTGGGAGTTTTTCTTTTAGTATCTGCTATAGGGCTGGATTTGTGGGTAGATACTGTTTTAAGATTGGTTTTGTCATGGAATATCTTGTTTTCTCTTATCTATGGTGACTGAAAGACTTGCTGTGTATAGTAGTCTGGGCTGGCATCTGTGGTCTCAAAACATCTATCAGGCCCTCCTGGCTTTAAGGATTGAGAAATCTAGTATAATTCTAATAATTTTCACAGTTCTGTCTTTATTTGTTACTTGGCCTTTTTCCCTTGCAGCTGTTAATATTCTTTATTTGTTCTTTATATTTAGTGTTTCAATTATTATGTGTCTGAGATTCTCCCTTCCATTTCTTGTATTGTGTTGATGATGCCTATATCTGTAGTTCTTGTTCACTTGCCTACATTTCTCATCTCCAGGATTCCATCGGTTTGTGTTTTCTTTATTGTTTCAATTTCAATTTTCAGGTCTTGAACAGTTTTATTTATTTCCTTTACCTGTTTGTGTTTTCTGGATTTCTTTAAGAGATTTATTCATTTCCTCTTTAATGGCCTCTGTCATCTTCATAAGATTGGATTGGAAGTCATTATATTGTGTATCAGCTCTGCTGGAATATCCAGGGTTTATTGTAGTAGGATTGCCATATTGACCTGGCTGTTGTTATTATATTCTTACTTAGGCCTTTAATCATCAAGGTTTTAGGTTATTATAGCTCAAGGTGCTGATTTCTGAGTTTTTCTTTTTTTGAAGGATGATTTGATGTGGGTTTTTTCCCCCTTGTTTTCTGTTTCTTTTCTTGTCTTCTGACCTGAAGGGCCTGGGGTTCTGGTGACCAGCAAGTCTTCAGGTCCAATAGGATGTCTATGGTAGATTTTTGTGGCCTGTGTGACCTCTGGGTTTGAGGGTGCCAACATTGCCTCTGGGTTTTTAAGCCCCTATGTGGCCTTTGTGGTTCTGGGTAGCTTTTTAGTCTCTGAGATTCCTAGTATACAGGTCCTATAGTAAAGCAGAAGACTTCTCACTAAGTTGTGGCTAGAACATGGAAGCCAGGGGAGGGGGTTCAATTTGGGGGTGTTAGGAGAATTAAAGTAAAGAGTTAAGGTAATGGGTGATGTCTTCCCTGGGAATTCCTTTTGCCAAGGTGTGAGAATGCTTTTTGTTGTTGTTGCTCCAGCATGTTTTTTATATCTTTGCAAAATATTAAATAGCTAATTCGGTTATTGGGGTGGTTTGAATGAAAGGAGCCTTCACAGGCCTGCAGGGCATGGGACTCTTAGGATGTGGCCTTGTTGGGATAGATGTGGTTTTATTGGTGGAAGTGTGTCACTGTGGGTGGGCTTTGAGCTTTCAGAAGCTCAATTCAGCCCCCGTGTTGTTCTTTCTTGTACTACCTTTGTTCCAGATGTAGAACACTCAGCTACCTTTCCAGCACCATTTCTGCCTGCATGCCAGCATGCCATTCTACTTCCTACCATGATGATAATGGAGTAAACTCCTGATGTGTAAGCCATTCCTAATTAAATGTTTTTCTTTATAATGGTAGCTGTAGTCAAGGAAACTATTCAGGTGTAAAACCACAACTAGGACAGGTATACTTATATTTGGATCTTTTATTTAGTCAATTGTTCTACATATTTTATTTTGGTGCCAGTATTGTATTAATTTTATGTTATGGCTCTGTAACATATCGTCAGATCTGTAATGGTAATCCCTCTAGCATTGTACTTTTTGCTTAAGATTGTTTTAGCCATTTGGAGTCTTTTGGTTTTGTGTGAAATTTAGGATTAGTTTGGGGATTTTTTGTTTTGTTTTATCGTTTTGTTGTGTTTTGTTTTGTTTCTATTTCTATGAAGAGTGGGATAGGATCTGATTAGTATTGAACTGAATCTGTAAATGGCTTTTGGTAAAATGGTCATTTTCATAATATTAAGTCTAGTGATCTCTAACTACATTTTTTTTTGTTTGGTTGTTTGGTTGATTGGCTGGTTGGTTTGTTTGGTCTTGTTGTTTGTTCGGTTTTTTGTGGGTTTTTTTGTGCTTTTTTTGTTTTTTGCTTTCTGTTTGTTATAAATTTTCTAATATCTTTCTATATCTTTTCTTCAGAAGTTTAAAGTTTGTACTGTAAAGGTCCTTCACCTTTTTGGTTAAGTTTGTTTCTGGATATTGTACTTTCTTTGAGGCCATTGCTAAAAGAAGTATAGACACACTATTTTTCTTTCTCTCTTGTTTGTTGTTGATGAAAAGCTATGGATTTTTTTGATACTTATATTTTATTCTGCCATGATGCAGAATCTGTTTATTATTTCTCGAAGTATTCCATTGTAATTTTTGGTGTCTCTTATATTCAATATCATGTCATCTGTAAATAGCTATAATTTGTTTCCTGTTTTTTCAATATGTATCTTTCCTATTTTTTTCTCTTGCTTTATCAGTTCAGTTGGTGCTTTGAGCACAATACAGAACAGGAATAGTGGACAGCTCTGTACCATTACTCATTTCAATAGAATTGCTTCAAGTTTTTCTCTATTTTTGATGAGGTTAATTGTGGATTTCTTATGTATAAATTTTATTAGTTTGAGGTATGTTTCTTTTCTTCCTTCTTTCTCTAGAAGCTTTAATTATGAAGTCGTACAGAATGTCTTTTTTAGTTATTATTCTTTCAATATCCTTATTAGTTATGGAATTCTCCATGTTGTTAACTTCTTCTTGGTGTGATTTTTATAGCTTTGTTAAATCTAGAAAATTGTATCTTTTTGTTCCTAGCTTATTAAAGTACACATTTTTAAAGTACTCTTCAATAGTATTCTGAATGGTTTCTGTTGTAATATTCTCCTGTTTGTTTCTAATTCTGATAATTTGGGTCCCTTCTTTCTTTCATTTGGTTAGTTATGCCAATAATCTGTCAATATTGATTATCTTCTCACAGAACTATACCTCAGATTTGTTGATTCTGTGAATTGTTTTCTTAGCTTCTGTTTGTTTAATGTATGCTGCTTTATCATTTCTTGCTATTGGCAGGGTTTCTATTTGGTTTGGTCTTATTTTTCTAAAAATTTTACTTACATCATTAAGTAATTTACATTTGCTATGAGTTTTTTAGTGTAGTCACATAAGGCTATAAAAAATCCTTTTTAGTATTGCTTTCAAAATGACAGTGTTTTAATTCCATTTAGGTACCGGGCATTTAATTTATATCTTGATTAGCAACATATTAATCATTCAGTAATGATTTTCTTAATCACCATGAGTTTGTCTGTTGCTATCAGTTTTAAGTTTTATTACATTAGGGTCACATAGACACATACAATTGTTTCAGTCTTTATTAATTTCTAAATACTTGTTTTTTACCCCCAAAATATGCTCTTTTTAGGAGATGCTTCCATGTTCTGATGAGTATAATGTGTATTCTTTTTTGTTTTAGTGAAATAGTCTGTGGGGATTTGGATAGTCCATTTGACAGATTATGTCAATTTATTCTAATGTTTCCCTGCTTATTTATCCAGATGACCTGTCTAATAGAAAAAATGGGTTGCTTAAATGCTCTACTATTAATACATTGATGTTAATCTGTAAATTTAGTCATATGCTGTTAATTAAATTAAGTGTCCCAGATGTTAGTGGAAATAAGTTTAGTATCATAATGTCTACGCGGATTACAGTGAAGTTTCTCTCTTTATCTTTTACTTTGAGACCTATTTCATCAAACTTTAGAATAATAATATGTGCTTGCTTCCTGATCCTGTGTAATTAAAATATAATTGTCTACCCTTTACTCTAAATCAGTAGCTACCTTTAAAGCTAAAATGTATTTCTTGTAGGCAAGAGATACTCTTGAAACACTCTGCCAGCTGTGTTTTTCTATTGGAGAACTGAGATAATTAATTTTTTAAACTTATTATCAAAATAGATGCCATACATATGTGTATACATATTATATATACACATATATATAGAGAGAGAGAGAGAGAGAAGTGATTCATTAGAATAACTTGCAGACTGTGGTCCAATTAAACCAATAATGGCTGGCTATGAATGGAAAGTCCAAGAATCTAATAGTTGCTCAACCCACAAAGCTGGATGGCTCAGCTAGTCTTCAGTATATGCTAGAGTCCCAAATAGGCTCTAATGCCAGGGGAGGAATGGCCATGCTAGCAAGATGAGAGGAAGCAGGCAAAGAGCAAAAGCTTACTTCTTCCATGCTCTTATTCAGGCTTCAAGGAAAAGGTGTGGCCCAGATTAGATCTGGATGAAAGATCGGGATCAAAGGTGTGGTTTTCTACCTCAAAAAACTAGATTAGACATAGATCTTAACACAGATTAAACAAATATTCCTGACAGGTGTACCCTCCATTTCCAGATTGTACTTAATCCCAGATGTAGTCAAGTTGACAACCAAAAATAGCCATCACAAGTTCATCATTTGTCAACTTGACAGAAAATCATATCTCCTTATGTTGTGATTAATGTTTAAATGAAAACAATAATGAGATCATAATAGTGTCTAAACATAACTATTCCATGGACAATTATAAATGCATTATATATTTACCCAGGTCATAACTATCCTTAACATGATATAACTATCTGTCACACAACTGCAAATACATTGTAAAACTAGAATAAGTTGCAACTTTTCTTGAGGGACATTTCTTTAGTATCTCAATGTGATGATTGTTGATATTCTCTTAATTGTTGGTGCATCATATGATAAAGAAATTGATTAAAGAAAGAATAAATATCTGTGTAGCCCCCTTCTTAACAAAATATGACAGAAATACTCATGTCAGTTGTCATCCCCATTTCTGTAACTGTTCATGTTGCCTTAGCGGGTCACTATAGAAACCTAGACGATTTTTACCACTGCATAAAACTTCATTGGAAAGTAATCAACCACCAGAAAGATTCTGGAGAATTCCTTAAAGAGTAAAGATAAAGTTTCCTGCAGACCTGTCCATATAACCACTTCCTAGGATGAAATAAATGAAGATGGCAAAAATATAGAGGATAGAAGATTCTTTTTTTTCCCTCTTAATTTTTTTTAATTTATTTGTTTTTATATCAATCACAGGTTAGGTACTTTGCATCCCAGGCATAGCCTCCTCCCTCATTCCCTCCATCCCTCCCACTCCCTCCCTCATCTCCCTCCTCCCCGTCCCCTCCAAGTCCACCAACAGGGGAAGACCTCCTCCCCTTCCATCCAACCCCAGCTCATCCTGTCTCCTCAGGGCTGGCTGCAATGTCCTCCCCTGGGATCTAGCCAGTCTGTCACTCCCCGGCTTGTATGGGGGAGGGTCAAAGAGTCAGCCATCAAGTTCATGACTGAAACA
>CM053754.1:52814236-52836617 GCA_028658305.1 Pachyuromys duprasi
AAAAAAAAAAAGAATTGTCTTCTCAAGTCAACGCTGAATGAAACACTACTGTTTCAGTTTTTGTTCCAGCTGTATACCCTTCTGATATGATCCATTGCCTAGCACGTCATGTACATTCTTATGTGTGTGCGTGTTGTTAAGTAAAGGGTAAATGAATGAGCAAACACGTATTAAATGTGTTTTTTTAAGCTGTGCTACAAAAAAAAAAGAGCTAATGATTCTTTGTATTTCCTCAGTGTCTGTCATTATATCCCCCTTTTCATTTCTGATTTTGTTGATCTTGATGGTGTCTTTCTACCTTTTGTTAATTTGGCTAAGGTTTATTGTTTTTGTTTGTTAATATTGGCTAAGGTCTATTTTGTTGGTTTTCTCCAAGAACCAGCTCTTGGTTTCATTGATTCTTTGAATTGTTCTCTTTTGTTTCTAATTGAATGATTTCAGCCCTTAGTGTCATTATTTCCAGCTGTCTACTCTTCTTGAGTGTGTCTGCTTCTTTTTTTTTTTTCCTAGTGCTTTCAGGTGTGCATTAAGTTGCTTGTATGAGATGTCTCGGATTTCTTGATGAAAGCACTTAGTAAACTCTTTCATTGAGTTCAGTAAGTTTGTGTAAGTTGTGCCTTAATTTTCATTAAATTCTAGGAATTCCTTAATTTCATTTTTCTTCCATGACACAGCTATCATTGAGTAGAAAGTTGTTCAGTTTCCATGCATGTGTAGGCTTTTTGCTGTTTCTGTTATTGTTGGGATCTAGTTTTAGACCATAGTAGTCTGATATGATACAAGGGATTTTTTTCAGTCTTCTTGAATCCATTGAGGTTTGCTTTGTGCCTGACGATCTGCTCAATTTGGGAGAAGATTCCATGAGGTGCTGAGAAAAAGTATATTATTTTGTGTTCTGTGAAAAGCTCTGTAGACGTCTATTAGATCCATATGATTTAAGACCACTGTAAGGGTCATTGTTTCTCTATTGAGCTTCTATAGGCCACAGTCACCTTGATACCTAAACCACAAAAAGACACAACAAAGAAAGAGAATTTCCAACCAATTTCACTTATGAACATAGACACAAAAATACTCAATAAAGTATTTGCAAACTGAATCCAAGAATGCACCAAAGATATCCACAATGACTAAGAAGGCTTCATCCCAGGCATGCAAGGTGGTTCAAAAAATGGAAATCCATCAACGTAAATCACCATATTAACAATCTGAAAGAAAAATAACCATATGATCATCTCCTAAGATGCCAAAAAAGCATTTGGCAAACAAAGCCAAAAATTCTGGGTTCAGAGGGGCCTGCAGCGACTTATGCACCATGAAAGAGATTGCAGACTTTTGCAGCCATACTGAAACTCCATGAAGAGAACTCTCAAAAAGCTACAAATAAATCGACCTTTTGACCCAGCTCCTGCCCTGACCCCTTCAGTGATGCATTGTGACCTGAAATGTATAAACTGAAATAAACCCTTTCCTAAACAATTTTCCTTTGACAACAGAGGTTATCACAACAAAAGAGAGGCAAATTATAAAAACATATTTTTAAAAAGTCCCAAATATCGTTAATTTTTTTTATGACTTCAATCACTCTTTCAATTAGTACTCAAAATCCTGAAAAGGGGCTGATTATATTAGGTCACACCCAGCTCATACCTGAATTGCATGGGACAGAAGAATGCTGCAAACAGTTTCAAGTGATCTCATTCAATTTTGAAAAAAAAAAAAAATTATGGTTTGGGTCTTACTTTTTGTGAAGAGATAGAGACTATATTATTTATAGCTATACTAGAGAGAAGTATGTACTTACAGAAGACGATGAACTCCTAATGAAAATAGAAGTGTGGCATCATACAGATAGTTGTGAAAGTTCTAATTTAATCTCCTCCTTCCCTCTGAAAATAAAATTTTAGTTTTCCTTTTGATCCCTCTTGGCAATGTAGCATTTTCCCCCAAGTACTTTTTAGCAGTATATGATTAGCTAAGGCAATTCTCAAAACTTTTTATCAATGCAAATGGTAAATATCCTCTTCTTCAGGGTCATCTCAGCTCCACAGGAAATATGGTATCTCCTGCTGCCAGGTTGCTGCTTCACCCCAGGTGAAGCATAATCCCTTCTTAGCCCACATCCTTCAGGTTCCTCTCTTCCTCTCACCTTGCACTCCTCCTTCTTAGGATTCTGAGTAGTCATCACTCTGTGAAATCCACCTTCTTCTGTAGCAGAGTCCTCCAGCTGTAAGCTGCCTGAGAACTCTCACTACTCTGGCTCAGACTGAGGGGGAAATTCATACATTTCACCTTCCACTTTTTCTGTTTATCTCCATTGAAAGCACCTCAATCATTTTTCTCCCATTTATATGCTCAATAAAAAGACTTCTGCTGTCATTTGGTATGTTACACACACACGTAGACATGCACACTGTTCCTTAAAATTGCTGACTTTACTTATACTCTAAAGGTTCCTTTATAAAATATCACATCATATTAATAGTTAAAACAAGATCCGAGCCCCTCACTAATATCTTTAATGTCCTAATTGTCATTTCTTCCTTTTTAAATAAGAAATTTTTATAATCATATACTTCTACAAGATTTAACAGTTGCTGAGAAAACAATTTTAATTGATTACACAACTGGAAGAGATGTATTTTCCTTTTCAATTCAGCACTATTCTTATTTCCAAAATACATATTCTCTTAATTCTAATTTCTAAAAACCTAATCGGGTTGGTATTTCAAGATTTGGAAATTATAGTATCCTACAGCCTTATAATTTATCATGTTTTCATTTTTAATTTTTTATTTATTACTATTTATTCACTTTGTATCCCAGCTGTGGCCTCCTCCCTCCTCCCCTCCCAACCCCACCCTCTTCCTTCTCCTCCCATGTCCCTCCCACAGTCCACTGATAGGGGAGGTCCTCTGCCCCTTTCCTCTGACCCCAGCCTATCAGGTCTCATCAGGACAGGCTGCCTTTTCTTCCTCTGTAGACTGGTAAGGCTGCAATCCACATAGGGAGGTGCTCAAAGAGCCAGCCACTAAATTCATATCAGAGACAGTCACTGTTCCCCTTCCTAGAAAAACCCCATAGAGACTGAGGAGTCCATGGGCTACATTTGAGCAGGTGTAGGTTATCTCCATGAATGGTCCTTGGTTGGAGTATCAGTCTCAGAAAAGACCCACATACCCGGATTTTTGGTTCTGTTGCTCTCCTTGTGGAGCTCCTGTCCCCTCCAGGTCTTTCTATTTCCCCTTTCTTTCATAAGATTCCCTGCACTCTGTCCAAAGTTTGGCTATAAGTCCTGCATCTGCTTCAATACCCTGCTGGGTAGTCTTTCAGAGGCCCTTTGAGGTAGGCCCCTATCCCGTTCCCTGTTTTCTTCTGCTTCCAATGTCTATCCCCTTTGCCTTTCTTTGTTAGTACTGAGCAACTTCCCTAGGGTGCTCCTTCTTGCTTAGCTTCTTTAACTATACAGATTTTAGTATGTTTATCCTACATTATATGGCTAATATCCACTTATAAGTGATTTTATGCCATGTATGTCTTTCTGCTTCTGGGATACCTCACTCGGAATGATCTTTTCTAGTCCCACCTGAACATTTCATGATTTCCCTATTTTTAGTTGCTGAGTAGTATTCCATTGTGTGAATGGAATTTACCACAATTTCTTTATCCATTCCTCAGCTGAGGGACATCTGGGTTGTTTCCAGATTCTGATTATTACGAATAAAGCACTACAAACATGGTTGAGCAAATGTCCTTGTTGTATAATTGATCATATTTTGGTTATATGCCTAGAAGTTGTATAGCTGGATCTTGAGGTATCACTATTCCTAATTGAAAAAGCACCAGACTGATTTCCAAAGTGGTTGTACAAGTTCAAATTCCCACCAGCAATGGAGGAGGGTTCCCTTTTCCCCACATCCACTCCAGGATGTGTTGTCACTTGGGTTTTTTACTTTAGCCATTCTAATGGGTATAAGGTGAAATCTCAAGGTCGTTTTGATTTGCATTTCCCTGATGACTAAGAATGTTGAACATTTCTTTAAGTGTTTCTCTGCCACTCAGTATTCCTCTATTGAGAATTCTCTGTTTAGCTCTGTACCCCATTTTTAAATTAGATTACTTGACTTGTTGCTGTTCAACTTCTTGAATTCTTTATGTATTCTGGATATTAGCCTTTTGTCAGATATAGGATATTCTCACAAAACTTCTCAGAAGTTGTTCTTTTCTTCATTCCCTTTTTTACATGAAATACAAAGATTTAGGAGCCTGCTCCAGAGGCTCATATCTCAACACTCAGAGGCTAAAGCAAGATGTTTGTCATGATTTTTAAGCCAACCTGGGCTGCACAGTAAGCTCCTGCACATCCTACATTATAAGGACCCTGTCTCAAAAATTAAAAAGAAAAAAACTAAAAAGAGTGTGGGAAAGATGACTGACATGAAAGGCTAGGGAAGTCCTGGTGGACTCCTCGTTGAGATTCGTTTAAACACTACTGTACTTTTCTTCAATTCCAGTCCAAAATTTTCAAGACCATGTATATTAGCCCAGAGTTTCATTCTTTTCAGAATGGAATTAATTTGACTAAAACTATATGTGCAGGTAGTGGGCCTTAGACTTGTACATTTATTTCTAGGTTTAGAATATGTACAAGATACAAAGAAATAGAACAGAAAGCATGTCTTGCCTCCTTTTGAGGATCGATTTACTAAAAGATGACTGTTGGTGACCTAGAAAGAAGTTATTGATGAGGAGAGGTAAACAGTATGTTGGAAGACACTTTGTGGAGAAGGCAAGGAATTCTTCATATTAGGGGAAGGTTGGTTCCCATATGTGTCTGGGTTTCATGGTACTTTTTATATAAGAGGACCTTGACCAGAACTTCAAATAACTGTATAGAGACAAAAACAAAAAGGAAATGAGGGCTCTGAGAAAAATGTTTAAATTTTCTATAAAAATAAACAGTTTACAAACAAATACGTGAGTGTCATGGTGTTCTACTTTATAATTGTTACTATTGTTGTTATATTTATTATTACCTTTTTGAAACAATAATTCATTGTGTAGTCCAAGCTGACTACACACTCATGATCCTTCTGCCTAAGCCTTCAAACTGTGGACATTCTACCACCTCTATTTTAAAAATATTTTACTATATACTCTAGTCTTTCTTTGTAATTGAAGCAGTAACATACATAAAAACAATATAGTCTTTTGTCCCCAACTTACATCATTAGAATTACTAAGGTTTATTTAATCCCTAAAATCCCTAGAGAACAATTCTTACTCACAGGAAATCACCCAGTCCTTATCAGTGAAGTATCTTTATTTCAAGCAGTGACAAAAACTCTGTCTTACATAAATAAAAGTCACTTGGTAGATCATTAACATCATCTATATCACCCCAACACCAGAGTCCTCTTTCACACTTCTTAGAATGTTCAACTTAACCACTATACATACAATAGTAGTTGCCAGGTCATTTCATCTCCCATATATGCCTTCCTATCTTAAACAGAATAATTAGGTTGTTATAACTTTTCCAAAAACAATGGGCAGATTATTTAGGTCGTTAGCCCAAGCAATATTCTTATAATATTCTCTAGATAATTTTCCTTTTGAGATATTCTAAAAATAAGCTTCCTCTGATAAACTTTAGTTTATTCTAAACTTCAGAAATCATCACTATGAACTTCTATAATTACATAAATGAAGAGTCTGTACAGAAGACTGTAAAGCAGCCTTGCCAAGTGAGATTTTTTTTCTCCTTTTCTGCCCCAAGCTCTCTCTTCTGGACTTACAAAAACACAAAGAACGTATTAGTCTTCTTTCTCTATGCCTGCCTCATTTTATTATTCTCTCCTTCATCCTGTTTCTTCATTTCTTTCATTTTAGCCCAGTATTCTAACATGTAGCTTTCTTTACACTTCTTAAAATTTCCTTTCTGTAGGCTGACCAAGGCCTCACTATGCAAAGCTAGCACAAGCTACTCTTCCTGGTACGTGCTTAGTATTTTTCAATTGGGTGTCTTTTCACTATCCCATGCTACTCATTATATCCACATCTTGTTTTCTTCTTTGTTCTTCTTATCTAGCATATACTCTGTCAGAGGTAACTGACCCTATAGCCATTGATTATTCCACATCAATCTATGTAGCATGATAACGCACTCAGTCCTCCCTACCAACCAGTAAGGTTGTCCTTATCACATAATTTATCGATAAAAATATTAAAGTACTAGGAGGTTAAATATCTTTGCTAAGCTCATGGTGTTAAAAAAAAATCCTGGAAGAGCCAGGATTCAATTAGCCTACATAACTGTGAGTCTATTGTCTTTCATACAGCTCTACTAAGACCTCTCTATGGAAGTAATATCGTTTGCTACTAATCTTCATGAAAATTTTAGTTGAAAATTCATTTAAGTTGAAAAGTACCTAATTAACATAGATTGAAAAGAACAACTGAGCAAAAACTACAATTGTTGGCAGGCTTCCTTGAGAGATATTATGTTGGGAAGCACCACGTTTTTTTCTATGAAGATAAATAACATAACTATAATTATGAATGCCCTCCAGGAACTAACTGTATTTATGGAGACAGGGAGTATACCAGTTTTGGCACTAACAAAGGGACACATCAGAGATTTCTCAAGTAAAAGATATTCAATTCCTAAAATAAGTATTTCTCATTGTTAAAGACACCTGTCCAGTAATCCAAACAAAGTAAATCTGAAAAAAGGAGCTTCACCACAACAAAGCCCCTGAGTAAAGACAGGAGGCATAAGAGAGTGAATCAGGATACCATGAGAGGCAATTCACTATGGTAGAATGATTAGCCTTACACAGGAAAGGAAGCATTCTGACAGAAACACACTGCTAAATATTTTAAAGCACCAAAGAAAGAAACTGACGAAGATACTAAAAAATTGAGAGCCATATTTTGAAGGATTAAAGACTATGTTACTGAAAGTGATTTACAGATTCAACACAATCTCCATAAAAATTTCCATTACAGGACTGGAGAGGAGCTCAATAGTTAAGATCGCTTACTGCTCTTGGAGAGGGCCCGCGTTCATTTCTCAGCACTTACATGACAGCCTCCAGTCGTCTGGAACTCCAGTTCCAGAGCATCTGATGCCTCTTCTGACCTCTGCAGGCTCATGAACACACATGATGCACACATATGTACTCAGGTATATGCACATAAAATAAATGAGTGCTTTTTTATTTAAAATTATACTTTTCACTAAACAAGAAATATAATCCCAAAAATTCATGCTGAAGTACAAAAGACCTTCAATGTTCAATACAATTTTTATCAGGAAGATAAATGCTGAGAATATTACAATATATCACTTACATTTTACTACAGAGCTATAGTTACAAAATACAAAGCAAGGTATTTGCACAAAAACTGAATTGTAGAACAATGGAACAGAAGAAAAGACATCCCCACAAGCAAACCCATACAACTGCATACTACCGAACTATAGTTACAAAATACAAAGCAAGGTATTTGCACAAAAATTGAAATGTGGAACAATAGAACAGAAGAAAAAATAAAACATCCATATAACACTACATATTCATCTAAATTCTGACAAAGATGTCAAACACTTTTTTTTAAAGACAGTTTCTTTACCCAATGATACTAGGGAAACTAGATGTCCTTATGTAGAATAAAACTAGACCTTTATGACTCATCCTGCACACACAGACACACACACACACACACACACACACACACATCAGTTCAAAACGGTTGAAAGACTTTAGTGTAAGACCTAAAATTTTAAAAGGGCAGGGGGAAAACTTTGCAATATAGCATACCAAACACTTCATGAAGAAGGTCCCAATTGTAGAGAAAATAAAACTCAGAACTGACAAGTGGGATAGCATGAAATTAAAATGTTCTTGACAGAAATAATAATAATAACAACCACAGTAAAGACACTGGACATAAAATAGGGAAATATTTTTATATGACAGATAAAATAATCTATAATATTTTGATAATCTAAAATACAAAATGTATCACTTTGGGTTCTCTAGAGCACTGGTTCTCAACCTTCTTAATATTGAGACCCTATAACACAGTTTCTCATGTTGTAGTGACCCCAACCATAAAATTATTTTAAGTGTTGTTTTTGCTTTTGTTATGAATCATAATGTAACTATTTGATATGCCAGATATCTGATATGTGACCCCTAAAAGCATTGAAACCTACAGGTTAAAAGCCACTGCTCTGGAGAAACAGAACTGTTAGAAATATTATTATTAAAAATGCATTTATTATATTGTCTTACATGAGATTGTTAAGGTTGATGGCTGGATTTACACTGGATAAGCTATAAACCTGGTAGTGATGCTCAGTGTATTAGGCTGGGTGCTTCAGAAGTCTCAACCTGGCTCTGAAGGCCTAGAGGTTTCTTGAAGAGGCAGCAGTTAATAGACTTTCATTGATAGTCTATTAACAATGGCTAGGAAATTAAATTAACCTAGATATCTGACAACAGACAAATAAATAATAAAAATTTATGCATATACACAATGGGATTCAATTCAGCAGTAAGGAAAAATGAATTTACGGAATTTTCGAAAAATGGAGGAAAATGAAAACTATTACACATTGTGAGGTACCTAAGAACTAAAAAAGACAAACACCATATATTTTTCCTTATATGCAGAGCCTAGCTTTGCAAGTCTTAGATTTCTCTGTTTAATTTTAAGTGAGTGATTGTAAAGAAATGAAACAAAGAGAAATGCCAGATGGTGGGTGAAATTCTCTGGGGAAGGAAAGCAAAGCACATGTGCAAGCAAATTACTTTAATACTGTGGACAGAGAAGTTTTAATAGAGATAGTATTGGAACAATAAGAAGAAGGAAGACTTTGGGGCTGAGGCCGACCAAAATTATGGGGAAAAAAAACATATGGAAGACTACTACTGTATATTCAAGTAGAGGTGTATAATAAAAGCTTCTCACACTCTGGAGGCTGCTCAAATCAGAAAGAACCAGCACATGCAACAGAACTTGGGAAGAAAAAAACAAAGCACTCTTTCCTCCCATACCACCTGCAACTCCCTTCACACATCCTAGATTCTGCTTAAGCTGAACCACATTTGAGGGGTCAGACAAAACACTCCATATGTTTCTGATGGCTACAATTCTTTCCCCACATCCCAGAGCCTGTTTGAGCCAAATACACATGGCTCAATGAAGAACAAGTGAGATAATTCCTCCATCTTTACCTCCTTTAAACGCCACCCATCTCTATTGCCTGGTCAGGCTGAACAAGTGCCTTGTCCTGTTGGAAATTAAATAATGTACCCTCCTCCATTACCACTACCTATATGACCTCCATGGTTTCAGGAGCATGCTTAAGCTAAAAGGCATGCATCATCACTTACTCCTTAGAAGTCCATCATCCAGGCAATTCAAGGCAAGAACTTGAAGGAGAAACCATAACTAATGGAGACCATAACTAATGCAGAGACTATGGAGTAGTAGTGCTGATTATTGGCTTTTGAAGTAACGTGCATGTTTTTTTCTGATGACTCCAATGTCCCAGAATAATGACTCATGAGACTTAAAGTATAGTTACAAATATCATGGCCATATATCTAGGCTGTTCTCTGACTAGTTTATAACTTAAAACAACCCACTTATTCTAATCTGTATTCTGCCACATGACTGGTTTCCGTGGTCTGAGGACAGACCATGTATCTGTCCTCCTCACATCTTCCAGGATGAATCTCCCATGCCTGGCTCTGTCCCAGAATCCTTTCTGCCTGCCAGATGTCCCACCTTCTATTACACCCTTTCCTATAGGCCATACATTTTTTTAATTGACAGGAGTTGCATTCATACAATATACAAGATATTTTCTTAAGGTACTTTTGAGATAGAATCAGGCAGTCATATGTAACATTTGTGTAGCATGATCTTCATGTGGGACTCCTAACAGTAGGAGCAGGGGCTGTCTCTAATGCCATTGCTGGTCTTTGGGATCTTTTCCCTTAACTGGGCTATCTTGTCTAGCCTCCTTGGGAGAAGATGCATTTGGTCTTACTAAAACTCAATATCCCAAGGCTGGTTGATCCCAACAGGAGGTTTCTCTAAGTAGCCATTGCTGCCCTGGAACTGATTATATAGACTAGAATGGCCTGAGACTCAAAAAATTAGCCTGCCTCTGCCTTCCTGAGTATGGGGTTTAATGATGTGTGATAACTTTCCTGGTCCAGTTATTCCACTCTTTGGCAAATGTCCAAAGTACTTGACATCCTAATCCATAATAGTTGCTCAGGCATGTTTATGCTGCTTTATTTACAATAGTTGGGCAGGAAAGATGGTTCATCTGTTAAAGACTAGGCTCACAATCATAAATATTTACAATAATCAGGAAGCAGAAACAACCTAAATTTCCTTCAAATGACAAACAGTTAATGAAATGGTATATGTACAGTATTTAAATCAATTCAACTATAAAGAAAAATGAAATTATAAACTTTGCACGTAAATGGGTGGAACTAGAAAATGCCTCATTGGGTGAGGCAACGAATACCAAGAAAGACAAACATGTTCTATCTCATCAAGATTTTTAGCACCAAATTTTTCATATTCGCATATATATCCTGAATAACTTAAGAAACCATGAAAGCAAAATGGAACTACTGCTGAAATGAAAGATAGGGGAGCAATAGAAAGAAGAATATCAGGATACAAGTGACCTGATTCTGAAAGTGGGAAAACAGGGGGTGTGGGGCTCTGATTAGGGAAGGAAGAGGAAAATAAAGAAAAAAGAGGAGGAAGGTAAGAGTGTCTGAAAAGTTTTAAGAAATCATACAATTAACTGTCTCCCTAAAAAGAAATACTTAGAGTACATATAGGTCTCTGTAAAATATTCATATTTAGTGTGTTGGATATTTTTATGTAAATAATCATTTTGAGAGGAAGGAAACTCGACTAAGAAAATGCCTTTATAAAATCCAGGCTGTCATAGGTAACATTTGTGTAGTTTTGTCTTCATGTGAGACTCCTAACAGTCGAAGCACAGGCTGTCTCTGACACCATTGCCTGCCTTTGGGATCCTTTCCCCCAACTGGGCTCCACTGTCTAGCCTCAATAGGAGAAGAGGCAGCTGGTCTAAGTGCATGTCAAGACTCGTTAATAGACACAGAACACCTCCTCCTCTCTTCTGAAGAAAAAGAGAGGAATGAGTGAAGGGATGGTGAGAGATGAGGTGTGGGGAACAACTGGGAGGAGAGAAGGGAAGGAAAATTGCAGTAGGGATATAAAATTAATTAGTTAATTTAAAACATGATTAAACAACAACAAAAAGAGCAGGCTCTAGGGCATTTTTAAAAATTAATGTATTATCGGGGAGAGCCCAGCCCGTTGTGGATGATGCTATTCCTGGTCTTATGCTCCTGCATTCTGTAAGAAAATAGACTGAGCAAGCCATAATGAGCATGTCAGTAAGCAGCACCCCTCCAGGCCCTCTAAATGAGCTCTTGCCTCCAGGTTCCTGCCCTACTTGAGTTCTTATTCTGACTTCCTTCAATGATGGACTACAATGTGAAAATGTAAGCCAAATAAACCCTTTCTCGTCAACTTTGGTCATGGTGTTTCATCACAGTAATAGTAACACAAAGACTTGTAGTTCAAATAAACTTTTTTCATCTGAGCTGATAACCCAAAACCCAAAGACCACCTAACAGCATGAGAAACCTTTTGAGTTGTTGGTCATGGTTGTCCAAGAGACTTCCAAGAGGCTATTACTACTGGAATTAAACTCACCGTAAAAAAACCCATCATAGGAGAATGCAGAATAATGATAGCATATTTATGTAGTGAAGTATGTATCATTGTACAATAGAATATAGATCTCTCTCTCTCTCTCTTTCTCTCTCTCCCTCTCTCTGTTTGTGTATGTGTTCTCTAGGAGATAAAGTGGAAAAGAATAGCATCTGCTGTCTTTATGAAAAAAGAAAGAAATGCCTAAATATTCCTTTTCACTTGTCCCATCATTAAATTTGGAGTTGATTTGTCCCTTTTCCATGCAAAGCATTATAATCAATAATGATCAGACAAAAATCACATTCACAGGGTCAAATTCTGCTTATTCAGCATAAAATCATTGAAATGTGTTCAATTTTTCTACTCTACGTTTTTATCAAATTCCAGTTGACTTCTAGAAAATATAATAAGCAATAGTACATTTCGCTTGTTTATATAATGACTTATATCACATATATCCCACAATGACATAAAACGTAACCTATGTACACAACAATGTTCACTACAATTTTATATATAATCAGTCAGTATTAGGTCATTCAAAGAAATAGGTGCTAATTTAAATTATCAAGTGATCACTTTATTTCCACAGAAATAGAAACAAACTCCATTGCTGCCTCTAAGGCTGAAATGTGTCTTCCTGCACCTTACAAGCCATGCTAGGGTATGTATGGCTCTTGCTTGCCTTTCCCAGCCTTTTAGCTTTTAACACTAATCTCCTATAGCCCAACAAAGTCCATTAGGCTTTTTATCCAACTGACACAGAAACAAGGCCGCTTTTTCTTTAACAAAGAGCTCATTAAGACCCATCATACAGCCCTCCTTTGCTGAGACTGAAGAGACTTTGCTGTCAAATATTTGTGATTAATCTTAACTCTAAGCGCAATTTTGTGAGCCACGTTTTCAAATTGCTGACTCCTAAAATATTTCATCCTTTGTCTCCCTCACAGATTGTTCTTGAACATTGAGAGATGAAATTGCAGCATCGGTTTTCTTTGTCACAAGATTGGCAGATTGAGTGAAAAATTGAGCAAATAACACAGAGAAGGCTTTGGATTAGAAGGGAAATATATAGAGATGGCTCTTCAGAAGCATTGGGACAAACAATAATCAAAGGAAATGCCATTTTAGAAATGCATTGCTTGAAGAAGGACATGAGTGTTTCTCTTATAAGACTTTCAAAGTAATGTACTGTATGGTTAAAAGATCACTTTGAGATGTATTGTGGGTGTGTAAAACAAATAATAATAGTAATAATAATAATAATAATAGTAATAGTAATAAATCCGGCTAGGGCTTTTTGGCCTCAGGGCCTTGGGACTACTTAGCTGAGGCACGTGGAGCGCCAGGGCGGGGCCGGGTGGGGAGGAGGGGTGTGTCCTCTCTGTCCTCTCTCTGTCCTCTCAGGTGGCGGTTTAGGCTGAAAACTGAGAGGAATCTGCCCGCCTTACCTCCTGCTTCCATGGCGGGGGCCCCTAGTGATTGGGCCTTCTCCTCATTAGGCACACTCCCAGGCTGTCTGCTTGGGCAAAGGAGACCCCAACAAGCTGCGGGGCAAGATGTCCTCTTAAGTGAGAGCTGCCAGTAGGAGCACAAGAAGAAGCACCCCCACCCCCGACTCCTTGGTCAACTTCGCCCTTGAAGACCATAGAAGACCATGTCTGCAAACAAAAGCTGAAGTTTGAAGATTTGGCAAAGAGCGACAAAGCTTGTTATGACAGGGAGATAAAGAATTGCATTCCTCCCAAAGGGGATAAGAAAGGGAAGAAAAAAGATCCTAATGCTCCAAAAAGACCACTGTCTGCCTTCTCCCTGTTTTGCTCTGAACATCACCCAAAGATCAAAAGTGAACGCCCAGGTCTGTCTATTGGAGATATTGCAAAGAAGGTGGGTGAGATGCGGTCTGAACAATCTGCCAAAGAAAACCATATGAGCAGAAGGTGGCTAAACTAAAGAAGTATGAAAAGGATAATGCTGCATACCGCACTAAGGGTAAAAGTGACGCAGGAAAGTGGCCTGGTAGGCCAGCGGGCTCAAAGACGAAGAATGAACCAGAACATGAGCAGGAGGAGGAGGAAGAAGAAGACAATGAAGATGAGGAGGAAGAATAAATGGCTGTCCTAAAATGTGTGGAGTGTTTGTGATCAGGCAACTATTTTGTTAAGAATGTGAAATTCAAGTGCAGCTCACCATTAGCTTCAGTATAAAAACTGTACAGATTTTTGTATAGCTGATAAGATTCTTTGTAGAAATAAATATTTTTAAAAGGAGTTTGTAGCTTTATCAGGGACTACAAAATACAGTTAGATTTAAAGCTTTTGATGTTGAATGTTCCTAAATATTTAATGGTTTCTTCAATATCTTCTCGTAGCAAAAATAAAACTTCATAGGAATTTGTATTACCAGTAAATATTTTGGATGTTGAATTTTTGTTTTGTTTTCTTTCTTAATTTGTAATAAAATAATGTATATTTTAAAACATCCATCTACAATTTCTTCATATTGAAAAACTAGCAATCAATCCATTTGGTGATTAATAGAACCACATTAGACTATTTCTCTGATGAATAATATCACATCACTCTTAAAGTCATCAATCTAAAGAGTATATTTCAGATTGCTTGCTAAAAATGACTCTTCCAGCATTTCTACATTACTCTCAGAAAACATGAGCCTGATGGTACTTCAGATTGCTTAAGCACCACTTACAGCCTTCACAGAAGAACCTAAAGGTTATAAGCCAGATTCTGGGTAAAGGTATACAGGAACCACAGGTGAACACACATGATAGAGCATAGTGACAGTGTTCCAAGAAAGATCTCAAGAGGACAGATTTTATTTTTCCTATAGGAAAAAATTATATGCTTAATGAGTAGGGACCTCCGGAGTCCCATTTCTGAAATCCATGTAAAATGAGCAGAGAGCATACTCCACAAAGCTATTTTCTGACCTTCACAGCCACATCATGGCATGTTCGTCATCCCATATAGGTAATAATAATAATAAAAATGATGATGATGATGAAGGAGAGGAGAGAGAAAAGAAGAAGACCGTGTTAAAATTTTTTTAAAGATATGTCCCAAGTAGGAAAAAAGCACATTTGAAACAAGAATATATTGTGGTTAGTCCCCTCATACAAACAACTCTGCTTTAAGTTGTGCTTTTATTACTTTTATGTTTATTTTCCCTTTTTATTGTTTTTTTAATTTCATATCTTGCACCCCAATCCCACTTATCTCCCAGTCACCTTGTTTCCACCCTCCACCTTGCAACCTCCCCCAACAAAGAAAAAAAAAAAACCTCGTTATGGAAGCTGTAGTGTGTCACAGTGTGTCCACAGTATACCCTTTTGCCCACACTTCTGTCCTTGCACATGTTTGTTGCTATGACTTGTGCTCTAGTACTAGTCCTCTGGCTTCTGTTGCTCTATCAAAACTGGAAACTCACTGTGACTCTCCTTGGATATCCTGTTGTTGCACTATGTCATGAAGATCCTATAGGTTATCAATGGAGATTCAGCAGTTCATCAATGGGGTGAATGTGGTGGGCCAATTCAAAGCCCTATATTTGTTCCTGAGAGACACCTAAACTTGTCAGCTTGCCACTTTCATGCTCTCAGGACAGCTCAATCATGTGGCCACAACCAGGGCCAGCTGTATTCTACAGCTCAGGTGAGAGGGCTGAGCTCTTCCACCTGCTATAGATGGCAAGGGAGGAGGGAGAGGAGGAGGATGTCTCTCCCCAGAATGGGTTACCGCCCAGCAGAGAAGAGGCAAGGTTTGTTTTGGGTTTTTTGTTTTGTTTTGGTTTTTGTTTGTTTGTTTGTTTTTTTGTTTTATTAAAACAAAACAAAACAAAACAAAAAAAGTCTGAACTCCAGAAGTTCACCAGAAAGGAAACTCCCTCAAGAGAATTCACACAGGGCTCATGTGTGCCAGACTCCCATGGTTAACTTTGCATAACTTGTAAACTTTATGTGCTTTGCAGGAAAGGCTAAAGAAGGAGCAGGGCTGAGGTGCCTGAGCACCTCAGCTGAGCTAAGGAGGTGCACTGTCTCTGCTGAGGAAGCCTCCTCTCAGAGCTGTTTGGGTCCTAGGCTCCCATGTCTCAGGGACACTGCCCTACCTCAGAGCTGGGATATGTTCCCGGGCTTTGGAGTTGTGGGATTCCTGGACACCTTCCCAGCCATGCAGGAAGGCCAACAATGTACACTCCCACAATCACTGTCAACTCTACTGTGTTGCCCAGGCAAGGTGCAGGGCCCACTCCCCAAGTATTTCAGCCAGTGAGGGACAAGGCCAGTTCTCCCATTCTCATGACCCCAGGGCCAGGGCTCCTACTCACTACAGGTAGAGAGGGCAAGGGGGAGCAGAGGGAGATCTCTTCCTCAATAATAAACAGCAGACAAGAGGCAGGGCCAACCCGCCCATACTCTTGCTTTTGGGCCCTGCTTACCTGCAACACCCACATCTAGGGCTGCCCAGGCAAGGTACAGGGCCCATTCTCCCAAGTGTTACAGCTGGTGATGGTCAGGGACCATCTTGCTCTTATGACCCCAGGTCAGGTCTTCCACCTGCTGTAGGTGGTGAGGGAGGAGAGGGGAGAAGGCATCTCTCCCTTGTCCACAACCACAGCATGGAAGATGGGAGGCAAGGCCAGCTCTCCCATACTCAGATTCTCTGGTGTGGCTTGGAGCCCAGGTGAGAAACAGGGCCAGTTCTGACAGGCCTCAGACATCCGCATATACCCAGGTGACAGCCCAGTCCAGGGATATCTACTTGGCCTGTGGTGGTAATACAAACCTGCTGCTGCAGGGCCGTGGACCCACACTTGGCCCCCAGTGGCAGCATAGCCCAGGACCCCACCATGATCCCAGGTGGCATCACCAGCTACTCACATCAGGCTGTTCCTCACTCACTCCAGCCTCTAGTTCTTCTTCTCTTCATTGTTTCCACATCCTTCTCTTTCTCGTTTCTCTTTCTTGTCCATTTCTCCACCACTTACTTGCTCCTCTCAGTGGCACATGGGGTCAACTCAGGAGTGCTCTGCCCTGCTCATGAATGACCTTGCAGTGGTCATCTCAGGTATGGTCTATCCTCCTAGGCCTTCATAGTGCCAGACTGGTGGTCATCTAAGGCTAGCTCAGCTTACTAATCATTCAGATGTTCACCTGTCTGAACTCTGAGCATAGACATAGCCTGTCTCCTATCTACAACCTACTAACCCACATGTGACACAGCAGACATGCCTGCAATGCCTCTAGGGGCAGAGCTTTAATTCTTATTTGACATCATATGAAATTTTAGCAACACTGGTGAATGTGTACAATAAGGCAATACATTAAAAATATAAAAGACTCATTATATACTACAAAGGAAGAAAACATGCAAAGCCTCCTTATTCACCCTGATAGCCTAAGAAGACAAAAGGCCTCTGTGTCTCTGGAAAGAGCTGTTCCCTGAACCAGAGATTTCAAACCCAGCAAGATAACAGTTGCTTTATTTTCAATGGATCCTCAAAAAAATAAGCACAGATGTAGCCAACGGGCAGCTCAGGCTTCATATGGGTTCCCTAGTAAAGGGAGTGGGAGCTATCTGTCTCTGTTACCTGCTTTTTGATCATTTACTCCTTTCGTGGCTGCCTCATCAAGCCACAGGGGAAAAGGACGTGCTCACTCCTGATGTGACTTTATGAGCTGGGGTGGGTTGGTGGAGAGGGAAGGCTCCCTTTCCAGAGGAGAGGAGATGGGGGAAGAGGGAGGGAGGGCAGCACCTAGAGGCGAGGAAGAGGGGGTTACGAACAGGATGTAAAGTGAATAAATCAATTAGTTAAGGAGACAAAATAAGAGCAAATAATTAACTACTAAGGTAGCTTTATGCACTAATCTTAATTAATCAAGGGTTGTTTTAATCCTTCACAAGCAAATGTTTTCATATTAGTATATGTTGGTCACAATTATTGACAAAATTTGGCCTTGTTGTACCTCCTGATTTGCTCTACTTTATCACAGAAAAGATTATGATCTGAATTACACTCATTCCTAAGGAAAACTGTTATTTCTTCCAAATTCTGAAGATAGGGTCTGGAGAAAAGGCTCAGTCAGTAAACTGTTTTGCAAGCTTAAGGATCCAAGTAGATAGCAAGCACCCATGGAAAAGCTGGGTGCAGTTATGCATATCTATACCCCTAGCAATGAAAGAAAAGAAGAATCAGATGAATTTTAAAAACTTATTGGCCAGGCATCCTAGCTAGTTGGTGAACACTAAATTCAAAAAGTTAACATGGAGAAATCTAGAAAAGGCAGCTGATATTGACTCCTGGCCTCCATGTGTAGACACGTTCACACACATGAGCAAATATATGCAGCACCACATACACACACATGCATACATTTGCACACAAGGGGTGGGGGTAGAAAAGCAGGGAGAAAAGATTCTGTAAGTAGATTACCTAACTATTCTCGCTTGATAAGTGTCAGTCATCATAAGTGAGACTTTCTGCTTTCAAATCACTCATCTATTGTCTTTCTTCTTTTAAAGAATGAAAACAAGGAACATCATCTGTACTTTTTTTTTGTAAATTCCTTCCTCCTTCCACCTAAAAGTTTATCAACAATAATTGTTATGTTGACTTTGGTAACAAAAATATTTGTAGAAAAGTTGCTATAGTACTGAACACAAACTGTTTTCTGTGTCTAATCCAGTAAACCTGGCCAGATTATCTGGTAGGCTTTTGCTGGACTTCCATTATCCCTAATATGAAGCCAATGAATCTGTTACTCATATCCTTATAAGATCCTAATATAACCCTTCTAGAAACTAGCAGTTCATTGGCCTTCTTCTTTTCTTCTTATAAATATATGTACCTTATTATTAGGTATATTGTTCATCTGAATATCTTCAAATGGACTTTTACACCTGACACTTAACTAGAAGCTTTGCTCTCAAAAATAGATAAATATGTGGTTTATAGCTAGAAAAATAGCTATGCATTTTCAACAATGATTAATAATTTCTCTTATTATACACAGTGCTAGGAATTAAATAAATTACCAACCTTATATTGAAAAACTCACAAAAAGAATAAGTTGGGGCGGGGGACCGGGGAGCTACCCCAGTGGTGAAGAGAACTGGCTATTCTTCAAGAGGACCCAGGGTTCAGTTCCCAGCACATAGTTGTATGTAACTCCAGTACCAGATCACCAGGCCTCATATTTCATGGAGATTCCTTTCTCCCTCTTCCATCATTTCTGTACCTCTCTTCCTTAAAGCAGCAAAATAAATTACTTCCTCAGACCACCAAATACATTCAAGTTTCTTTTATGATTGAGGATTTTCAACAGTGGTGCCCTCTGGGTTCCACCATCTATCTTACCCTGCTTTCAAAGGTATTCCAAAAGTCAATTACCACTGAAGAAATTATCCTAATATGCTAATTTTAATTATTAGAGTGACTTCCTTAAACTTGTCTATGCATTGAAGTTTAAGTTTGTTTAATATATGAATATTAGTTCTGTGGTTCCTGTGCAAGGACTGAGTTAATTGGCTTTAGTATGAATTTATTCTGCTTTGGTATAAATCTATTCTTCTTTAGAGAAATTTTGTTTTATCACAATTATTTTATAGACTTCACATTATTCTTTATATTAGTTAATGGACTTAAAAATAAAATAAACATGAAAAAATCCATCAGCTTTTACATGCATATTAAATATCAATGGTTTCTTTGAGTGATATTAAAATGGAAGAGTATTTTATGTCATGAAAATAACATGGGGGTCTGGGTAAAGACATTTTCAAGATGGCAGCAAGCACACACAGTCTCTGAGTTGCAGAGGAGCTGTTGGGCCAGAATTGGTGAGTGGGAGGACAACTAAAGCCAGGGAAACGACGGTGAGGCTTTCTAAACAAGAGGGATCATCTCATGAGGTGAGAACTTTGGTCTCACATCACCCGTGGACTTGTGTGGGGAAGGAGAGACAATCCTTTGATCTCCCTGCACTCCCCTTTTTTGGGCCTTCCTCCCCCTCAGCACAGCCTAGCTCACTGAGATTGTCAGCTCAGAGTACACTGCCTGGGGACTGCCCAGCTGAGGCAGAGCTACTGGCCTCCTCAGCCAGACCTGCCAGCTGTACCTGCCTTGGAGTCCCGAAACCATAGCACCATCCTCCCTGTGTTCCAGGTCTGCTGATGGCCATACCGACTCTGCAGGGGCTCCCAGCTACTGACTATACCGGCCCGCCCAAGCCCAAACCCTCGGTGACCAATAATAGCCACCAAACTCAGGCAGATCCACTAAAAAAACCTAGGCAAACCAGGCACCGGGCCTCCCAGGTCTGGGGAGCATAGTGGAGGGCCCCAAGGCCTTCCCAGAAGGCATCTGGACTGGCATCCCAGTCTCCAGCTGCAGTTGGACTTCCTAACCTGGCAGCTGCAGCAGCACTGAGCTGACAGAGTTTGTCAGTCCTCCTGCATATGACTAAGCAGGGCCAAACCTGAGAGTAGAGAGCCCGGATACCCTGATCCTTCCAATGTGACCTGCTTGAGAGTGGGTGTGCCCTTGACTGTCTGCAGAGTTCCACATCCAGGGTCCTTCTAAACTAGCAGCCAGACATCAGACCCCTCCCATCCACACACCCACTGTGGGGAACAGAGGCTCTCTTGGGACATTAAAGCCCCTGCTCTGCTAGTCCGAGAGTGGAGTTAAGGCAGATAACTCTGGAAATTGCACCACAACCATTACTGGCTCTGCTACATCTACTGCACATGCACAAGTAACCGCCTAGAAGCCTGCAAGGCAGAGCCCCTCCTACACGCTCAAGGGTTCCGCATTCTCTCACTCTGTCCCTTGAGGCACACTTCCATGAACGTTTCCACACACAAGCGTGCCTGCATCTCCCTTCTGCGCCCTCATCTGCCCTATTGCGCCTGCATAGGCCCTCTTGCACCCATGGAAATTGCTCCCACAGGTACAACTGAAGCACCAATGCACACACTGAGGCCACAGGACTTCTCTCAGCTTACTGAAGAAATGTCCACATGCTGGAGAGAGACAATACCAGCCTGAACTGCAGAATCCAGAAGCAAACAGGGAAGGTTATAGATAAGCCAATGGCAAGGAGTAGGCGAAAGAACACATCCAACATAAATCAAAATATCATGGCTTCAACAGTAACCCCCAAAATGGATGGATACGCCAATTCATCGGAAGCACAGGAAAACGAATTTAAAACTATGCTTACCCAATTACGTGAGGCACATAAAGAGGAAATAACCGAATCTCTCATAGCAATAACTATGCAAATACAGACAGTTAGGGAGGAAATGAATAAATCTATCAATTATTTGACCAATCAAATAGAGGTTAAGAAAGAGGAAATGAACAAAATCCTTAAGGAAACACAGGCAAATATAGCCAAACAAATAGAAGTACAAGTAGAGATACAATTAGTGTCACACAGAGAGGAAATGAACCAAAAAATAGACACCATCGTAGAGAGACAGGATTCCACAGTCAAACAGATGAAGGAAATGATGAAAGACATGAAAATAAAATTAGGATCCATAAAGAAAACACAAAATGAGAAAACGTTGGGGATGGAGAACTTAGAGAACAGATCAGGAACCACAAAGGTAAGCATCACCAACAGAATACAAGAGATGGAAGAGAGACTCTCATGTGCTGAACATACACTCGCAGAAATTGATACTTCTCTCAAAGAAAAAGTAAACCCAGAAAAGACCCAAACAAAAAAATACCCAAGAAATAAACGATGCCATGAAAAGACAAAATCTAAGAATAATAGGTATTCCTGAAAAATAAAAGTCCAGGCCACAAGAGAACACTGTGTCTGAGGAGTAGGAGAGCAGAAACAACGCAGCAACCAGGAGACTGAACTCTGGGACCTAAAACGCGAGCATTGTGAGTGCCAGGTGAGCGGAACTCCTATGGTGAGAAAATCAAGTGGGAAAACCCTAGGGACACCCAGTTATTACCTGGAGAAATTTCCCGGTGACCAGCGGTGCACAGCTCTGATCTGGACTAGCAGCCGGCTGGGTGCCCGCACCCACCATTGTAGACTGCATCCCACAGTCTCGCGGGCAGTCTCAGGAGGAACCGGGTGCCCTTTTTACTGAACTGCACCCTACGAGCGCACACTGCACCCAGGTTCTGCTTCGACCCACGGGTGTGCTGCTGGTTCGGACCTATCATCGGAACCACACCAGACTGAGTGGATTGGGGGACTGTTTTGACAAGTCCCCACATTGCCCGGACGCGAGCCAAACGCTTCCGCCAGCAAAAACTCAGTCAGTGTGTGAGTCCACCGGCAGGTCTGGGAGGATCCCAAGTTCTGCATCAAACCACTGGTGTGCGGCAGGCGCGAACTGATCGCGGGAACCACAACAGACTGAGTGGATTGGGGGACCATCTTGACCAGTCCGCACACTGCAGGGGCGCGGGCCAAACGCCTCCGCCAGCAAAAACTCAGTCAGTGTGTGAGTCCACCGGCGGATCTGGGAAGAACCCGAGTTCTGTCTCAACCCACAGCTGAGAGGATCCTGGGACCATCTTGACCAGACCGCAC
>CM053754.1:52837117-52852392 GCA_028658305.1 Pachyuromys duprasi
AGTTCCGCTCACCTGGCAATCACAAATGCTGGCGTTTTAGGTCCCAGAGTTCAGTCTCCTGGTCGCTGTGTTGTTTCTGCTGTCCTATTCCTCAAACACAGTGTCCTCCAGTGGCAGCCATCTTTGATCTCCCCCTTATTTTTATAATTTTAACATTTTTATTTTATATTAATCACAGGTTATATACTTTGTATCCCAGCCGTAGCCCCTTCCCCCATCCCCTCTCTATTCAGCCCTTCCCTCCCTCATCTCCTTCCTGCCCCTTTCCAGGTCCACTGATAGGGGAGGACCTCCTCCCCTTCTGTCTAACTCTAGCTTATCATGTCTCTTCAGGACTGGCCTGCAATATCCTCTTCTGTGGCCAGCAAGACTGCTCCTCCCTCGGGGAGCAGGGAGGTCGAAGAGCCAGACATTGAGTTCTTGCCTCTTTAAGCATGATAGGTAGGAGTGAGTCTTAGATCAGAAAGAAGTTGGTTACTGCCATAATATTTGTGCCACTATCATACCAGTCAGCACATGTTATCAGCCTAGTCACTATTGTTTATAAGATTCACAGCTGAGTAATACTGATGATTACTTTTCCTAATCCAGTGGCATGCATAGCCACTTACATCATTGTGAAAGCTAACTAATAGGAATGAAGCTTCCAAGTCAGTACTACCTTGATTTATCCATGTTGTATGTCTTAAACATGTAATATCTTCAGCAATAGTTTAAGCATCAAGTCCTAGAGGATAACCACAAACAATTCCAGTGGCCTGTAATGTTTGGATATCTATGGGTACCCATTGGCTGATAAGTATAAAGAGGTAACTGGATTTATTTGTTAGTATATGGTGTCATATAGAACATTGTCATCACATTATAACCTAACTACATTTAACCTCATATGCATATATATATATATGGAATTGTACTTATATATACATATGTGTATATATGTAAATATAAATGTGTAATATATGTCTATTATATATAAGGAAGTTTCTACAATAGTAGGTTCTATTTCTATAAAAAATATTAAGCAAAAATATCAATTACAAAATAAATATTAGAAGGACAAAAACCCTCTAGATTTCTGAGGAATTAAGCTGAAGCCTTTTTAAACTATAACATCTATATTTCAATTTTTTTAAGTAAAGTCTAAAATGTAAGTGAATATTATGATTTTCTTCATATTCCTCCACACTCAAAACAATCTTTAATTAAGCCAGAATCTAGCTTACTGGAGTGAAGTTAAATGTACCATAAAAAATAGGCTAAAATGCTGTCTACCTTTTTTCTTTCCAACATTTCTCATTTGAGTGGCATGCTGTGAACACACTCTTAAAATGATTTGTATTAATGCATGCACACAGAATCCAAAATGTCAGCAAGATTCATTTGCTTTAAAGTTATATCAATTCTGATCATTACAGTGAGTTAGGTAAATAAATTTTAGTAATATACAAAATAAATGTAGTTCTTATCTGATGCAAGCCTAGGATTCTCCTCTTCACTGTCTCATTTACTCCTATTACAAACCCATTTTACAAAACCTGGTGTTACTGGCCCTAAACTAACATAACACTAATAAATGAAATAAACAAGGCCCCTACCCTTCTATCAGCTTTATGCTCTTAGAGTTCTACAAAAGTTATAAGCAAATAAGCACACTGGACATACTAATAAGAAACAGAGAAAAAAGGAAGGAATGAAGAAACAAACATAAGAAAGAGAGAAAGAAAAGTTAAAAAAGGAAGAGGAAAGAAAGAAGAAAGAAAGAAAGAAAGAAAGAAAGAAAGAAAGAAAGAAAGAAAGAAAGAAAGAAAGAAAGGAAAAATATTATAAGAAATATTTGGGGAAAAGAAGTGATTTAGAAACAAGAGACAGATGGGTATGTTAGCTAGTATGGTCAGAGACTTTCCTCTGAAGAAGTCTCATTTTCAGTGATACTGGATTTTTTTAAAGGTAGCACTACAAAGAACCTGGGATAAAAGTTGTCCTGGAAGAGGAAACAGCAAAGATGAATACAGTGTGGTAAAAAAAAACAAAAACAAAAAAAACTAGAGTATTTCACATAACATTGAGACAGTAAAATTGACTAAAACAGAGTAAATCAGTTAGTAAGTGGCACAAGATGAGCTCAGATAGCTCATCAAGAACCAGGTAACATAAAACTCTGCAGCCACCAGCAAGAGTTGAAATATGAACCTTTGAAGTCAGATAAGATTTACAAATCTGTTTAAAATGTGTGACACAACAAAGAGATTGACATCAATGCTTCCCTTTTTTCATCTTCAAATAAACTGAAAATAAGAACATTTAGAACAAAGTTTGAAAATCCAGAATAAAGCTTTATTTCATATATATTCTACATTATCACAATGAAGATACTTAATGCTCTATTCTCTATTTCCTAATCTATAAACTGGAAGTACCTATCGTATTCTTTCAATCATATCTAAATCTGTTCAGAGATTTGAAATGGTCTATATGGTGGTTTTCTTTTCTGATTTCCTGTGAAGAACTAAACATAAATACAAAAAGAGTGATTGTTAATGCTATGATTTCTAGTAGAAGAAATAAAGTAGTGTGAGTGAAACATCTTGTATAATTTGGGTTATTCCAATGCAGACACTGAAACAAGACTATTTTAGTACATTGTTTGAGAGACATTTCGGGAAGCAAGACAGAAAAAAGCAAATACAGAGATCATTATTATTCATGGCATCATTTATTCATGGACCAGTAGGAGTTCCGCCACATTAGGAACACTTGCATGAATATACCTTGTGTTTTCCCCAACCAAAGATGGCACGAATTTGACATTTAGCAATGAATATTTCAGTTCCTAACTGTCCTATATATCCAAACCTAACCGTGCTTTGGACTGAGAAGTTTCTCTGAAAAAGAGAAAGCCCTACAAAAAGAGTCATTGGTTCTGTAGCTTAAATAGGCATGATCGAAGTTCCAAGAGTGACATGTGCCAGAGGAATACAACTGGGGTTCTGACAGCACCAATCACATCTTCAGCTCTTCTTATTATATGGTTTTCTGTAAGCCATATCACCCTTGAAATACATTTGGTGATGCCTGCCGAATATATTGCCAGGACCTTGTGAAAGACAAACAAACAAATAAACAAAAAAAAAACTACCCTAAGAGTAAAGAGACCTCACAAAATTCTAAGACACACCTATGGGATAACTCACTCTCTAGACCTTCCCTTGGGTCAGGATTTGGAGTCTGACACAAAGCATGTAAAAATATCTGTAAGGATGTAAACTCTAGGTAAAATTACCTTTCAACATCCTTTCTGTTTATAAAAAAAAAAAAATCAAATGTACGTGCTTTGAGAATACCCAGGCTTTCCTAAGTTTGGTCTGGGTGGAATTTTGTTATATTTAATTGGGGATATTTCTCATGCTCCAAGAAAAATAGTCCAGTGTAGACAACTTCCTGAAGAGAACACCAACAGCACAGGCTCTAAGAGGAACAATCAATAAATGGGACCTCATGAAACTGAAAAGCTTCTGTAAAGCAAAGAACACTGTTGTCAGAACGAAACAACAGCCTACAGACTTGGAAAGGATCTTCACCAACCTTATATCTAATAGAGGGCTAATATCCAGAATATAAAAAGAACTAAAGGAGTTAAAAAGCAGTAAATCAAGCAATTCAATTAAAAATGGGGTACAGAAATAAACAGAGAATTCTATGCAGAGGAATATAGAATGGCAGAGAAACACTTAAAGAGATGCTCAACGTCCTTAGCCATCAAAGACATGAAAATCAAAACGACCCTGAGATTTTACCTTACACCCATCAAAATGGCTAAAACCAAAAACACGAATGACAACACATGCTGGAGCGGTTGTGGAGAAAGGGGAACCCTTCTCCACCACTGGTGGGAATGTAAACTGGTACAAACACATGGCAAATCAATCTGGCGCTTTTTCAGACAATTAGGAATAGTGATTCCTCAAGACCCAGCTATGCCACTCCTAGGCATATATCCAAAAGTTGTTCAAGTACAAAACAAGGACATTTATTCAACCAAGTTTGTAGTAGATTTATTTGTAATAGCCAGAATCTGGAAGCAACCCAGTTGTCCATCAATGAAGGAATGGATACAGAAATTGTGGTGTTTTTCACAATGGAATACTACTCAGCAATTAAAAGTGAGGAAATCATGAAATTTGCAGACCAATGTTGGAATCCAGAAAACATCATTCTGAGTGAGGTATCTCAGAAAGAGAAAGACACCCAGGGTATATACTCACTTATTTAGACCTATAAAATATGATAAACATAATGAAATATATACACCTAAAGAAAATAAACAAGAAAGAGGACCCGGGGTAAGATGATCAATCCTCACTTAGAAAGACAAATGGGATGGACACCGGATGTAGAAGAAAACAAGTAACAGGACAGGAACCTACCACAGAGGGCCTCTGAAAGACTCTACCTAGCAGTATATCAAAGTAGATACTAAGATTCATAACCAAACCTTTGGCAGAGTGCAGGGAATCATACGAAAGAAGGAAGAGTTAATATGACCTGGAGAGGACTGGAGCTCCACAAGGAACAAATACATCAGGGCACAGGGGTCTTTTATGAGACTGTTTCTTCCACCAACAACCATGTATGGATATAACCTAGAACCTCTACTCGGATGTAGCCCATGGTAGCTCAGTATCTAAGTAGGTATCCTAGTAAGAGAAAAAGGGTCTATTTCTGACATGAATTCAATGGCAGGCTCTTTGACCTCCCTACCCGGCAAAGGAGGAGAAGCCCTGCTAGGTGACAGAGGAGGACTTTGCAGCCAGTCCTGAAGATACTTGATAAACCAGGGTCAGATGAAAGGCGGGGAGGTCCTCCCCTATCAGTGCACTTGGAAAGTAGCAGGAAGGAGAAAAGGAAGAGAGGGTAGGATTGGGAGGGAATGAGGGAGAGGGATACAGCTGAGATACAAAGTTAATAAAATGTAACTACTAATAAAATATAAAGAAATATTCCAGGCTCCTAGGTCCAGTACACATTTTCAAGAAAAATCATAGAGGAAAACTTTCCCAACTTAAAGAAAGAAATGTCCATAAACATACAAGGGGCCTACAGAACACCAAGTAGACTAGACCAGAAAAGAAACTCTCCATGCCATGTAATAGTCAAAACACTACATCTACAGAACAAAGAAAAATTATTGAAAGCAGCAAGGGAAAAGCCAATTAAAATATAAAGGTAAACCTATCAGAATCCCACCAGACTTCTTGACAGAAAATATGAAAGCCAGAGGGGCCTGGGCAAATGTCATGCAGATGCTAAGAGACCAGAGATGTCAACCCAGATTACGCTGCCCAACAAACATTTCAATCAACATAGATGGAGAAAACAAAATATTATACGACAAAACTAAACTTAAATTATATCTACATAGCAACCCATCCCTACAGAAGATACTAGAAGAAAAACTCCAATCCAACAAAATCAACTACATCCAAGAAAACAGGATATAGATAACTTCAAAAAAAAGAATTAAAAGAAAAAAAGGATGTAAACACAGTAACACCAGCACCTCCACAATAAAAGGAACTAGCATTCATTGGTCACTATTATCTATCAACTTCAACAGAATCAACTCTACAACAAAAAGACACAGACTAACAGAATGGTTATGGAAATAGGATCCAACATTCTGCTGCATCCAAGAAACACATCTCTGCAACAAAGATAAACACTGCCTCAGAGCAAAGGGTTGGAAAAATGTTCTTCAAGCAAACAAACCCAGAAAACAAACTGGGGTAGCTATCCTAATATCTAATAAAATAGACTCTCAACCAAAATTAATCAAAAAAGATGAGGGGCACTTCATTCTCATCAAAGAAAAATTCCACCAGGAGGACATCACAATCCTGAATATCTATGCCCCAAATACAAGGGTATCTGCACTTAAATCACATCTATCCCAACATCTTTATAGTGGGAGACTTCAACATTCCACTTTTACCACAGGACAGATCATCTAGACAGAAGCTAACTAGGGAAATAATGGCACTTACAGAGGTCCTAAATCAAATGGACCTAATACATGTCTACAGAACTTTTCACCCAAATTCAAGACTACACCTTCTTCTCAGAACCTCACAAAATCTTCTCAAAAATTGACCATACAGTCAGGAACAAATAAAGCCTCAATAGATACAAGAAGATTGAAATAACCCCTTGTTTCCTATCAGACAACCATAGCCTAAAACTAAACACCAACAATAACAGAATAAACAAAAGTCTACACATGCATAGAAACTAAACAACTAGCTACTCAATGAAAGCTTTGTTAGGGAAGAAATGAAAAAAGAAATTAGAGACTTCCTAAAATTCAATGAAAATGAAGGCAAAACTTACCCAAACGTATTGGACACAACGAATGCACTTATTCATAACAATAAGTGCCTCCAGAAAAACGTTCAAGACATTTCGTTAAAGCAATGTAATGGCACACCTAAAAGCTCTAGAAAAAGAAGAAGAAAAAGAAGAAGAAAAAGAAGAAGAAGAAGAAGACACACCCAAGAGGAGTAGCTGATTGGAAAAGATCAAACACAGAGCTGTAATCAAGAATTAGAAATGAAGATAACAACTCAAAGAATCAATGAGACCAAGAGCTGGTTCTTTGAGAAAATCAACAAGATAGACAAACCCTTAGCCAAACTAACTAAAAGTCAGAGAGAAACTATCCAAATTAGAAAAATCAGAAACAAAAAGTGGAACATAACAACAGACACTGAGGAAATCCAAACAATCTTACTACAAAAGTCTACATGCCACAAAATTTGAAAATTTAAATGAAATGGACAATTTACTTGATAGATTCCATTTACCAAATTTAAATCAAGATTAAATAATCCTATATCCCCCAAGGAAATAGAAGCAGCCATCAAAACTCTCCCTTCCAAGTAAAGCACAGTTTTAGTTCAGAATTCTACCAGACCTTCAAAGAGAAGCTAACATCAATTCTCTTCAAACTATTCCACAAAATAGAAAAAGGAGAAATATTACCAAACTCATTCTATGAAGCCACAGTCACCCTGATACCTAAACCACACAACGACCCAACAAACAGAACTTCAGACCTATCTCTCTCACGAACATTGATGTACAATACTCGCAAACCGAATCCAAGAACACGTAAAAGATATCATCCACCACGTCCAAGCAGGCCTCATCCCAGGCATGCAGGGGTGGTTCAATATGCAGAAATCCTTCAATGTAATCCACCATATAAACAAACTGAAGGAGAAAAACCACATGATCATCTCCTTAGATGCCAAAAAAGCATTTCACAAAATCCAACACTCATTCATGTTTAAAGTCTTTGAGAGATCAGGAAGACAAGGCACACACCTAAACATAGTAAAGACAATATACAGCAAACCTATAGCCAACATCAAACTAAACAGAGAGAAACTCAAATCAGTCCCACTGAAATCAGAGACAAGGCAAGGCTGCCCACTCTCTCCATATCTCTTCAACATAGTACTTGCTATCCTAGCTAGAGCAATAAGACAACTAAGGAAATCAACAAGATACAAATAAGAAAGGAAGAAGTCAAAGTATCACTATTTGTAGATGATACGATAGTATACATGAATGACCGCAAAAACTCAACCATAGAATTCCTTCAGCAGATAAATACCTACAGCCAAGTACATGGATACAAAATTACCCCCAAAAAATCAGTAGCCCTCCTATATACAAAAGATAAAATGGCTGAGAAAGAAATTAGGGAAACTACAATCTTCACAATAGCCACTAATATTATAAAGTACCTTGGTGTAACTCTAACAAAGCAAGTGAAAGACCTGTTTGAAAAAAACTTCAAGTCTCTGAAAAAATTGAAGAAAATATCAGAAGATGGAAGGATATTCCATACTTATGGATCGGTAGGATTAACATAGTAAAAATGGTCATCCTACCACAAGCAATCTACAAATTCAATGCAGTTCCCATCAAAACACCAACACAATTTTTTACAGAACTTGAAAGAACAATTCTCAATTTCATGTGAAAAAACAAAAAACCCAGAATGTCTAAAACAATCCTGTACAACAGATTGTCTGGTGGTATCTCCATCCCTGATCTCAAGCTGTACTACAGAGCAATAGTAATAAAAACTGCATGGGACTAGCATAGAAACAGAACAGTGGATAAATGGAATTGAAAAGAAGACCCAGAAATAAACTCACACACTATGGATACCTGATTTTGACAAAGAAGCCAAAACCATGGAAAAAAGACATCATCTTCAACAAATGGTGCTGGTCTAACTGGGTGTCTTCATATAGAAAATGCAAATAGATCCATATTTATCAACCTGCACAAAACTAAACTCCAGGTATCAAAGACCTCAAAATAAAGCCAGACACATTAAACCTGTTAGAAGAAAAAGTTGGGAAGAGCCTTGATCTCATTGGCACAGAAGACAACTTCCTGAACAGAACACCAACAGCAAAGGCTTTAAGATCAACAATGAGTAAACTGGACCTTATGAAACTGAAAAACTTCTATAAAGCAAAGGACACTGGCATCAGAAAAAACAAAAGCCTACAGACTGGGATAGGATCTTCACCAACCCTATATCTGACAGAGGGAACCGGAAGCACACCTGTTTTCTGGCATTACAATGCCCAAATATTTAAGACTGACATTAAAACAAAATGACTAAAATTTAGCATGAAGCTTTCAGTCATACTTGGTGTTAGCCCCTTCTGAACCTAGTGTACAAGTTTATAAGTCCTTTTTGTTTGTTAAAGCCTTTTTTACATTATGAAGATGATGCCATAACATGAGACTCACCAAAGCCACTAAAACTCCATTGTAATCCTGAGTTCTCTAATAAACTGATATTCTCAATTACTGGCTTAGAGTATCATCAAAGATCATCTATTAAATCTGACTATATGTGTTTTAAGCTTTTGGGTATAAGGAAAGATTCCTTAGCAGAAAATTAACTTGTATTTTTTCATATCTTGCTTATTCAGAGAAGACATAAGAGAGCATTTGTAGTCCATCTGTTCTTAAGCAAAGCAAATTTCTACTGAATAGCCATTTGGGTTTTAGCTCTTTGTTTGTTTGCTTATTTGCTTCATTGTTTGTTTACTTATTTTCTTATATATACCCATGGCCACAAAATCTCTGCAGAAGCTTTCTAACTCTATCATCCCTTACATGTCACTCTACTAGACCACAAAATTTCCTTTTTTTCACTGTTTTTTTATATTAATGACTGTTTATTTGCTTTATATTCCAGTTGTAGTCCCCTCCCTCATTCTCTCTCAATCCCAGCCTCCCTCACACTTCTCCTCCCAAACCCCTCTCCAAGCCCACTGATAGGGGAGGTCCTTCTCCCCTTCAATTTGACCCTAGCTTATCAGGTGTCATCAGGACTGGCTGTAATGTCCTCCTGTGGCGCCCAGCAAGGCTGTTCCCCCATCATGGGGAGGTGGTCAAAGAGCCAGCCACTGAATTCATGTCAGAGACAGTCCTTGTTCCCCTTACTAGGGTACTCACTTGGATACTGAGCTGTCATGGGCTACATCTGAACAGGAATTCTAGGTTATATCCATGAATGGTCCTTGGTTGAAGAATCAGTCTCAGAAAAGATACCTGTGCCCATATATTTTGGTTCTGTTGCTCTCCTTGTGGAGCTCCTGTCCTCTCTAGGTCTTACTAACTCCCCCTTCTTTCATAAGATTCCCTGCACTCTGCCCTAAGTTTGGTTATGAGTCTCAGCATCTGTTTTGATACACTGCTATGTAGAGTCTTTCAGAGGCCTTAGTGGTAGGCTCCTGTCCTCTTTCCTGCTTTCTCCTTCTTCCAATGTCCATCCTATTTGTCTTCTTGAGAGAGGATTGATCGCCCTACCCAAGGCCCTCCTTCTTGCTTGGTTTCTTTAGGTATACAGATTTGTGTAGGTTTATGCTATATTATATGTCTAAGATCCACTTATAAATGAGTATATACCATGTTTGTCTTTCTGTTTCTGGGATACCTCACTCAGTATTATCTTTTCTAGATCACAAATTTTTTTTAAACCTTTAAGATTTTTAGGTTTAGCCACTCCTAGGTATATATCCAAAATATGCTCAAGTACACAACAATGACATTTGTTCAGCCATGCTCATAGCAGCTTCATTTGTAATAGCTAGAACCTGGAAACAACCCACATGCTCCTCAATGAAGGAATGGATACAGAAATTGTGGTACATTTACACAATGGAATACTACTCAGCAATTAAAAACAAGGAAATCATGAAAATTGCAGGCAAATGGTAGAATCTAGAAAAGATCATGCTAAATGAGATATCCCAGAAGCAGAAAGACACAAATAGTATATACTCCCTTATAAGTGGATACTAGACTTAAAATATAGGATAAACATACTAAAATCTGTACAACTAAAGAAGCTAAGCAAGAAGGAGGACCCTGGGTAAGATGATCAATCCTCACTCAGAAAGACAAACAGGACAGGAGCCTACCACTAGGGCCTCTGAAAGATTTTACATGGTAGTGTATCAAAGCAGATGCTGAGACTCAGAACCAAACTTTGGGCAGAGTGCAAGGAATCCTTTGAAATAAGGGGGAGATAGTGGGACCTGGAGAGGACAGGAGCTCCATAAGGAGAGCAAAAGAACCAAAATATCTGGGAAGAGGAGTCTCTGAGACTGATACTCCTACCAAGGACCATTCATGGATAGAGCCTAGAACCCCTGCTGAGATGTAGTCCATGGTAGCGCAGAATCCAAGTGAGTACCCTAGTAAGGGGAACAGGGACTGTCTCTGACATGAATTCAGTGTTGGGCTCTTTGACCACCTCCCTAAGGGGGGAGCAGGCTTGCCAGGCCACAGAGGACAAGGTAGTCAGTCCTGAGGAGACCTGATAAGCTAGGGTCAGCTGGAAGGGGAGGATGACCTCCCCTGTCCATTGACTTGGAGAGGGTCATAGGAGGAGATGAGGAAGGGAGGGTGGGATTGGGAGAGAATGAGGGAAGGGGTTGCAGCTGGGATACAAAGTGAAAAACTGTAATTCATATAAAAATAAAAATTTAATTAAAAAAGATTTGGGGGTTATCTTTATACCCACACACTGGACTCTAGTTAACAAGCAGACATGCTATCCCATATAGCATAGAATAAGACAGCATCACAGAATTTCCCAAAGAATTCATGACCCAGATTTTTCTTCTATATAGAGGAATCTGCTTTGTTTGCATGATTTAGCATCTACTGCAGAGGCCATGAAGATGCTTACATATAATAAAATTACACATATCACATCAGGAGAGGCTCACTTTAGGATTTTCTCTGGTAGATAGTCTACCCTCAAGTTGTTTAGTAGAAATTGTATTCCTTGACACTCATAATCAGGACCATATAATCATTCTTTCCTGATTGTACCTCAGTTCTGCTCATTCCTGTTTGGTTGTCAATTATATAAGAAATTATTCCTGGTGAGGCATTAACAAACACGTACACATATGTGTAGAAACTGATTACAGTCCAAACTATGAATACCACCAAAGTCCAATTTGATAAACCAATGAATTTTACTCAGTGCAGCAATAAGGTTATTGTGCAATTCAAAAGCTGATTTCTGTACCTCCCCCCCCCATCTGGTTACAATCCTTGTTCTGAGAATCTCCTGTCTCAATGTTGTATAAATACTGTTCCCAATTTTCCCCTGATATGCCAAAAAAGCAGCTTACAGCCAGCTGCTGAGCAGGGGAGAGACTAGGGATGGACTTCCTGGCAGGCAGGAGAGAAGGAATTGGAGTAGGAAATAAAGGATTCAGCTATGGCAGATGTTTAGGAGGGATGAGGAGAAAAAGCTCAGCAAGAAAAGCAACAAAGTGCTAATGTCTCGGGGATGCAGATTGCGAGGAAGTCAAATTAGCTTAGAGGGTTAAGAATAAAGAAAAACTGCTCATTTCTTGTGCTGTGAAGCTTGTTAAAATAATATATAGTCTCAATCTCAATTATTTGTGTGATAGCCACATTAATTGAGAAACAAACACAATTTTGTAAAAATAACACTAACCATCCAAGTTAGTTACAAGGATATGGGTAAGGTGTTACAGAAGCAGAAATGACTGAAACTAGCTAAATCACCAAAGCCCACTCCTGCTCTTGAAATCTGGAAGCCTGTAGCACATTATACAATTTACAAGCAGCTCAGTGAGTTGCAGTGTTCCAGTTTGAGGTGCCTCAGTCAGTCTAAGCCTCTTCCAGACAGGTGAGCTTGTCCCTGCTTCTTTTGGTCTTTTGCTTCTTCTTTACTGATATGAGAATCTTCTAGGCAAACTATCTTGTGAGGTGGTTTGACTATATATGGCCCCCATAGATTCATATGTTTGATTGCTTAGCCAATAGGGAGTGGCATTATTGGGAGGTGTGGCATTGTTGGAGTATGTTCAGCCTTGTTGGAGGAAGTGTGTCACTGTGGGGCATTCTTTGAAGTCTCACATGCTCATGCGATACTCAGTGTGGCACACAGTCTCCTGCTGCCTGTGTATATAGATATAGAGCCCTCAGTTCTTTCTCCATCACCATGTCTGCCTGGAAGCTGCCATGCTTTCTGTCATCATAATAAAGAACTAAACCTCTGAAACTCTATGCCAGCAACAATTAGATGTTTTCTTTTATGAGAGTTGCCTTGGTCATGATGTCTTTTCACAGCAATGGAACCCTAACTACAATAACTTGTCTGAGTCTTTTAGACATGTCAATTTCTCTCCCTGTCTTTTAGTAGTTCTTACAGTTTATATATGCTGGGGAAGAAAAGGACTTATTGAATCTGGTAAGTTTCAGGGACATTCTGAAATTATTTTAAGCTGTTTACTTCCTTAAAGAGCTTCTTTGAAGGATGGAATATTCCCCATTAGCATACCTGGATGTTTTGTCTCCAGTATATATCCTGTGTCTTAATGAGCTTTGCTCCAAGAAGGATACTTTTAACTTCAGAGGAAACAGTTACACAACAACTCTTTACTTAGAGATTGTGTGGCCTGGAAATTTCACACTAAGTCTATATAGGGGTCTATTTATTCCTTTGTACACCTAGAATAGTATCTACTTCAGGGTTTTATTAATACCTACTCATGAAATAAAGCAGTACAACTACCAAAGGTTTTGTTATTTCCTGAGTCCTTTGTAAGCTATAGCACTGAATTTTATCCATACATTTTCCAAGTCCTATATGGAAAACTTCAGGGTTCACATTCCAAAAAGATCCTTTATGACTTTAAAACTGCAGGTAAGTTCAGTGTCCAAAGAACCATGTCTTTGAAATTGAATTGGAAAGGGTATTTAACAAGGTGTTGGGCTTGAAGAGAATGGAAGATTTAATTTGGTTTAGATCCTTTGGCATTTGCAGGTGAAAACCACCACAAATTAATTAGCATGTCTTCATTTGCTTGAGGATGATTAATAATACTCAAGCAAAACAGGTTTTACATAATTCATCAGTCTGACATACTCTAGTACCTCTGGAGTTCTTAGAACTTCCAAATTGAGCTGCTCTGCGACACTTTTAAAACTACATGCAAAAGGTGATTTTCTTGTAAATCCTGTTATATTGTTCTTAAGTAAGGAGAGAAAACCTAACCACAGGCTGCAAACCTACTTTTTCAGGCTTAGAAGTAAAAGGCTGTATACAAACCCTTTCTATATAAAGTACCTTTGATTTGGTTTGCAATAATCTATTAACTTTGCTAAAAAAATTAATCATTTGTTATAAGCAGATACCACCATAGGTCACTTTTTTTTCCTTTAACTATTGGTCCTTGTGAGCCCAAGACAGGTTTAACCCTTTAAATACAATCAGAATTTATTTGAGGTTAATGTTTTCTATATTATAACATTTTCCTGGGGTTGTGGCTGTAACTCCATGATAGAAGGCTTGCCTGGCACATGTGGGACTCTGAATTCAACTCCCAGAATTACTTCCTCCCTCCACCAGAAAAAAAGGAACTTTCCCCCAAACATTCCACTCATGGTGTTCTGCTCATTAACTACAATGCACAGGAAGATATTGAAGATAAAATATTTTGTCAGCATTACTCATCAAAACAAACCAAAACAAAAACTCATGTTTATTTATGTTTGCGAACTGACCTTTTCTAATTCCATGTCTATAGGAAAAATATTTTACGCCTCTCAAGTTTTATCACATCAGATTCAGCAGCAATAACATGTGATTGGACCTGATTAAAGCAAGTGCTGAGCTCTCATTAGCTCAATTTCAGCAAAGGATTACTGTAAATATGAAGCGCATTGCCAAGGGAAGAACAGAGATGACATGAAGAATTTCTTCTGGTTCTGTGACAGAGAGGGGGGAGTGGGAAAGAGAGAGAGAGAGAGAAAAGGAAAGGAAACACCAGACCCTGAGGAAAGTCTAAAAGGAAGACTACAACAATTGTATCCTGCAGGAAAATAAAGTATTTCAAAGACTTCTTTACTTTTAGATTCATCTGGTGCTGCCTACAGGTTTCTACTCCTTACATTGATATCACCCTAAAATTACTGTGTCAATCTTACAGGTGATAGCCACTTCTCTTTTAAAGTGACATCTAAAACATTTTGTCTATCTTGGTTGACAACATCAACTCGAAAATAATCAATATCTTTCTTCAGGACAACATAGGCTTCTTTAAAATCCAGAATTGTATAATCTGATACTTCAAAGTTCAAAGAAAAACAAGTTGCCTCTTAAAAATATGCAAGGTTATTTCTTCTCCCATAAAAGAAAACTTGGCCAAATAGTTTCATTTCGCTGACCTGGGTATTATCTAGAAAGACTGAAAGAGAAAATGGATGCAGTTATTTTTACTACTAAAATGATACCAAATGTTGTATATATGTCATTAGGAGTCATTATTCATTCTAAATATTTATCTCAGGGTCTTTCAGGAATCTGTATGCTGTGGGGAAAAAGAGGAAGAGTATAGCTAATAAGGCTTACAGATCATTTCAACCTAAACAAAACTAATTCAAATAAAGTACCAGTTTCATTCAAATTGAAAATTTGCTTTCAAATGGGTAAAAACCGAATAAATACCTCAAACATTATATAGATATTGAAAATAAAATCATGAAGAGGTTGTCCACATACTCTGTGTAGAACACTAATGGAAACCTTTATAAAATAAAAACAAATACATATTACAATATTTAAATGAAAATTTTGATACTGTTAAGTGCGATCCAAGATACGGAACATTCTTTGACGGAAAAAAAAA
>CM053754.1:52852892-52891039 GCA_028658305.1 Pachyuromys duprasi
TGTAGGAGTTCCTTAGTAGAATTTTTGTTCTCACTATTGTATACCATCATATCATTTGGACTTCTTCCTTTTTAATTTGTATCTCCATGATCTCCATTAGTTGTCATATTGCTCTGACTAGGACTTTCAGTACTATATCTAAGAGACACACAGAAAATGGGCAGCCTTGTCTTGTCCCCAATTTCAGTGGAATTGATTTAAGTTTATTTCTGTTTAGTTTGATGTTGGCTATAGGTGTGCCTGTACTATGTATATTTATGTGCCTTGTATCCCTGATCTCTCCAAGACTTTAAACATGAATGGGTGTTGTATTTTGTCCAATGCTTTTTTAGCATCTAAGTAAACAATATTGTGTGTGTGTTTTTCTTTCAGTTTGTTTATGTGGTGGACTACACTGATGGATTTCTGTATATTGAACCACCCCTACATGCCATATTTACTTATGGTGGATGAGTTGTTCAATGTGTTCTTGGGTTCAGTTTGAGAGTTATTAAGTATTTTTGCATCAATGTTCATAAAAGAAATTGGTCTGAAATTCTCATTCTTTGTAGGGCATTTGTGTGGTTTAGGTATCAAGGTGACTATGGCTTCATAGAATGAGTTTGGTAATGAAACTCATTGAATGAGTTTCTTCTCTTTCTATTTTGGGGAATAGTTTGAAGAGTATTGGAATTAGCTCTTCCTTGAAGGTCTGATAGAATTCTGCACTGGAACCATCTGGCTTTAGGGTTTTTTTTTTTTTTGGCAACTTTGATGACTGCTTCTATTTCCTTAGAGGATATAGGACTATTTAATTTGTTTACCTGAATTTGATTCAAATTTGGTAAGTGGACTCTATCAAGAAAATTGTTCATTTTATTTAGATTTTCAAATTTTGTGGCATTTCAAAATTTGTGGATTTCCTCAGTGTCTGTCTTTGTGACTCCCTTTTCATTTCTGATTGTGTTGATTTAGATAGTAACTCTTTGCCATTTAATTACTTTGGCTAAGGGTTTGTCTATCTTGTTGATTTTCTCAAAGAATCAGCTCTTGGCTTCATTGATTCTTTGAATTCTTCTCTTTGTTTCTAATTTATTGATTTCACCCCTGAGTTTGATTATTTCCAGCTGTCTACTCCTCTTATGTGTGTCTGCTTCTTCTTTTGTAAATGTTTTTAGGTATGCCATTATGTTGATTGTATGCGATATCTCCAATCTTTTTATGAAGGCATTAAGTGCTATTAACTTTCTTCTTAGCACTGCTTTCATTGTATCCTATATGTTTGAGTATGTTGTGCCTTCATTTTCAGTGAATTTTAAGACTTAACTATCTTTTCTGACTTAACTGTCATTGAGTAGGGAGTTGTTCAGTTTCTGTGTGTGTAGGTTTTTGTTATTTTTTTTTTTTTGAGGTCCAACTTTAGTCCATGGTGGTCTGATAGGATATAAAGTGTTACTTCAATATTCTTGTATCTGTTGAGGCTTGCTTTTTGACTTATTATATGGTCAAATTTTGAGAAAGTTCTGTGAATTGGTGAAGGTATATTCATTTATCTTTGGATGAAAAGTTCTGTAATGCCTGTTAGGTCCATTTGATCCATGACATCTGTTAGTGACATCAGTTTAGCTTCTGTTTTATTGATCTGTCTTTTGGTGAGAATGGAGTGTTGAAGTCTCCCATATTAATGTATGGGAATCAATGTGTGGCTTAAGCTTTATTAATGTTTGTTTTACAAATGTGGGTACCCTTGTATTTAGGGCATAGATGTTCAGAACTGAGATATCATCTTGGTGCAATTTTCTTTTCATGAGTATGAGGTGTCCTTCCTCATCTCTTTTGATTAATTTTGGTTGAAAGTCTATTTAATTAGATGATAAAATGGCTACTTCAGCTTGTTTCTTAGGTCCATTTGTTTGGGAATCCTTTTTCCAGCCTTTTACTCTCACAAAATATCTATCTTTGTGGCTGAAATGTGTTTCTTGTATTATCAGAATGATGGGTGCTCTTCATGCATCTATTCTGTTAGTCTGTGCCATTTGATTGGAGAGTTGAGTCCATGGATGTTGAGAGAGATTAATGGCAAGTAACTGTTATTTTATTGTTGGTGTTGGCCGTGGTGTTGTGTTTGTATGCTCCTCTACTTTTAGTTTTGCTGTAGTGAAGTTATTTATTTCCTGTGTTTCCCTGGGTATAGTTAGCTTTCTTGGATTGGAATTTTTCTTCTAGTGTGTTCTGTAGGGCTGGATTTGTGGGTATATACTGTTTAAGTGTTTTTGTTTCAGAATATCGTATTTTCTCCATTTATGATGATTGAGAGTTTTGCTGGGTATAGTACTCTGGGCTGACCTCTGTGTTCTTTTATCATCTGCATGAAATCTGTCAAGGCCTTTCTGGCTTTCATAGTCTCTGTTGAGAAATCAGATGTGATTCTGATAGGTTTGCCATTATATGTTACTTGGCTTTTTTTCCTTGCAGCTTCTAATATCTTTTTCTTTGTTCTGTACATTTAGTGTTTTGATTATTACTTAGGGAGGGTTTTCTTTTCTGGTCTAATCTAATAGGTATTCTGTAGCCTCTTCTATGTTTATAGGTATCTCTTTCTTTAAATTTGGGATTTTTTTCTATTATTTTCTCAAAAATATGTTCTGGGTCTTGGAGATGGAAATCTTTTTTCTCTATTCCTATTATTCTTAGGTTTTTGCCTTTTCATGGTGTCCTTGATTTCTTACATGTTTTGTATCAGGAATTTTTTGGATTTAACATTTTCTTTGATGGATGCATCAATTTCTTTTTACTGTGTCTTCTACACATGAGATTTTTTCCTTCATCTCTTGTATTCTGGTGGAGATACTTACCTTTGTAGTTTCTGTTTTCTTCTCTAAGTTCTCTCTTTCCAGTATTGACTTAGTTTGGGCTTTCTTTATTGTTTACATTTCCATCTTCAAATCTTGAAACATTTTATTGATTTCCTTCACTTGATTGTTTGCATTTTTCTGTATTTCTTTAGATGAGTTATTCATTTCTTGTCTACAGTCTTCTCTAATGGCCTCAATCTATTTGACTGCATCTTTCTGTATTTCTTTATGGATTTTATTTGTTTCCTCTGCTACCATCTTTATAAGCACAGAATAAAGGTCAATTTCTTGTGTTTCAGTTGTGTTAGGGTATTCATGGCTACTTGCCTTTGGATAACTGGATTCTGGAGGTGACATACTGTTTTGGCCTTTGTTGATTGTATTTTTACACTGGCCTGTAGCCATTTGGTTGTCTCTGGCATTGGCTGGTATTTTCTGGTACCTGCAGGAATCTTGGAGGTGTGTGTGTAGGGGAATGGAGGGAGGTGGTGTGGGAAGAGCCCTGGGCAGGAAGCTGAATGTTTCCACAGGAGCCCTCCACAGATTGGTGGCTATGATCTTTCACCAGAGGATACTTCTCAGAGAACTGCCAAAGCTCTCCTCAGGTGCATGATCTTGGGAACTACCTATACTCTTCTGGAGCCCAGGGGTTCTCTTCTCTTCAGGAGACAGCTGCCCTGCTACTGTCTTTCTTGTTCTGAGGTTAATGAGCTGCAGTTGCACAGACACTGTGCTCAGACAGTTTTCTGGGCACAGCCATCTTGGAGAACAAGTAGGCCCACAGGTTGTTGTTTGGTTTTGTTTTGTTTAGTTTTCTGAGACAGGGTTTTTCTGTATAACCCTAGCTGTCCCAGAACTTGCTCTATAAACCAGGCTAGCCTTGAACTCAAAGATGCACTTGCCTTTGCCTCCTGAGTGCTGGGATTAAAGGCATGAACCAACACCACCCAGTGAAAAGATTTCTATATGAGTGTTAGATTTGGGGAGAGACATAATTCCTTGATATTTTTTGTTGTTTGTGTTTTTGTGATGAGACCTGGACATAAGGACTTCCTTAGTTGGTTTTGTATCTGATGTAGACACAGAAGGCTGGGCTGATATACAGGCTGTGCTACCCAGCCCAAACCAGGAGGTCAGGACACACTTAGACAGAGGTCATTCCAGGATCCTGTATGCAGAACCGAGTGTATGTGTAGGGACTAGAGAGCATGTGGGCAGGGTAGGATAAGGCAGAATCACACACTGGGCTTGAGCACTGATAGATGTACACTCCAGACTAGGCCTGGAGGATAAATGTGATACTGAAAACATCGTATTTCTGTTTCTTAAACACTACATATTTACTACATTAACAAAAACTGATTAAGGGATTTTATTTTATTTAATCACTTAGAGAGTTTTTAATAATTTATTGTCAATGTGGATTCGGCAGTCTAATAGTACATTAACTAAGGAGCTCCAAAGAAGCTCATAATGTTATCTCCTGAAGAAACCTTCCTTGGACTGTAAGTTGAAAGCAAACTGTGACATTTAAGAAATTTCTCTTTACACATCTTTTCTCATCCTTCTTTATTTCCCTCTGAGCTCTCAGATTGTAATTAGAAGATTCAGGTATTTGTATTCACATCATTTAATGGTTGTCAACCATCCAATACTTTTGATTACTAATAAATTTTTTTGTTGACTTTCGTTTGTATTTTTATTTAGCAAGATAGGATTTCTCTGTGTTGCCTTGGCTGTCCTGGACTTGCTTTGTAGACCAGGCTGGCCTTGAACTCACAGAGATCCACTTGCCTTTGACTCCCTGAGTTCTGGGTTACTAATATACCTTAACACTTCATAATGTGTTATAATAATTTGGAGATAGTGTCTGATACATCTTGGACTTCCCTTGAACTCACCATTCAGTTAAGTATAAACTCTTGATTCTAATGCTTCTACCTTCTAAATGCTGGTACTTTAGGTGTGTGCCATTAGTCTCAGAAGATTTTCGGTTTTTGGATGTCAGAAAAGTGTATCTCATACCTTAATATCTTTGGGTACAATGCTGATATAGTTAGCCCTAATTAAAAAATAGTTAAATGAATATATAAATTAAAAATTATATACTGGGATGAGAATGTTAGCTCAACAATTGAGCTTTTTTCCCTGACTATACAAGAAGCTGGACTCCTGGAAAACAGTATGTTCCTATAATTTGCAGGTAAGTGGAATCACTGAAAATCTAATATATGTCTTCAGATTGTCTCGAATCAATTGTGGAACCAAAATTCATATCCAACATCTGCACACTACTTTATGCTTTAAACTTTAAAGAGTATAGTTGTGAACCTTTATCTATCCTTTCCACTGAAGCTGTATGATAGTTACCATTTTTAATAACAAATGAGAAAATTATGCAGATATATTAAGTGATACCGAGGTAGGCAAACACAAGGGTAGCAAACACAGCTTAGAGCAACCTGGAACCCTTTCATGCATGTAGCCATGCATCTAGTGCTCCAAACAATGCAGCCTGCCTCTCCTCCCTAGAAACCTCTTATTAATAGCCCACTGGTAACCATCCTGACAATATCCTGAAACCAAAATAAATAGGTTGAGTAAGCCAGAACTGGTTTTAGATACACATGCAATAAGGCAGACTTGTCAATCAAAACAGAAAACCCCTAAAATCAACAGATATTCTATTGCAGCTGGAACACAGGGAAATGACTTTAAATCTGTAATTATGCAGTTATTCAAGGCACATAAAGAGGAAACGAACCAAAAAAAAAGTAGAGGCCATCATGGACAGACAGGGATTTGCAGTCAAACAGATGAAGGAAATAAATAAAATCATTCAAGACATGAAAACGGAATTAGAATCAATAAAGAAAACACAAACAGAGAAAGACCTGGAGTTGGAGAACTTAGAGAAGAGATCAGGAGCCACAAAGTAAGCATCACCAACAGAATACAAGAGATGGAGGAGAGACTCTTAGGTGCTAAAAATACAATTGCAGAAATGGATACATTTCTCAAAACAGGAAACCACCTGTGCTTTGTTCCTCAGCAACCAACTTTCTCTCCTCCTAGACCCATAAAACAGGTCTAAATAGCAATCCAGTGCTCATGAGTAAGTTTCATCTAAGACTTGCTGTTTTCTTGAAGCATAAGAGACCTGTACTGTGTCTTTCATTCTGAATAAAGTCCATTAGTGTTGTGCTATTTGTGAGTACTTTTTTTAACTGTGTAAACAAGATGTCAAGAACCTGAAGACACTCAGTTCAAGACCAGTGGTGACAGTACATTAGAAATTGCATAGCTGGCAATTTTCTAAGCTAGAACTTCATGTTTTTGAAGATAACTCATTGTTCTTTATTTATAGTACATAGTTTTCCAAGCTCTGTCACCTCTGCAACTATTGAGGATGCTGCTGAGGACTGCACTGGAAGATTTAGATGAAAAATAAGTGGAAACATTTTAGACTTTGAAACTCCTATTAGTGTTTGCCATTGCTTAAAGATTGTTAAGGAAGTCACTGAAAAGATAAGCTTACATTTCAGAGATTATGTTAATAATAAGCATATAACAACCACGAACAGACCACGAAAATACCATTTGTGTTCTGCTGACATAATGTGTAAAATATGCTATGTAATCTAATAATTTTATTTAAATCTAACATCCGTAGAATCATTGGAAAAACCCAGTAAGGATAGATTTGGCAGTCTATTCAATTTCATGTCAATAGTAGCTCAACATGCAAAGTTGCCATTTTCATATATTATTTAACAAAAATGTTTTGGAAAATAGCATATCAAGCACATATTAGGTTATAAATTTAGAAATTTAACTTTTAATAATTTTTGACATTGATGATAGCTCAGCAACTAAAAGCATGTACTACTCTCACAGAGGAGCAAAGCTTGTTTCCCAGCACCCATATCAGGCAGCTCAGCACCACTCTGGCTCCTGGGGGATCATATCCCTCTGCAGGTACCTTCACTCCCTTGTTCATACCTACTCACAGTCATATACATATACACATTAAAAAAATCTGGCTTTAAATACATTGAATATTTAAAAAAATAAAGTCTAGAAACAGACAGCTTTTGGGGTCTGTTTAGTGGTTTAGTGAGATAAAGGTAATGCTTTTGGGCTTTTTCAGTTGTCAATATTAAGATCAGTAAGGAGAGAAAGGGAAGCGGAAGGGGAACGGTAAGAGGAAGAGGAAGCAGGCATGTCTATCTACTTTTCACTGCTAGCAGCTTGCTTGAAGACATCTGACCTGCTGTATCATTGGTCAGAGGAATGTGCTTGGACTATTCTAAGTGTCACAGCTTGTAAAATAAGGATTTAACTTTTTTGAGCTTTCATAGAGGAAGGTGTCAAATTAGAGGTGGATATTTTTAGTTCAGTTAGCAAACAGCTGGCTTTGGAGACTTTCCCCACTCATCACAATCTCTGGTTGTCCTAACATAGTGTATTAAACTAAACTATTATTCCAAACAGATTAAATTACTTTAGTATAATCCAATTTAGAATTTTTTACATTGGCCCAGTTATTGTGAAGTCTGGCTATTCCTTCATTTAGCCACATCTGGGAAAATGTGAAGAAAGGCAAACAAGAATATTATATCAAAGGGGGTTCTTTGAAGAAGCGTTAATCAGGCCAATGAGGAGCTGGAATGAAGATTTGTTATGCTGAATCTACTTGTGGATATTTGAGAGCTGGCTGTAATTGAACTTTTACTGTTTCATAGGAATGCAATACACACACTAGCCTTTAAATTTTTTAATGGAAAGAACATGTTTAAAGGTTTAAATTACTAGATCTATTTTGCTTGGATTGGCCACTATATAAAGCTAGACAGAGTCCATCTATAGTAGTACCTAATAGTCCTGCATCATCAATCAAGGTGTGTTTCTCCATTTTGTTTTCTGCCTCTACTATTAACTTGTCACTAACCTCCTGCTTTTATTCTTTCTCATGGTGTGTGATGAATTAAACTAGTTAGCTGGCCAGATAGATTATACGAGACACATTAACACTTAGTGTTTTTGATTGAGTACTAAGTAAAACAAAAGCCATTCCTTACAGGCTACAATTAGGCCTGCTGATTGCTACATTTCAGACTTTATGGTTCTCAGTTTGTCTGTGTGGGCAGATAATAGCCACGCAATCATTTTAGTGCAGGTGCATTTAATTAGTTCCTTCCTTAAGAAACTTCTGTAAAATAATAACGATCAGTCTTCTTAGTTGCCAGGATCCCTACACCCAGTTTTCTTCTTACCCTGTAATTCTACTTTTGGGGAAGTGTTGAGAGATTCTTGAAACAAACTCTCCTCAAGGCTTTCATTTCTAAGAGCTGGAACTCTGGATAGACAGGTCAAAATTTTTTCTGATTTTCAGTGTTTAGTTGACCCAAGTTCCTGATGTCTTGTCTTCTATTCTTTAGATCCCTAGTTATCCCAATCTTTTCTTGGAGGCATCCCTGGGTGTCTTAGTAAGTTTTTTTTTATTGCTGTAAAGAGACACTGTGACCATAAAAACTCTTATAAATGAAACAATTTAATTGGGACCTGGCATATAGTTTAGAGATTTGGTCTCTTATCATCATGGTTGGAAGCACAGTGGAGGTCAGGCAGACATACTACTGGAGAGTTTCTGAGCTTTCTACATCTGGATCCTCAGGCAGCAAGAAAAAAGTAGTGAGCCACTTGGTCTGGATTGAGCCTCTGAAACCTCAAAAGCCCACCCTGAAGTGACACACTTTCTCCAGCAAGACCACACCTATTCCAACAAGGCCCCATTGTAGAAGGGATCTCTTGTGTTTGTCAATAAAAAGCTAATGTGCTGTTATCTGTGGCAGGAGATAAGGAAGTGTAAGTTCCAGACACACACACACACACACAGGTGGGGTGGGGGAAGGACTGTTGGAGATAGTCAGAAGTGGAAATTCACCCCATGGATTCTGAAGAAGATGGACATATGAAACTGAGTAAAGGTAATCAGCTATGAGGCAGAATAGAATAAATGGGATATTAAGTTATGACCAAGTCAGACAACATGCCTAGTTATATTGGCCTGGGATTTTGTAAATGTATTTTGAGTCTCAGAGTCATTTTTCAGGATCTTAGGGCTGTAAAGAAAAACATGTTTTCACACCAGACCTAATAGTGCTGCTCCCTGGTAACCGAATATTTAAAGACATGTCTATAGGGGCCATTTTTTTTTCAAACCAACATACCAGGTCAATATCATTTCTCCTCTGTGGATTGTATCAGCCAGGTCCTTTCTCATACAGCCCATGAATCCAGGGCCTAGCTTTCTGCTTTACCAATTGGGAGACATAACCTATTGTTGATACATAGCTACTTTCTCTTTGTGCTTTGGTTTTATTCATGTGCCCCAAATTCTGTACCGTTTTGGGCTCAGTAGTTGTGAATGATCCATAAGAATGCTATCAACATTGTCTTGTTACTTCCATGAGAAAAACAGAGAGCTCATTTTTCTGAAACTAGCTCTGCTGCCCTGTAAGTCCTCCAAGGCCCTTGTTCCTTGTCTATGTAATGCCTGGCATCTAGGTTCTGCCTTCAGCTGTGGTCACTTTGAATTACTGGAGTAGCTGCTATGGATCGCTATTTTTCTAGGATCTAGGAAAAGCTGGAGAAGGAGCAGAGAAAAGGCTGTTTGTGTTTCTGTGTTGTCCCTGGAGCATGGGGAGAATGTTCTCTTCAGGATCAGAGGGCTTTAAGACAATCTTTTAAACTTACTCCCACTGTAGCAGAATGACGGTTGCCTGAATGAACCGTATACCTCAGAAGCTAGCTCAAGTTTAGCAGGGATAATGTAGGGACAGTAGGAACTGGGAAAGAACCGTGAGAACTCTTCTTTCTCCTTACCTTGTATATCGAAAGCAAAATATTCATCCTATAAATGTAGTTTCCCACAGATTGCAAATACTGTACCTGGCAGCTGCAATTGTGCAGCCATCTCTTGACAGTGCTGCAACGCCCTCAACAGTGTCAAATTGGGTAATGACGGTAAGTGGGAATCAAAACAGGCCTCTCGATAGGATTTTAAAAATACGAGCTGCCTTAGTTTTGCCTCAGTCTTTAACAATATTCAAATCCTGTGAAGCAAAAAGATAGGGCTTCACACTATTGATTCTTTACCAGTCACTGGTGTTTAAAATGCACTCTTGTAATCTACCCAGTGTTGAGATACTGTGCCTGAATATGTCACTACATGCAAGGGCTATCTGAGGTCATACACATCATTCAGATCTCAGAGTGTATATTATCAGAACTCTTATCTCCTTGTAGCAGCAGGTCCAAACAACCATTTTAGATCAACGATACTTGGTGAAAGAATAGCAGTAGCAGAATGTAATGCCAACCAAGCACTTACTATGTATCGACGATTATTCATGGAGATGTAGAGTTTAACTGTATTTTCAGCCTTACTCATAAAGCATTCTAGCAATGCTATAAAATAACTATCATTATTCCTATTTTAAGTGTTCATAGTAAGAAAATCAGTGATATTTTAAGAGTTGGCTGATTTAAGCAGATCAATCTGAGGGAAACACAATGCTTATTTTTCAGAGACAGAATTATTCTTTGGTTTACGTAAATGTCTTAATGAACATTTTTTTTTTAGTGTTGTAAGAAATGTATAAGGACATTGCTGGAATAGAAGTTTAAGTAAAGATAGACTAACTGCTCTGGATTTTAAAATAACAGGACTTTTGAATCATCTACCACCTTGAGATGGTAGGAGGACATACAAGAGAGGTGTTAGGAATGAGGAAATGGGTTAGGGGCTCAGCGACATGGTGAGAGATTAAGATCCTTAAGGCATAGAATACTGATAACTTCCTTGTTATCAGAGAGAATAATGAATGAATCCCTTCTCACTGTAATGTCAAGTAAATGTAAAATCCTATATTAAATGTTTAATATCTACTTATAAGTGCGTATATACCATGTGTGTCTTTCTGCCTCAGGGATACCTCACTCAGGATGATCTTTTCTACATCCCACCATTTGCCTGCAAATTTCATGGTTTCCTTATTTTCAATTGCTGAGTAGTATTCCATTGTGTAGATGTACCACAATTTCTGTATCCATTCCTCAGTTGAGGGGCATCTGGATCGTTTCCAGCTTCTGGCTATTACAAATGAAGCTACTATGAACATGGCTGAGCAAATATCTTGTTGTACACTTGAGCATATTTCAGATATTTGTGTAGGAGTGGTATAGCTGGATCTTGAGGAAGCAGTATTCCTAATTGATTGATTTCCAAAGTGGTTGTACAAGTTTACATTCTCACCAGCAATGGAGTAGGGCTCCTATTTCTCCACATTCTCACTAGCATGTGTTGTCACTTAGGTTTTTGATCTTAGCCATTCTGATGGGTGTAAGGTGAAATCTCAGTGTCATTTTGATTTGCATTTCCCTGATGACATTAGACATATAGCATAGCATAATCATACTAAAATATGTATACCTAAATAAGCTCATCAAGAAGGAGGACCCTGGGTAGATGCTTAATCTTCATTCAGAAAGGCAAACGGGACAGACATCAGATGATGGAGAAAACTGGGAAAAGGACAGCAGCCTACCACAGAGGCCCTCTGAAAGACTCGACCCAGCAAGGTATCAAAACATATGCTGAGACTCATAGTCAAACTTTGGGCAGAGTGCAGGAAATCTTATGAAAGAAGGGGGAGATAGAAAGACCCGGAGGGGACAGGAGTTCCAAGGAGAGCAAACAGAACCAAAAAATCTGGGCACAGGGGTCTTTTGTGAGAATGATACTCCAAACAAGGACTATTCATGGAGATAACCTAGACCCCTGCACAGATATAGCCTATGGCAGCTCAGTGTCGAAGAAGGTTCCTTAATAATGGAACTTTATTAATAAAGGGACTGTCTCTGACATGAACTTATGGGCTAGCTCTTTGATCACCTCCACCTGAGAGGAGAGCAGCCTTACCAGTCCACAGAGAAAGACAATGAAGCCACTCCTGATGAGCCCTGATACTAGGGTCAGATGGAAGGTGAGTAGGACCTCCCCTATTGTTGTTTTGGGGAAGGGCATAGGAAAAAAAGAGGGAGGAATGGTAGGATTGGGAAAGGATGAGTGAGGGGGCTACAACTAGGATACAAAGTGAATAAACTGTAATTAATAAAAATAAAATAAAATTAAAAAAAGTAAAATCCTTTAATCCTGTCTGCTACCTTTAGTGTCTGGGTAATCTCCAGTGGAAAAGCAAGATGATTACAGAGTTACATCCAGGGATATGAAGACATATTTTCTCTTCTAGTGAATGTCTTAGAAGTGCGACAACTTTATGGAGAATTTCTCAGTAGGCGTTTATTGTTGTTGTTTTGTTTTGTTTTTTGATATTTTTCTTAAATTGAGTCTAATTGACCAACAATGGTCATTTGTAAACAAAGCAAAAGTTGAGCACATCCTTAGATCTCCGGTTAGGTCAGCTTCCTCTGAGTCATGTGACTCTGAAGTGTTCATGCAGAAATCATAAAACAGAGGGGATTTGGGTTTTATGTGGCACTGGTGTAAGTTAGTACGACAAAGAGAAAGTAGAAGATCTGAAAAAATTTTACTGTTGAATATATAACCCTACAAATAAAGCTGTAGCACTCTGTTCTTTCTATCTTTCTCTCTTTCCCTTTCTTCTCTCTATTATTATCTATAATTTCTTATCTTATATAAATAAAAGAATAAATTAACATATGATACTCCTACACAATGCAATACTATGCAACTAGTAAATAAATGAGGATTTGCTCTATATGTGGATCAAATAAAGGTTTCAGATTCTGTAGACATAGTCCACAGACTCACAAAGTACCCTTATTATACATTGTCCCATAGACTTGAATTTTGAATTATGTGAATCAAAACAATGGATCAATAATTAAAATAATGAAGACATAAATTGTGTATCATGAAGGTGGTTAGCTACATCAAAAAATTTGAGCCTAAAATTTTTTCAATGACATTTAAAACCCAGTAACCTGGACATATGTTACAGAATATGTATTTTTTCTTTTTCTGAACATGATCAGCAAAGATTTTTTAAATTGTTAATGAGAAGCCAGATTTTTTCCAAGTCATGTACATAAGACCCAGGGAACATTGTGGAAAATGAGGCTGAAGACTGTAAAAGCCAGAGGATCAGGCCGTTCACTGTGTGATTGTGTCTCCTAGCAATGTCAGAAGCTACACCCTTAGAGTCTTCTCAATATGACTGATCAACATGAGCCAAACAAGAACAACCATAGCAGACATGAAAGCGTGGATGGAGGAAAGCCCATGAGGTTTCAGCCCTAGACAAAGAACTACAGGCAATTAGGAATGCTGAGAAGGGGAGAAATAGTCTTCTGCAGGGAAGAGAGCATCAATTGGTTATCCAGCAGCAAATCGCCAATCTTGAAAAGGTCCATACACAAACACTGTACAGACTGAACAGATAATATTTATAAAAATTAATTAAAGAAAAAGAGGTCATAAATTTGTAAGAGAACGATCAGGAGTACAGGAGGGTTTGGAGAGAAGAAAGGGAAGGGAGAAATGGTGTAATTATAATAACAAATAAAAAACAAAAATTTTCATTTTTAAAATACTTATTAAAAATGTATATCAGACAAGATATATTGATCATATTTCAGCACTCCCAGAACTCCTTCCATATATTTCCTAAGTCACTACCACCAAACTTCATGTTCTTTCTCTTACTCCAAAAACAGAAAATAAAAAACTCTAAAATCAAGAAAATCACTAAGACAAAAATACGAAATCAAACCAAAAAGTTCATAAAAGCTAAACCAAAGAAAAGATAGAATCTTTTTTGTGTGTCTCAACTATTGGTCACAAGGCCTGCTCTGGAGTCTGGTTGATATAGCAAGTGATGTTCCATTGAAGAATATTGATCTCCACATTTTCAGCAGCTATCTGTTAGCAATAAGATCTTGGATATGTGTGAGACTTTGTGTCTACTTCCCATTCTCAGAGTTGATATATTGTCTGGTTTGAACCTGCACAGGTCTTGTGCATGCTGCCACAGGTTCTGTGAGTTCGTTTGTGTATCAGTTCTATTCGGTCTGGAAGATAATGTTTTTTTGGAGTCATCCATCAACTCTATCTCTTACAGAATTTCTGTCTCTTCCACATAGATTCCTGAACCTTGAGGAAAGAGATTTGTTAAAAATATCTCATTTGCCTGAGTTATCAGAAGTCCAGCACTCTCAGCACAGTATTCAGTTGTGAATCTCTTTCTTAATTACCACCTACTGGGAGAAGGTGCTTCTCTAATGAAGGACAAGTAATGCTTTGACCTGTGGATAGAGCGCTGTGTCATTACGGGTCGTTGCTATGTTATTTTAGCTTTGTTTGAGGAAGTACTTCATTGGGAATGGAATTTTGGGAGTTTATATCTGTGCCTACATCTAGTTTTCAGTATGTGGATAGGGATGTGACCTCTTAGTTTGCTGCTCCTGCTGTCTACTGCCATAAGGCAAAATAAGCTATTATTTCTGTAACTTGCTTTTGGTCATGGTGATTTATCACAGCAATGACAATGTTACTAACACAGCAGGAATGGCTTGTCATTGTAGAAAGCAAGTCAGTCATCAATACAATTGGAAGCACACCCAAATATTTATTGAAATAAAATATAAAAGGGAAAATGGTTAATGAAAAAAAAGGACTGATAAGCTAACGTGAAAGTTCTCACTGACCAAAGATGGAGCAATAATTAACAAATCCATAGCAAATGGAAGTGTATATAATATTTTAATATTCATGAATTTATGATGATAAACTTTACTGTATACTAGAGAACTGGTCAATTATTATAAAATAGATAAATCACAGCAGAAATCCAATCTTTTATTTGTTCTTAGGTACAATTTATACAGGAAAGACAAATAAGAATTTGACCAAAAAATTTTATAGAAAAATTCCAGCTGATAAATGAAGAGAAAATGATAGATTTAGAAAATCAATGTCTCAACACTTAATGAGATAATTGATCTAAGCAATTAACTTCAATACCTGCTAAGACAGTTAGTTGGAAAGCTGATAGGGAACTTCATAATGGATGCTCAGAAAGGCAACACCTGAACTCCTTGATCAATAATAACAGCAGGCAGTATGTTTCTCCTGATACACCGTAGTAAAAAGTAGTAAAAAGGATATGATGCCATTTTTTGAAGTCTTCTAGTCACAAAACTGAACTTAAATATAATCCACTCTGCTAGTTCATAGTAATTATGATATGTAGAAACAACATATTTGTAAAGCTTTCTCATTATTCTTGAAAAATATATAAAACAACAGGAGAAATTTTAAGAATGAAATTTGATGATATTGAGGAACTATTAACTTTTCATAAATAGTAATAACATGCTTATTTTAAAGCCTTCAATGTTTGTTAGCTATATAATAATGTATTTAAATTAGAAAAAACAGACTCTAAAATTTGTTTCAACATAATGCAGTAAATACGTGGGAATAGAAAGTAAGACTGCAGACTGAAAAGCCTGACCTGGTAATCAGTGAAGTTAAGTGATGTGTAATAAGCACTCACTTTGAAATTCTTTTTGATGTGTTTATAATAAAATGTTTGTAAAGAAAAGAATCAACCATGTTCAGCCTGATGATAAAGACATCAAAGACAAGCGGCACTCATTTCCTCCTGCCCAACAGTGTGGTGTTGGGGAAACAATCCCCTTGTGCAACGGCATCATAAAGAAACCAAAGAAATAGACTTTTTTCTGGGTTTGAAGAAACTTTATTTACTCATTGGGGGAGACACATATGAGGGGTTGATCACTCAATGTCTTGAGCAACCTCATGTTTGTTCAAATGTTCAGGGTAACATAGAGACCCGCTTGGGGGAGATGGTCTCAGGGTCAAAGCCGAGAACATAGGTCGCAAAAGCAGCACTTAAAATTGACAAAATACATATTCCCTAGTCAACACAGATAGTACAATACAGAGAGAAGCCTTTTTTTTTTCAACAAGTTTTCTAAAGAAAGACATGTTTGGAGATAAACTACCATTTGATAATCTAAGCAGCGTTATGTGATAATTGTTAACTTTCAAATATTTGGAAAAATGGAAGCAACATTTACAGTATCCAAACTGTAAACATTTGTTTTACATTTAGTAAAGTCCTTGGTCATGGTGTCTCTTCACAGCAATAGGAATATAACTAAGACAGTCTACATTCCTGTATTTGGGAAGAATATTGTGGTGGCTTTGGCTTGGCTCCCATCTACTCATGTGTTTGGATGCTTGGCTGCCAGGGAATGGTGCTATTAGGAGGTGTGGTCCTGTTGGAATACATGTGGCCTTGTTGGAGGAAGTGTGTCACTGTGGGGTGGACTTTGTGTTCTTTTATGATTAAGCTCTGCACAGTGTGGAATTTGAGTTTCCTCCTGGCTGCCTTTGGATCAATATGTAGAACTCTTAGCTCTTCCTGCACCCTGTCTACTTGCATGCTGTCATGCTTTCATGCTTTCTGCTATGACGATAATGGACTAAACCTCTGAAACTGTATCCAGCCCTAATTAAATGTTTGCTTTTATAAGAGTTGCCTTGGTCATGGTGTCTCTTCACAGCAATAAAACTCAGACTAAGACAAGTACCATATTGCTGTTACTATAGATCTATAATATATTTTGGAATCTGGAATAGCAATTGCTCCATTTTGTTCTTTGTGCTCAGTATTGCTTTGTCTATCCGGTATCTTTTCTGGTTGTATATGAATTTTAGAACTTTTTAAATTTCTGTGAATAATATTGTCGATATTTTGATTGATAATGTATTCAATCTGTGAATTGCTTTTGGTAAAACAGTAAAAATGTTGATTCTACTGATTCATGACCTAGCGTATCTTTCCATTTTTAGATTGAGCCTTTGCTCAATCGTTTTTTTTTTTTCAGTGATTTGAAGTTTTAATTGTAGAGTTCTTATACCTGCTTGGTAGGGTTATTCTAATATGTTTGTTGTCTTTGATATATTATGATTGCCAAAGATTTTGGTGCAGATATATTTAGTACTGTGCTGTTTTACTGGCTAATTGATGTCTTCCTTAGGATGAGGTGCCCTTCTTCATACCTTCGTTTCTTTTAGTTTGAAGTCTATTTTTTTCAGGTATTAGGATGGTTTGATTCTTGATTTTACTTGCTTTGAATAGTTTTCCCCTATGCTTTCACTTCAAATTTGTGCCTATCTTTTAAAATAAAATGAGTTTCTCAAAAAAAATTTATATAGTTGGATTTTATTTCTTATTCTCAAAGGTAAGTGACTCCTCCATCCAATAACAGAAGGCATCAACTCTGAAGAACTACATTTTAGCATTTTGTATCATAACATTTAAAGACTCTCTTCAGTAGCTTCCTCTCTGGATTGGATCTTTTCTTCTTCTTCTTTTGTGTGTGTGTGTGTGTGTGTGTTTAGGGAAGGTTGTGACAGAAGCCTTTAATATCTCTCATTCTCAACTGTGAGCCTGCAATCATCAATAACACTAGGGAAAATAAAAGAAAAAAAAAGAGAGACAACAGTCATATAGGACAAAACAAGATACAAGACAAGGCAGAAGCACTGATACTGAGGCAACTCAATAGGCGAAAAAGTGTCTCAAGATCAGGGAAAAGAGTCAGAGATACAACCGCTTCTGTTGCTAGAAGTTCTACAAAAATACCAGGCTAGCAACCACAACATATTCACAGAGGACAGGCTACAGACTAATGCAGGCCTCACGATTGCTGCTTTAGTCTTTGTGAGCCCATATGCATCCTGCTTAGGTGATTTGGCATGTATGTTCTCCTGGGGTCCTTCATCATCTCTGACTACTACAATAATTTCTCTCCCTCTTCCACTGGATTGCCAGATCTCTTAGGGGAGGGACCTGATAGAGACCTAGCTTGGTTCTTTGCACCTACTCCTAACTGTTGCTAGAGGAAGCCTTGGACTAGATCAAGGGCCCAATCTATGGGTATAGAAAAATATCATTAGAATAATTTTATTGATTTATTTTTAGACCCTTCATGTTTGGTTCTACCCTAGGTCTCTGGGATTTTTGTTGAGATTGCATTCAATCTCTAGATTTCTTTTGGTACTATGAACATTTTTAATATGTTAATCCTACCGATACCTGAGCACAGTATATCTTTCTATCTTTGGATATTCTCCATCTTCTAGTTAATTTGGACTGTGGTTTGTCTTTCTTGTTGATTTTCTCAAAAAGAAAAACCCACAACTTTTGTGTTTCATTGATTCTTTGTATTGTTTCCATTTTATTGATTTCAGCCCTCAGCTTCATTATTTCTTGCCACCTACTCCTCTTGGGCATACTTACTTCTTCTTGTTCTGCAGTTTTCAGGTGTGCAAAGCTGTGAGTGTAAGCTTTCTTCAACTTTTTAATGTAGACGCGTATTGCTTTGTACACTCCTCTTACCACTACTTTCGTTGTGCCTGATAAATTTGGGTATGTTGTATATTCATTTTCATTGAATTATAGGAAGTCTTTAATTTCTTTCATAAAGAAATAAATTTTGTCTTGACCAATTTTTTATTCAGTAGAGAGCTGTTCAGTGTCCATGAGTTTGTAAGCTTTCTTTCCTTTGTTTCTATTGTTAATATCAAGCATTCTATTATTATATTATATAATTTATTCAATTTACATCCTGACTGTGGCCCCTCCCCCATCTTCTCCGTGTACCACCCTCCCTTGTCACCCATTCTCCTCCCATAGTCCTCAGAAAGGGGGAGTCCTCATCCCCTACAATCTGAGCCCAGCCTATCAAGTCTCATTAGGACTGCCTGTACAGTCTTCCTCTGTGGCCTGGTGAGGCTGCCCTGTCAGGGAGAAGTGATCAAAGAGTGGACATCGGAGTCAATGTTATAGTCAGCCCCTGCACTCATTAATAGAGGACCATCTGAGCAAGGTATCTAGGTCCTCTTCATGCATGGTACTTGATTGGTGCATCAGTTTCTGCAGGCCCACCCGGGCCCAGATTTGTTGGCTTTGTTGTTCTTTTTGAGGAGCTCCTTTCCCCTCCAGGTCCTTCTTCCCCCAACCCCCATTCTTCCACAAGACTCCCAGAGCTCCGTCCAAAGTTTACCTATGAGTCTCAGCATCTGCTTTGATCCCCTGCTGGGTGGAGTCTTTCAGAGGACATCTATAGTAGGCTTCCTTCCTATTCCCTTTCCAATTCTAGTGTCTGTTTGCTTTTCTGAATGAAAATTGAGAATCCTCCCTAGGGTCCTCATTGTTATTTACCTTCTTTAGGTCTGTGGATTACAATATGGGTTTCCTGTACTATATGGCTAATATCTGCTTAGAAGTTAGTACATACCATGTGTGTCTTTCTGGTTATGGGTTACCTTACTCAGAATAATCTTTTCTAGTTCCATCCATTTGCTTGCAAATTTCATGATTGCCTTGTTTTTAATAGCTCAATAGTATTCCATTGTGTAAATACACCACAATTTCTGTATCCATTCTTTGGTTGAGTGAAATCTAAATTCTGGCTATTATGAATAAAGCTGCTAGGAACATAGTTGAGCAAATGTCCTTGTTGTAAGATGGACCATCTTTAAGCTATATTCCCAGGAGTAGTATAGCTGGGTCTTGAGGTAGTGCTATTCCCAATTTTCTGAGAAATCACAGATTCATTTCCAAAGTGTTTGTACAAGTTTGCACTCCCATGAACAATGGAGGAGGGTTCCCCTTTCTCTACATCCTTGCCAGCATGTGCTGTCACTTCAGTTTTGATCTTCCCTATTCTGACAAGTGTAAGATGGAATCTCAGAGTTGTTTTGATTTGCCTTACCCTGATGACTAAGGACACTGAGCATTTCTTTAAGTCTTTCTTTTTTTTTTTCTTAATAAAGATTTATTGAATTAGATGAGCTGAAATATCTGGTTGAATGACAAAATATAAATGTGCTACCATAGTTAATATTTTTTAATTTTTATTTTATTTTAGGGTATCAAAACATATGCTAGAGCTTTTCAGTTTCATGAGGTCACATTTATTGATTGTTGCTCTTAGAGCCTGTGCTGTTTGTGTACAGGAAGTTGTCTCCTGTGCCAAGGAGTTCAAGGCTCCTTCCCACTTTTTCTTCTAACTGATTTAATGTGTCTGGTTTTATGTTGAGGTCTTCAATCCACTTGGACTTTAGTTTTGTGCAGGGTGATAAGTATGGATCTATGTGCATTTTTCTACATGTAGACATCCAGTTAGACCAGTACCATTTGTTGAAGATGCTATCTTTTTTTCCAATGTATGGTTTTGGTTTCCTTTTCGGTTCATAAGAAAAATTGGTCTGAAGTTATCTTTCTTTGTTGGCTATTTGTGTGTTTTAGGTATTAAGGTGACTGAGGACCCATAGAATGAGTTTAGTAATGTTCCTTCTGTGTCTATTTTGTCATATAGTTTGAATATATATACATATATATATATATGTGTGTGTGTGTGTGTGTGTGTGTGTGTGAATTTATTTATTGGATATTAGCCCTCTTTCGGATATAGGCTTGGTGAAGATTTTTCCCAGTCTTTAGGCTGTCATTTAGTTCTGTTGACAGAGTCCTTGGCTTTATGGAACCTTTTCATTTTCATTAGGTTCCATTTATTAATTGTTGATCTTAGACCCTGAACTGTTGGTGTTCTGTTCAGTAAGTTGTGTCTTGTGCCAATGAGTTCCAGGCTCTTCCCCACTTTTTATTCTACCAGAATTAGTGTGTATGGTTTTATGTTAAGGTCTTTTATCCACTTGGACTTTATTTTTGTGCAGGGTGCTAAGTATGAAACTATTTTCATTTTTCTACATGTAGACATCCTGTTAGACCAATGACAATTTTTGAAAATGCTATCTCTTTTTTTTAATTCTATGGTTTTAAATTCCTTTTCAAAATTCAAGTGTTTATAGGTGTGTGGGTTTATTTCTGAGTCTTTATTCAATTCCACTGATGTATTAGTCTGTTTCTATATCAGTACCATGCAGTTTTATTAGTGTTTCCCTATAATACAGCTTGAGATCAGGGATGGCAATACCTCTAGAAGATCTTTATTGTACAGGATATTTTTAGCTATTCTTGTTTTTTTGTTTTTCTATATGAAGTTGAGAATTGTTCTTTCAAGGTCTGTAAAGAATTGTGTTGGCATTTTGATGGGAATTGAATCGAATCTGCAGATTGCTTTTGGCAGGATGGCTATTTTCACTGTGTTAATCCCACCCATCCTTGAGCATGGGAGATCTTTCCATTTTCTAATATCTTTTCCATTCATTTTTTCAGAAACTTGAAGTCCTTTTTATTTGCTTAGTTAGAGTCACAGCAAGATACATCATATTATTTGTGGCTACTGTGAAGGGTGTAGTTTGCCACATTTCTTTCTCAGCCCATTTGTTTTTTGTGTACTGGAAGGCTACTGATTTTATTTTTGAGTTAGTTTTGTATCCATTCACTTTGCTGAAGGTGTTTATCAGCTGTAGGAGTTCTCTGGAAGAATTTTTGGTGTCAGTTATCTATACTATCATATCATCTGTGAATAGAGGTACTTTGTTATCTTCCTGTCCAATTTGTAACCCGTTGGTCCTTCTTAGTTGTCTTATTGCTCTGGCCAGGATTTCCAGAATTTTATTGAGAAGATATGGAGTGAGGGAGCAGCCTTGCCTTGTATCTGATTTCAGTGGGACTGATTTAAGTTTCCCTTCATTTAGTTTGATGTTGGCTATAGGCTTGCTGTATATTGCCTTTCCTATTTTTAGGTAAGTGCCTTGTATCTCTGATCTCTCCAAGACTTTAAACATGAATAGGTGTTGGATTTTGTAAAATGTTTTTTTTTTTTTTTGACATCTAAGGAGATGATCATTTGGTTTTTTTCTTTCAGTTTGTTTATATGGCGGTTGACATTGATAGGTTTCCATGTATTGAACTACCCTTGCAGGCCTGGGATCAAGCCTGCTTGGTCATAGTGAATGATATTTTTAATGTGTTCTTGTGTTTGGTTTGTGAGTATTTTATTGATTATTTTTACATCAATGTTCATAAAAATTGGTCTAAAGTTATCTTTCTTTTTTGGGTCTCTGTGTGTTTTAGGTATCAAGGTGGTTGAAGACCAATAGAATGAGTTTAATAATGTTCCTTCTGTGTCTATATTGTGATATAGTTTAAATAATATTAGTATTATCTCTTTCTTGAAGGTGTGGCAGAATTATATACTGAAACCATTTGACCCTGGGCTTTTTTTTTTTGTCTTTTTTGGTTGGGAGACTTTTGATGACTTTTTCATGTTTTTAGGGGATATTGGAGATTTAATTTACCTGATCTTGATTTAACTTCGGTAAGTAGAATATATTAAAGAAGTAGTCTAGTTCATTTAGATTGTCAAATTTTGTTGCATATAAGCTTTTGAAGTAAGACATAATTATTCTTTGGATTTCCTCATTGTCTGTTGTCATGACTCCCTTTTCATGTCTGTTTTATTGATTTTGATAGTATCTCTCTGTCTTTTAGCCAGTTTTTCTAAGGGTTTGTCTATCTTGTTATCTTGTTGAGCTTCTCAAAAAAAAAAACCAACAAATCAAAACCAAAAACAACTCTTGGTTTAATTGAGTCTTTGAATTGTTCTCTTTGTTTTTAATTTATGATTTCAGCCCTAAGTATGTTTATTTCCAGCTGTCTACTCCTCTTGTTTGTAACTGTTTTTTTTTTTTTTTTAGTACTGTCAGGTGTGACATTAAGTTGCTTGTATGGGATGGCTCCAATCTCTTTATGAAGGCACTTTGTGTTATGAACTTTCTCTTTGGCACTGCTTTCCTTGTGTCTCATAAATTTGGGTATGTTGTGCCATTATTTAAATTTTAGGAAGTCCTTAATTTTTTCTTTATTTTTTCCCTGACCCAGATGTCATTGAATAGAGAGTTGTTCAGTTTCCATGTGTGTGTAAGCTTTTTGTTATTCTTGTTGTTGTTGTTGTTGAAGTCTTGCATTAGTTTATGGTGATCTGATAGGATAGGTATCAGTTCCATCTTTTTGTATCTGTTGAGGCTTGCTTTGTGACCTACTACATGGTCAATTTTTGAGCAGGTTCCATGAGATGCCGAGAAGAAGGTATATTCTTTTGTGTTTGGGTGAAATTTTCTTTAGATGTTTGTTAGGTCTATTTGATCCATGACATCTGTTAGTGTCATTATTTCTCAGTTTAGCTCCTGTTTCATTTACTTGTCTTTTGGTGAGGATGGGGTGTTGAAGTCTCCCACAATTACTGTATAGGATAAATGTGTGGTTTAAGTTTAATTAATGTTTCTTTTACAAATGTGGGTGCCCTTGTATTTGGTGCATAGATGTTCAGAATTGAGATATCATCTTGGTGGAATTTTCTTTTTATGAATATGAGGTATTCTTCCTCATCTGTTTTTATTAATTTTGGTTGAAAGTCTATTTAATTAGATGATAGAATGGCTACTTCAGCTTGCTTCTTCAGTTCATTTGCTTGGAAAATCTTCTTTCAGACTTTTATTCTCATGAAATACCTGTTTGTGGCTGAGGTGTATCTCTTGTGTGCATCAGAACGTTGGTCCTCTTTATGCATTCATTTGGTTAGTCTGTGTCTTTTTATTGAAGATTTGAGTCCACCAATTTTGAGAGAGATTAGTGACCAGTGACTGTAGGTTTATTTTATTTTGGTGTTAGTTGTGGTAGTGTGTTTGTGTTGTTGTCTACTTTTAGGTTTGCTGTAGTGAAGTTTTTTTAATTTCCTGTGTTTTCCTGTAGTTAGCCTCCTTTGGTTGGAATTTATTTTTATTTTTTATTTTTCTAGTGTGTTCAGTAGGGCTAGATTTGTGGATAGGTACTGTTTAAATTTTTTTGGGGGGGGACACCTTGTTTTCTCCATCTATGGTTTGAAAGTTTTGCTGTGTGTAGTAGTCTGGAGTGATATCTGTAGTCTTTTAGGGTTTGAAAAACATCTACTCATGCTCTTCTGGCTTTTATGGTCTCTGAAAAGTCAGGTGTGATTCTGCAAGGTTTGCCATTATATGTTACTTGGCCTTTTTCCTTTTCAATTTTTAATATTTTTCTTTGTTCCATATATCTTTTTGCTTTGGTTATTACTATGTGATAGAAGATTCTCTTTTCTGATATAATCTATTTGGTGTTCTGTATGCCTCTTCTATGCTTATAGGCATTTCTTTCTTTAAACTTGGGACATTTTCTTTTATGACTTTGTTGAAAATTTTTCTGATCCTTGTAGCCAGAAATCTTCTCTTTCCTGTATTACTACTATTTTTATGTTTTGAATTTTATGGTGTCCTTGATTTCTTGCATGCTTTGTGTCAGGAATTTTTTAGTTTTAACATTTTCTTTGACTATGCATTAATTTCTTCCATTGTATCTTCTACGCTTGATATATATATATATATATATATATATATATAACAAATTTGACTCTTTTTGTGTGTGTATGTGTGTGTGGTGCGGGTCACAAAGGTGGCAGCGGAGGTGGACATATGAGGAAAAAAAGAATTAAAATGTCACCTTAGTGAATTCTTTTTTCTTTTTTGATGTGTAAGAAGTGTTCTTTCCAATTTCTTTTGATTTGATTAATATTGATTCAAAGTCCATTTTTTGAATATTATAGCGGCCACACTGCTTCTTTGGTTCATTTTTCTTGGATTACCATTTCTAACCCTTTACTCTGAGGTAATGGCTATCCTTGATCTTGAGGTGTGTTTTTGTATGCAGTAGAAGGAAAGAGTGTGTTTTTGCATCCATTCTGTTAATCTGTGTTTTTATTGGTGCTTGAGACCATTCATATTGAGAGATATTAATGACCAATAATTGTTAATTTCTGTTATTGTTGTTGTTCTTTGTGGTGGTGGTAGTCTATGTGTATGTGTGTGCATTTTTCTTATGGTTTGCTGGTGTGAGATTATTTATTTCATGGGTGTACTTAATCACCTTGGGATGAAGTTTTCATTCAAGTACCTTTTATAGAGCTGGATTTGTAGACAGATATTGTTTAAGTTTGATTCTATTTTCTACAGCTATGGTGATTGAAAGTTTTGTTGTGTATAGTAATCTTTGGTCTTTGAGAGTCTCCTTTGAGAAGTCAGGTATAATTCTATTAGATTTACCTTTATAAGTTACTTCATCCTGTTCTTTTGCAGGTCTTAATATTTTTTCTTTTGTCAGTATGTTTAGTGTTTTGAATATATGTACTGAGGGGACTTTCTTTTCTGGTTCAATTTATTTGGTGTTCTGTATGCCTTTTATACCTCTTTATGGAGAGCGGGGAATGGAGGGTGCAGCTAGTGTTCTGCTGCAGCCCTAAGGGGTGACTCTGAGGATTGGGTCATGGGGAACATAGAGATTGGAAAAGATTTGAAGGCTGTCTACCTGGTCTTCTGGCAGATGTGTCTTTTTGTTGAGCAAAGGCCTGGGAGGCAGAGACAAAGTAAGGAGGCAAGCCAAAGGGAAAGGTAGTCTTAAGGATCTATAGGGAGGATGGACAGGGCTGATAGAAGCTGTAGATGGTGTTCTGTTGCTGCAGTGAGGAATACCCTGAGAACTGAGTCTGGGGAATACAGAGAATACAGAAAGTCTGGGGGCATCCTTACGGCATCTCCTGGCCTTGCTTTTCCTTTTTAATGGAGTTGGGATAGCTTTTAAAATAACTATATGGTCCACATATTTCTGTTGCACAGTACTGTATTAGGAAACGTTTGTGACATATTTAATTTGTGATACCTCGAGGTCAGAGGTATAATATCTGAGGTTGAATTTTTAAATTTGAATAATTCTCCACGTTATTCTAAGCCTCAGCAATGCTCTGCATTCTTACATTTATAATGTAGAGGTAGAGTTGCTGCTGCCTTGGTGGTAAGGAGGTGCCAGAGTCAGAAGTTTTTTTCCATGCTATTAATGGATATTACTCATTACTTCTGATGACACCTGTGCTCTGCTTCTCTAACCCAGTGGTAGAACCTTCAAAAGATGCAAAGATAGCAGCTTCTTTCTTTCCCTAATTTCTATATTTTTATTAAAATTCAAACTTATATTCCCTGATATTATTTGAACATGTCTTCCAAATTATATAATAAAAGTCTGTTTCTCAGCAAAGTGATTTGAGGAGATGGGCCTTTGGGAATGTTTGGGTCACAAAGGCACTATACGTATAACAGGAGCGTTGGAAATTCTCACTCTTGCTACTCTGCCACATGAAAACTGAGTTATCTGTGCTTGACCTTCTGCCTCTGTTGTAAAGCTGCCATGGATGTACTTGTGATTATTAGGTCTTTGATCCAAGCATATCTTTTGAGACAGGCAAATATACCCATGTAGCTTGGAACTCTATTTAGATTGCACTGTGAAAACACCCCTTTCCTAATAATTCACTTAGAAATCTGTTTCCAACCTAAGACCCCATCTGCATCAGGCTCCATATATACCTTTTGAGACAGGCAAATATACCCATGTAGCTTTGAACTCAATTTAGATTGCACTGTGAAAACACCCCTTTCCTAATAATGCACTTAGAAATCTGTTTCCAACCTAAGACCCCATCTGCATCAGGCTCCATATATACCTTTTTAAACAAGGAAATTAGTTACTCCTCTTAGCAGCTGCTCAACAGCACCATGTTTCTATTTAAACACATTCTGGAACATATCCAAGACTGCTGAAAATGGACCAGGGTGAACTGGTTTTCTGTTCATGTTCAGTAAAACAAAATGTGTCAACTAGGTCAACTTTTAGGAAGAATCCTATATTTACCACTTTATACACAGGCATAATTGGATGTGTGTATGATTAAAATGAAATCAATTGTAGATAAGGACATGCACAATAGAGAAATGGTTATTTAACTTAACTCTGTTGAAAGACTATCTTATGTGTGTATGGAAACTTCACTTGCCAATAACAAATCTGATATCCTATCGTTTAGGCAGGAAATAGGAAATGGGACATCTGGTATGCAGTAAGAATTCTCAGATAGAGTGAGGCTTAAGACAGTCTTCTGGCAAGATGTGAGGAGAATGTGGTACCTGAGCAGAGGTAACCAGCCACATGGTAAAATGTAGATTAGTAAAATGGGTTATTTTGTGTTATGCACTAGTCATCGAAGAGCCTAGCTGTATGGCCAAGGTATTAGCAAATATGTTGGGAGTCTCAAGAGTCATTATTCCCAGAGTTTGGGGCAGGGAGATAAAACTGCCCCAACATAAGTCTACCAATCAAAATGGAGAAGTACCCAAACTTTGACATTAGGAAACAAAATCCTCCTCTTGTGCTCCATGAAAAAGCCACAAACACTAATCAGAGCTTTTGAATACTTTCACTCATGTGGCTCACTGACACATTTGACAGAGTATTTCTTTCTAACATGCTTTGAATAAGTTCCTTGAATATTTTCAGGGTTTTTTATTTAAAGTACTTTTATTTCAAGCAAGAACTCACACATGTAAGTAACATTATATGAAACAAACAGGTTACATTTAGGAATACATAGAGGGAGGAGAGAGAGAGAGAGAGAGAGAGAGAGAGAGAGAGAGAGAGAGAGAGAGAGAGAGAGAGAGAGAGAGAGAGAGAGAGATATGAATGAAATGACAATTAGTGAAGAGGCCATGAATTTAAAGAAGAGTGATGAGGGGTATATAGGATGGTTTGGAGTGAGAAAAGGTAAGGTAGAAATGTTATAATAAGATTATAATCTCAAAAAACAAGAGGCAAAGGACCTGGAAATGTCTGGCTGAGATTCCAAACACATGTAGCATATTAAGCCTTAAGAACTATAAAGAAATAATATGTATTCTGTATAAATGTGCCAGTCTGAGTAAGTCTGCTAAAGAAACAAAACAATGGACCAAGATATTCCACTTGAACATTTGAGGGCAAAGATTAAACATTCCATTTTATTTTCTTTCACCTTTGGTGTTCTACACATAGAAAATGGTCATCAAATATTGATTTATTTCACTTTATATTATTATGTATATGAGTGTTTATCTGAATGTAGGTATGTCCACCACATGTTTGTGTGGTGACTGTGCAGGTTGGAAGAGGGCATTGAATCCCTGGAACTGGAATTATGTGTGATTGTCAACTACCATGTGGGAACTTGGGACAGAATGAAGGTTCTCCATAAGAATCACATGTGCTTCTAAACACTGAGCCATCTCTGAAGCCTCCAACAAATAACTGTCTAAATCAGAAAAATTGACATATGTATCTGTGAAATACAGGTTAGGTGGTTGGAACTAATGTGAGATATTTCTGAGAGAACACTTTGAGATCCTAAAACAGAGTTGTTTTCCATAGCAACCTGTGGGCTTATCTCTTTGAACCCTGGCTGCTCTGATTGGGCACTATACAGCAAGTATTTCCTTTCGGAATGCATGTAATATTTAAAGAAGGAAGAGAATACACATTTGTTATGCTTGTGGTGGTTTGAATAAAAACAGACGCCATAGACTCGTAAGTTTGAATGTTTGAGTGCCCAAGAGTGGTGCTGTTTGAAATTTTGATCCTAAATTGAATAAAGAGAGTGATGAGTTCAGGGAAAGATCCTGCCCAGAAGAACTTTCAACTTGTGGAATGGAATTAAGGAAAGTCTTAGACAGTGAAGGAAACCGTTGAAAACAAAAATTTGGTAAGAATGTATTTTAGCAAAGGGACCATGTTCCCGCCCAGACAAGCAGAAGGAACTTCGCAGCTTCAGGCACATGGTTCTGGCTTTAGACTCAAGGATACAAGAAAGCGGTTGTGGAATGACCTCCTTGCCTAGGAAAGCTGCTGGTGCTTATCAGGGGTGTCACTTCACAGAGATCCAGAGAGAACACTGCAAAAGAAGCATGGACTGTGTTGGCGACACCAAGATGTTGGGGATACCAGAGTGGTGAGATGTCTGCTCAGCTGAGATGCAGACTGAGCAGGGAGCCAACCAGAGAGAGAAGCATGTTTCAGTAAACAAAGCTGAACGGAGATACAACGAGGGCTTTGACATCAGAGATGTCATTAGATGACATTGGAGATGCAGGGTCTGGAAATTGTCCTGCTGGTTTTCATTCTGTTTGGTGCAGGATCTCTCTGCTCCTGATGCTACTTGAGGATCTCGGTGTAGAACTCTCACTTACCATGTCTGCTTATGTGCTGCTGTGCTCACTGCCAGGAGGGTAATGGTTGAAACCTCTGAAAGTGTAAGCAAACCCCAACTAAATGATTTCTTTCATAAGAATTCCATGGTCACGGTGTCTCTTCTCAGCAACAGAGCACTGACTGAGACAGGGCCTTTCTTTGTTCTGAAGTCATGTTTTCTTTCTTTTTGTTTGTTTGTTTCTATTATTTGTAAAATATGATTTGAATGAAATAAGAGAGTGGTGATGAGCTGCTATTCTTGATCCTAGCCTTGATTTATGATCAATATCCAGAAAAGAGATATGATTGGATAGCTCTCTAAACAGTAGTCTTTGATTAGTATAAACAATTAAAAGAAGGTGTTGCAGAATTCACATATGTTCTTTTACAATGCTGGGAGTAATCAGTAGATCCTACACAAATCACTCTTTTGACTATCCTCAAAGCTCGGGTGAATTGGTCAGTCTGGATTTCAAGCCTATGTAGGTAAAGAAAACTACAAACTAAACAAAGAGAACGACCAGATGGGTTCTGAGGATTTTTAAATACATTCTCTGGGGAATAAAACAATTACAACTTTTCAGCGTTTCTCTATGGAACACCATCTCACAAAGATTAAACATAATTTGAATGAATATTGTGCCAGACTATGATACCTCCCTGACCCAGCTATTATAATAGAGAATATTGCTCCTCTGGTAGTAATCATTTTCCCCCTGTGCAACTTACAAGAATCCATCCAGGTGTCTAGGTTACACAGCATAAAAAATTGGTCCTAATGCCTACTTTTCCTCTCTAGAGGGCATTATAAAGGTGAACGATATAGATGAGCTCAAAATATTAATTAAAAGGTTCATTTATTTATTTATGGTATCTACAGAACTGAAAGTATGGATTATGAATTTAACAAAAATACTTCATTCTTGGAATAATGTAGAAAGAGATAATTTTGCATAAATTTCAGAAGCTACACTTCATGAACAGACAGGTGAGCAGAAGTTCAGTTTCTTCTGGCAACTTTCATAGGCAAATTTATAAAATATGTAATAGTTAACAAAACCACCACAGGGCATGGTCTTGCTTCAAATCCTTCTCTGGAGCTGGGCTTTTGCCTACATCCTGATTCAGACTTTACTATTCTGTTTCTGATTTCCTTTTCTGGTTGAAGAAAAATATGTATTTCCCACTCAAACAATCACGGCTCTTATGGAAAAGAAACCAATAACACTTTAATGACCTTAGGAAGTTTCCTGGTTCCCATTGTATCAATTTCAAACCCAACTACTGCCAAACACACACTCTTTTCCAGGAGTCCATTCCATGCCCTTATTCCTTTTGTTCATCACATATAAAATTGTTTCCTACTCCTCTGGTTCTGGCTGACATTTAAAGCTCCGTTTATGTTCTAGTTCCTTTTAAAGACTTCATTGTTTCTCTCAGTTATTTTAGGCACATTTGATCAGTGTCCACATAACATAGACACCTGGCTTTGTTCACTGTCACTTAAGGTGTTAGATAGTATTTTTAAGCTTGCTGCCAACTATCACATAACACCTGCTTGTTCTTTTTCCCCTCTGAAGATTCTGAGGCTCTTACAACAATGGAGATGTTTCTGACAATTATAACTATCTCAGTGGAATGAAGTTCCTGGACTCTGGGAGCTCCTATTATGGAGGAGCATGACAACTACAGGCCATTTTGACATACCTCCCATACTGCATAGATCTTGGTAGATATTTCATACATATTTGATGAATAAATAAATTAGGGTATTAGAAAAGAGATTCAAATATTCATTTTGCAGCTTACAAAATTCTTAACAATGAATTTCAATTATATTATTATAATATTGTTGCTAAAAACAAGGTGAATATGTGAGAAATATTTGTGGGGTGGAAGAGAGAGTGGGAAGGAATGGTAGGCAGGTAGGAGGTAAAAGTGGTAGGTAGGCATGAAAACATGTACAAAATTGTCTAAGCATGAATTTAAATAATTAAAACATAAACATTTGTGAAATTAATGGAAGTATTTTTCTCATGAAAAAACTTCACATTTGTTGCTTTATTTAAATTTAGTAAACCATGAGAGATGTGAGCCTTCCCTATTATTATTATTAGAAAAATGATGGACACAAAACAAATGTGTAGAGGACACATTAGGGTGGTCATTTTTGTTGGGAAACTTGGAAGAGAGGAATGGGGAAGTAAAGAATACATTAGAAAATGGTAGAAATTTTCCTGTGTGGTTCTGGTTCCTGCTTATACTTGAATCCACTGAACTATCTATTCAGTGAGGAAACTATACAAAAGCAACTGGCTTCACTCCTAAACAAAATATGAGAGTTGATATTTGGGTGAACATTTTTAATAGAGTCATAACTTCTGTTTTGTTACCTAATGATAAGATTAAATAAGCATTTTTCCTAAAAAGTGGAAATAATTCAAACTAAGTGTTTTGGAGACATAAAAATGCAATTATTTTCTGCTTTGAAAATGATACTTTAATGGAGTTGTATAACCATATTATTGTCAGATAACAAAGCATACCATTTAGGGGGCAGAAATGGCTAAATGTCCCAGTAAACGTAGTAACATTTTGCTAATACAGTTTTGTAAACTATGTTGGTATAATAAATATTAGTCCAGTACATTATATATACATTTTTGCTAAAACCTGTCAAAATCTTTGGCTAAACTTTCTATAGAAGAAAGCATCATGAAACATCTTAGGTCGCAATGTAACATGAAAAAAGAACATGACAAATTGAGCATTGCTTATTCATGTGACCATATTTATTTATTTAAACAATGTTTATTTATTATTTAAACAGCATTCTACACAGAAGAGGGCACCAGATCTCATTATAGATGGTTGTGAGCTACCATGTGGTTGCTGGGAATTGAACTCAGGACCTTTGGAAGAACAGCCAGTGCTCTTAACCTCTGAGCCATATCTCCAGACCCATATTTATTTTTTTATTGCTGTGTAGCTAATAATTTCAAACTGAGCATGTTAGGAAGACTTGTGCTACCAGGACCCTGAAACTATCTCCTTCGTGGCTACATGTCCTCTTTAGTAATTATAATAATTACCCTGTCTTAGGGTTTTATTTTATTGCTGTGAAGAGACACCATGACCACGGCAACACTTAAAAAGAAAACCTTTTTTTTGCTTGTATGTTTTTGTTTTTTTGAGATAGGATTTTTCTGTGTAGCCTTGGCTGTCCTGGAATCACTTTGTAGACTGGACTGGCCTTGAACTCAGAGATCTGTCTCTGCCTCCCTGAGTGCTGGGATTACAGGCATGCACCCCATTTAAAGGAAAACATTTAGTTGGGGCTGGCTTACAGTTTTAGGGGCTTAATCCATTATTGTCCTGGCAGGGAACATGACAGTGTGTAGGCAGACTGGTGCTGAAGGAGCTGAGAGTTCTAGTCAGATTGTCAGGCAGCAGTAAGGAACTGAGACACATTTCTTCCTCCAACAAGGCCATCGCTCCTAATAGTGCCATTCCTTATACTCCTATGAGGCCATTTTCTTTCAAAGCACCAAATCTGAGTTCAGTTAGCACTGACTTTATGTACAGGAGTGCAGTGACAGCCAGTGGTATACTGGCAAAAAATCAGTAGCTACATCTCCGAAGAAAAGTAACTCTCAGAAGGGTATGTTTTGCCAACATCAGTTCTTTTAGAACAACTAATTCACTTATGACATTAACTCTTTCAGATAAATGTCAAAGTTCAATCTCAATGGGTTGCCCTCACTTCTGATGCCATCTACAAGTGCTGAGAACCATCATACATATTTTACCAAATGGACTACAGATTAGAGGTTCCATATGCCCACTTTCAGATTTAGGAATTCACTAGAAATTTTTACATACCTCAGAAAAACAACTATTTTATTGGTTTATTATAAAGAATACAAAGAGTTATACAGGGTTGGAAAAAGGCACAGGTATTTAGTGTTCCATTCCTTCTCTATTCATGGCACCCCCAGCCCATATTGCTATGGTCAGTAGTCCCTAAACCTTGTGTCATGGCTTTTTATTCTCTCACATGTATGTGTGAAATGGATACATGTAGGAATACAGTGATACCATATATGTAGATATATATGTAGGTATATAGATAGTGTTGAATTTGATGTTGGACCTCTACCTTGTTTTTTCTCTCCTTTATTTTTTGAAGCAGGTTCTCCATTTAAATCCAGATCTCTTCAATCAGCTCTGCTAACTAGCTAGCTCAGCCTAGAGCTCCTGTCTCCTTCCTGAGTGCTATAATTGCTATGGCTGCCATGTCAGCTTTATGTTGGTTCTGGGACTCCAAACTCTAGTCCTCATATTTCTGTGGCAAATGTTTGATTCACTGAGCCATCTCTTTAGCCCTGTTACAGGGTTTCAAATTAGAATTTCATCATGCAAGTATTATAAAGATTTTTTTCCTAACAACTTCCCTCCCCATTCTTCTATCACACACACACACACACACACACACACACCGAACTTCTAATATGAGGTTACGTGGAGAAGAGATTTTTGGAAGACGATTAATGTTAGGTCATGAGCATGGCAATCTTCTTTTTGAGTTTAGGGTTTTATAAGTGATCTTCTTTGTGCAGATACCTAGGAAATGCCATGTGAGGGCATAATAAAAAAATCATATGCAAGCCAGGAAGACAAAGATTACTAGAAAATAGATAAAAACGTTGATTTTGAACTTCCTAGCATCAAATTGGTGAGAAATGAATTTATACTGTTTAAAATAGCTAGTCACTAATATATTGCAGGGCAAGCCAGTATGGACTAAGGCATTAGATGTGCTTAATTAAATTATTTGCCATTTAATTGAACTCCACTTCTGTTTCTTGATAATATGAGGTTAGAAGTTTTTCCCATTCAATCAGGTGGTAAGTTCTGTTGTGACCAGACTGAATCTTGATACTACTTAGGATTAAAAAAAATAATTAATTCACTTTACATCCTGGTCATAACCCCATCCCATCTCACTTCTCAGTCCCACTGCCCCTCCCTCTCCCCTTTTACTCAGAAAATGGGAACCCCCTCTTCCTATCCACCCCAGCTCATAAAGTCACATCAGGGTTGAGTGTATTCTCTTCCCCTGTACCTGGCTAGGGAATCCTTCCAGGGAGAAAGTAATTGAAAATCTGGCAAGAGAGTTCATGTCAGAGAGAGCCCCTGCTTCCCTTACTAGGCCACCCACATGAGGCCTGTGTTGCCCATCAGCTACATCTTCATAGGGGTACTAGGTCAACCCACCCACAAAAACTTCAGCCTAAAATTCACCCTGCCTACAAGATGTATAGGGATAAAGATAGAGCAGATATAGCAGAGACTGAGGGAAGGTCCAACCAATGCCTGGCCCAACTCAAGACCTACCCCATGGGAGAGAACCAACCCCTAACCCTATTCTACTAAACTTGCAGACAGGAGTCAAATAGCGTTGTTCTCTGAGAGGCTCCACCCAGCATTGCCTCAGATGCTGAGACTCACAGCCAAACATTGGGCGAGGTGTAGGGAGCCTTGTGGAAAAGTGGCGTAAGAAGAAAAGGACCTGGAAGTGACAGTAGCTTCAAGAAAAAGACCAACAGAGACTGCTCAGGATCCTTTAACACAAGCCATCTCACTGATGTAAACTCAAGTTCAGCCAAGGGTTCTTGTCATGAATAACAAAAGACAAGCTTGCCAGAAAATTCCAAGAGTTCTAGAATCTACTCACCAAAAATTGCAGTCAAATGCTAAGCATATTTTTTTCACTATACCACAGAGGTTTTAGCAATCCTGTGCACCAGAATCTTTACCCTAAGGGTCATCTTATTCTAGTCAGTTCAGTACTGCTATTAAGGGCCTGTGTGTCAGGAGCTTGCTCCCCAGTGTGTTGTACTATTTGGAGTTTGGGAAACCTTTAAGAGGCTCAAGTCTTGTAAAGGTCTTTAGTCCCCAAAGGGGATGGTGAGATCTCCTTTCACCTCCTTTTGCTTCATAGTTGTCATGAGGTGGCCAAGTTACTTCAGCATATGCTCCCTTTTACAATGAATGACATTACCACGGACACAAAATGATAAAGGCCTAGTGACGTTGGGTTGAACCCTCTGAACCATAATGAATGATAAATTCATGATAAATTGTTTCAGCAACTTGTTACAGTGGAAGAAAGCAGACAAGCACAGATACTTACCAATGCTTTAAAAAGTTATACATATCTGTATATATATATATATGTGTGTGTGTGTGTATGTGTTCATACATACATACATACATACATACATACATACATACATACATATTCTGGAGAATTCTGTGTTCCAGGATACATTTGTGCTATGTTTAAGCTCTGCGGAGGACTTTTAATTTTTAATTAGCTAGTTGCCTCCAGGTATAGCTTGTCCTGATCATATTTAAAATTGTATTTCTTGCTAATTCTGAAAATCAAGCACATTGCTGTCAGCTGTTGCCTGATCCAGAACAGTGTGGTCTTTCTCAGTTTATTTTTATTTTATTTATTTTTTTCAGTCTATTCTTGCTTTGAGGATCAGAAGAGCAATCTTCATCCAGAGAAATTCCTTTAAATGTTTGTTCTGTTTTCCTCCGGGTATGCCCTGTGCTATACTCCCATATGTATATTTTTCCATGCCATTATTTTCTTTTCATGTATGTCTGTGATATAGGCATATAGTGGTTTAAACTGCCCCTCAGTGATTTAATATGACTGTGAACTGATCCTGTACAGGAAGATGAGAATTCTTTTATCTTTGTTTTTCATCTGGCAAGGAAGTAATATTTGTGGTGTTATGAACAGGTACAGGCAATCATCAAGGGCAAGAAAGGAGAAGTGAATAAAAAACGAATATGAGAAGCAAGAGATGGGGGGAGATCCAGCAAAAGAAGAGAAAAACAACCTCAGTAAGTTACAGTCAATGATGAAACCACATACAAACATAGTTTTTAAAGTAATTTAAGGTTTCAAAGTGCTCCTTTTGAAAAAAGCCTATATCAGGCCATTTGTACTAGTAAAACCTAGAATCAGGACAAAACTGGACAGAAATCAAGGTGGAGTGGGAGGCTGGGTTTGAGTGACAGCTAGAATTGATTTCACAGTGGAATGCAAGGCATTTGGGCTGTGTTTAAGAAGGGACAACTTTCCATAGGGTCCAAGAGTTAGAAGAGACAGAGTAGGAGAATTTTGTTTTATGACACCAGTAGGAAGAATACCGATCTCTGCAGCCCACACTATGAAAGAGGGCAACATATCTGATGAGGTGTTCTGGAAAAATGTGATAGGAACGAAAACAAACTACTGAGCGTGGGAACTGAGCAAACAAACTGCTAAATACGGGAACAAAGTGGGATAGGAAAAAGCTTTAGCTACTAAGGTCCCTGATCAGAAACACTGTTACTTTGTCATTGAGGATTTATTCCATATTCTATTGTGGGCATAAATATGTGCTGTGTTGTTGGAGTTGGATGCTCGGGGATTTCTGTCTTACTTTTGGTACAGAGTTGGCTCATTCCTGACAAAATCTTTTGGAAAATTAATAGCAATGATATTAATAACATTCTCTAGGGATTTTATTCCTTTAACCTGCAGGAGATTTGTTTTCTTGGTTGGTTTGTTTGTTTTGGTTCATCCTTCACATTCCTGGTACCAAAAATCCCTCTACAACCAAAAACCAAAACCAGTGAAGCAAAGAGTACTCTTTCAAATGCAGGCATTACATTTATGTATGTATGTATTTATTTATATTCACTTTACAACCTGATCTCAGTCCCCTCCCTCCTCTCCTCACAGTCCTACCCCCACACCCCCTTCCCCATCCCTCCATCTCTTTATCCTCAGATAAGGGGAGGACCTCCCACCCTGGTACAACAAGTTGCAGCAGGACCAGGCACATCCTTTCTCATTGAGGCCAGACAAGGCAGCCCAGCTATGACTGTGATCTAAATGCAGGCAACAGAGTCAGAGACAACCCCTGCTCTGATTGTTAGGAGACCCATATGATTAACAAGCTGCACATCTGCCCGTGCACGCTCCTTGGTTGTTGGTTCAGTCTCTGTGAGCCCCCATGGGCCCAGGTTAGTTTACTCTGTAGGTCTTCTTGTGGTGTTCTTGACCCCTCTGGCTCCCTGAATCCTTCTTCGATCCCACTCTTCCACTTGACTCCACAGCTCTGCCTATTGTTTGGCTGTGAGTCTCTCCATCTGTTTCCATCAGCTGCTGGATTAAGCTTCCCGAAAGACGGTTATGTAAAGTTCCTGTTTGCAAGCTCAGCAGAGTATCATTTCTAGTGTCAATGGTTGGTTCTCTCCCATGGGTTGGGGCTAACGTTGGGCCAGTCATTGGTTAGCCATTCCTTAGATCTCCACTCCGTAGTTATTTATCCCTGTACTACTTGTGGCCAGGACAAATGTTTGGGTCGAAGGTTTTTTGAGTGACTCGGTTTCCCCCTGCCTTCATAGCCAATCCTTCCCAAATGCAGGTATTTCAAGTGCAGTTAAGTATAGTGAGGAAGTCATGGGATAGTTATGTCCTGGGACACACAAGAGGCAATATGTGTGATGCCATTGTTATGTCATACATGTCTTGCTTAAATCTTAGGAGATGGCTGCTTGGAACGGTAAGGGAAGAAAAAAAAGTGGATTTAAAAAGTAAAAGAAAAGTTATTGTATTCATATATTTTTGGTTAATATAAAGTGCTGAGTCTTGCTACCTCATAGAGAAAGAAGTTTACTCAGCTAATAGTTCTAGAAGTTTAAAAGCATGGCCTTGCTTCTTAACTCTGCTGAGCACCTCATGGTAGATTTCAGCTCAGTGCAGGGATTTTTTTATCAGAAGAGGATTTCATAATACTGGTAAGAACATCAAGAATCTTATAAGCTTATTATATTGTATTGTCATTCCCAGGAGACTAGTGTTGGACAAAACAGGGGTTATTCACTTTTACTGTCTCTATATCTGTCACAGTGCCAGCACTTGGTAGGTGTTTTATAAGTATTTAATAAATGGGATTCAAATTCCATATCCAAATAAACCAAAAAATAGAGTTTTCTTGCTGCTACAGAAGTGTATGGTATTAAGTAAATTGTATATCTGAAAAAAATCGAACTTAGATTTTACCATGAAATTCCT
>CM053754.1:52899611-52934633 GCA_028658305.1 Pachyuromys duprasi
TGTAATAGCCAGAAGCTGAAAACAATCCAGATGTCCCTCAACTGAGGAATGGATACTGAATTTGTAGAACATTTACACAATGGAAAACTACTCAGCAATTAAAAACAAGGAAATCATGAAATTTGTAGGCAAATGGTGGGAACTAGAATAGATCATCCTGAGTGAGGTATCACAGAAGCAGAAAGACACACATGGTATATACTCACTTATAAGTGGATATTAGACCTATTATATAGGATAAACATACTAGAATCTGTACACCTAAAGAAGCTAATCAAGAAGGAGGACCTTGGTAAGATGCTCAATCCTCATTCAGAAAGGCAAAGGGGATTAATATCAGAAGAGGGAGAAAACAGGAAACAGGACAGGAGAATACCCAGAGAAGACGCATGAAAGACTACCCTGCAGGGTATCAAAGCAGATGCTGAGACTTATAGCCAAACTTTGGACAGAGTGCAGGGAATCTTATGAAAGAAGGGGATGATAGAAAGACCTGGAGGAGACAGGAGCTCCACAAGGAGAGCAAAAGAACCAAAAAATCCGGACACAAGGGTTTTTCTGAGACTGATACTCCAACCAAGGACCATTCATGAAGATAACCTAGAACACATGTAGCCCATGGCAGCTCAGTGTCCAGGTGGAATGGGAACAGAAACTGTCTCTGACAAGAACTCAGTGGCTGGCTCTTTGATCACCTCTCCCTGAAGAGGGAACAGCCTTACTAGCCCACAGAGGAAGACAATGCAGCCAGTACTGATGAGATCTGATAGACTAGAGTCAGATGGAAGAGGAGGAGGACCTCCCCTATCTGTGGACTGTGGGAGGGGCATGGGAGAAGAAGATGGGGGGAGGGTAGGATTGGGAGGGGACAAAGCAGAATGTACAACTGGGATATAAAGTAAATAAACTGTAATTTTAAAAAACTAATTTTTAAAAAGGTAAAAAAGTAACTTTCTTGACAACATATCTAATATAAATAAACATGGTATACAGGTGATGGAAAGGAAAAAGAAGGACTGTAAAATTGATAGATTATGCAATTATACTTCAAAATTCATGTTTAATGAAGTAACACTACACAGTGCATCAAGATATTTCAAACAGAAAAAAATGAATAAAGTCATGCTAATTGTTATCAAGAGTGAATTTTATAGTGGTCTGTCTTAGCCAGGCTTCTTTTCAAAAACATAAACAATAGAATGAATATATATTCAACACAGATTTATTAGACTGACTTACATGATGTGGTCTTCATAACTCAACAACAGTATCTTCATACTAGAAAGGCTAAGAACCCAATAGCTGTTCAGTCCAGGGGTCTGGGTGTCTTACCAGTTCCAATATGATGATGAAGGTCTAGAGCACTGATTCTCAACCTGTGTGTCGTGATCCTTATGGCAAACCTCTGTCTCCAAAAACACTTATATCACAATTCATACCAGGAACAAAATTACAGGTATGAAGTAGCAATGAAAATAATTTTATGGTTGGAGGTCACCACACATGAGGAACTGTATTAAAGGGTCACAGCATTAGGAAGATTGGGGACCACTGATCTAGATGATTTCTGGAGGGCAACTGGATTTCTGTTCATATGGAAAGTCAAAGAGGCTGAGTTCTGATGTCAGTATAGGATGATGTCAACAATGGTAGAGGCAGCAATGGGGTAAATAAATTCACCAGTGAGACATGAAAGCCAACAGGTACAGAGCAAAAGCTTTCCCCTTGGACGTCTTGTTAGATCACCACTGGAAGATTTCTCTCACATTTAGAGAGGAAATCTCAACTCAATTAACATACTCAAGTAAATCCCTGACAGCTGTGCCTACATATTTGTCTCTTACTTAATTTTGTATCCAATCAGTTTGACAAATAAGATTGACAGTGAGAAGTCCCCATATTGTCAAATTGGCACACAATCACATCTCCTTGTGTCATATTTAATTTCCCGGTAAAATCAATAAAAAGTTAATAACTCTGCCTAAAATATATAAGTATCTCATGTAAAAATAATAAATACCCTATCCCTCTCAGCCATAATATATGGCAAAATATATACTATATATTATAAAATATTTGTTCTTTTAGTGTCCTCCAACTCAAATATGATAACATAGATATATAATACTTAACTACTGTTTTTATAATTGATATTATATTATAGGGTAAAGAAATGGAAGAAAGAAAGCACAAATACCTGTTTAATGTACGTGTATATATGCACAAACACATTCTTACCAAAACAGGAAAGGAAGACTCAGCAATCTTCATTTCTGTAGCTGTATAATTGTCTTCTTCTACCACTCATTCTGTATTTTCTCTACCTTCAATCACCGACCTCAATGGGTCTTGGTTCTTTACCTGAAGAGGTTACCCATATGTTCATTCCTGAAAGATGTAGGCTATTTACCATGCTATCTGGATTGGGTTGTTAACATTTCCCACTGACTAATCAAAAGAATACCAATGCCAAAAGCCAGCCTATACAACCTTCTTCACTTTACATATATTCTTCCATACTTTCACTGTGGAAAACCATTTTCTTTCTTCCCAGTACCCTGTTTCAATTACGTCAAGTAACACTATGTTCCTTCTTATCCTATTGACTCAAGGAAGTATGAGTCCACAGTGCCTGAGGCAGGGGGAGTCTTAGCTTTTAGTTAATGGAATTTTTGTTGTGCTTCTTGGCAGAAGCACTATTTCCCCTAAAGCTAAAGATTTTGAGTTAGCAGAATATAAAGCTATGAGAACAAGTATCAAAACTTTTAATAATAGAAAACCATGAGTAATAAATGATACCATTTTCATTTCTTCCCCTTGATTTCAGGATGCACGGATCTTAGCAATGGAAGAAATAACACATATATTGGACTATTCACCATATATACAGCCATTTTATGAACCTGTCCTTACCCTCCAGGATATGTATGCCTAGTTGGCAGTGTAATTATGTCTTTATAATGCACATCCTGTCAAGTCAACTGCAATAGGATAGTTATAAAACATGGTAAGACTGCTGGGTTCTATGAGCTTGAATCATCTGCCACAATTTTTTTGGCTGAGAAATGAACCATGGTCAGAAGTGATCTTGTGTAGAATACCAGGATGATAAATAAGACTTCTATAATTCCACAGATAGTAATTTGATCACAAGCATTACATTCAGGAAAGGCAAATCTTTTACTATGAAACTGTCCATTCCAATAAAGAATAGCTACTCTCCAAAATAGGAGTTGTCGAGCTAGTAAACCAACCACCAGGTCTGTGGCTGGCTATCCAGATTAATATTTCCCATTTTGGACACTCAATGTTGGTCCTGCTGTTGGCAAAATTTGTCACTCAAAAGTAGCTGTAGCCAGTTCAGACTACTGAAGCGGCGAGTGGAAGTCCATGTTGTTGAGAACATACACAAACTCCATCACACATACTTTAGCAACTTTGTTTATAAGCTAATTGAGAAATTATTTGGGTGGCCCAGGAAAGAGGTTGACTAACCACAAAGTGAATCATCCTATCTACTTAATTGTTAAATTTTCTCTCTTGCTGAAGTTACATTTTGACTAGAATTTACATGTGGCACAAATATTTGCCTATTTGTAAATTCTATCAATATTCCTTCTCTCCAAAAACTCTTTCTCTACAGTTTTCTTGTAATGATCCTTTTATGTCTCTGATCATAGAACAAAACCATTGTCTACCGACATTAATAAAAATATAAATACCCATTTGGTCATTATTTTCTTAAAGTAAAATCTACAGCCATGTGCACTAAACAATGTTCACTCTGAATATTTCCCTTCACTCTGTCTTTCAGAGTTGTTCCAGAATAGGAAAGAAATGCTTTAAATAGATAAAGCATTTCTGAATGGTGGCTGCATAGTATGCAGAACTATAATCTCCTCTTGGTCAATAAATTATATGGTAAGGCCATACATGCATACTTATGGACAAAAGGCATTATAACAAGAATAGGAACCATAAACATTTGGGCAATTTCTTCATATAATTTGCTTTTACATTCAAATCCTGTTGCATATGTCCCATTTTCACTTGATGATGGTTTGCTTCTGTGAACATCCAACATTATGACTCATGATGAACTGGTCAGGTCAAATGATAAGCTGGTAACCCATTGTCAAGCATTAAATAATTTCTAACACTAAAAGCTGTTTTTCAAAAGAAGCATTTTTGTCTCAGGTAAAGGTATGTCCTTGCTCAATAATCCAAAGAACATTGTCTGTACCTACAAAGAAGGGTCTGTCAAAGGCTCCAAAATAGCATTCTTATTTGTCAACAATGCTGCCACCATAAGGCCCAAGTTGAAGACCAGCTCACAGTGCTGTAAAACAAACAAAAACCAATACAAGTCTAGATCACAAGTCAATGCTGATAGGTTGTATCAAAAATATTCAACCAATGAACTAACTTCAGATACACAAGTCCCACTTAAGCACATAACTGACATGGAAAAAAAAGTAATGTGTCTTCTCCAAAAGTCATCAATCCCAGTTGGACATGGAGGCCTATATCCTTAATACCAGCACTTAGGAAGCAAAGGCAAGTAGATCTCTGTAGATTCAAGGCTAGCCCAGTGTATGCTGTAGGTCAGACAGAAATACACACATTGAGACTTGTTCCAAAAAGGACAAAAGCAAATCAGTCCCAAGTCAAACAACAAAACAAAAAAGAGAACAAACAAACCAAAAAACCCCACAAAACAAAACCAAGAAGCTAGAGATATGGGGTAACTCCCATCCATCTGTAACTTCAGTTTTAGTGGATCTGAAGCCCCTTCAGCCTACAGGGTACCACATATATGCAAAGTCATGGACATATGTATGAAATTTTCCATATACATAAAATGTTTTACTTAGTTTCTTTAGGTATACAGATTTTAGTATGTTTATCCTATATGATAGGTCTAGTATCCACTTATAAGTGAGTATATGCCATGTGTGTCTTTCTGCTTCTGGGATACCTCACTCAGAATGATCATTTCTAGACCCAACCATTTGCTGCAAATTTCATGATTTCCTTGTTTTTAATTGCTTTGTAGTTTTCCATTGTGTAAATGTACAACAATTTCTGTATCCATTCCTCCACTGAGGGACATCTGGGTTGTTTCCAGGTTCTGGTAAAATCTGCACACCTAAAGAAGCTAAGCAAAAAGGAGGTCCCTGGGTAAGATGATCAGTCCTCACTCAGCAAGACAAACAGGATGGACATTGGAAGAAGGAGAAAACAGGAAACAGAACAGGAGCCTGAAAGACTCTACTCAGCAGTGTATCAAAGCAGATGCTGAGACTCTTAACCAAACTTTGGGCAGAATGCAGGGAATCCTATGAAAGAAGGAAGAAATGGTGGGACCTGGAGAGGACAGGAGCTCCACAAGGAGAGCAACAGAACCAAAATGTCTGGGCACCAGGGGTCTTTTCTGAGACTGATACTCCAACAAAGGACCCCCACTCAGTTGCAGCCCATGGCAGCCCAGTATCTAAATGGGATTCCCTAGTAAGGGAAACATGGACTGTCTCTGACATGAACTCAGTGGCAGGCCTGAGCAGGGAGCAGCCTTGCCAGGCCACAGAGGATAATGCAGCCAGTCCTGATGAGACCTGATAAGCTAGGGTCAGATGGAAGGGGAGGAGGACCTCCCTTATCAGTGAACTTGGAGAGGGGAATGGGAGGAGATGAGAGAGGGAGGGTGAGATTGGGAGGTAATGAGGGAGGGGGCTACAGCTGAGATACAAAGTGAATAAACTGTAATTAATATAAAAATAAAAACTTAATTAAAAATATTTTAACGTTCTCTTTTAAAATGCTGAAATAATTAAATGAAGACACAAATCCCTGAATAGTCCGAGAGGAAACAAATAGCTGAATGACTTAAGTCAGTTGGCTTGGAATATGAAAATTGGATGAAATAAAAGGGTAGAAATACTGAGAAGAAAAAGCAATGGTAAATGAATCTGGAAAAAAAATTACAATAACCCAAAGAAAATTCTCAATGGAAAACCTCAGCAATAAAATGAAGATTGTAGAAGCCAGAAAATTGGTACTTGAAGAAAACATAGAGGAGTTGGATCATTGAATCAAAAAAAAAAAAAAAACAATAAATCTTAGGAAGCACATGAAAGGAATGTATGAGATATTTGAAATACAATGACGAAACAAAACCTATGAATTATGAGTACAGAATAATTCCTGATAAAGACAGTAAATATTTTCAATAAAACCAAAGAAGGAAACTTTCTAAATCTAGGAAAGAAACGGCACAAATTGGACTTGATAAATTAAAAAAGATGCAATGTCGGGTAGAAGTAGGGTGGTTACAGAAGGGGACTGGTTCAGGATAGAAATGAGAAGATTTACATGATCAAAACCCATTCTATGATTTTGTAATGGGCTAGTCTGTCTGTTTTACAAAACTACCTTATAATGACACAACTATTCTTCGGTTGATTTTAGAAGAAATGAAGGAATTGGTATTTCTCATAGGCAGTAAATAAGTATCCTTTGTTCTCAGTTTCCTTAAATTATAAGTGATCATGGTGATGTGACTAATTGTACTGAATGTGTTTCCAAGCCCATACTGCCAAATTAAAGTTTTTGCAGTCATATGTATTTATTTGCTTGTTTTGTTCCCAGTTAGGCCAAAGGTCTTTCCTCCAAACTTGTTCACACAGTTTTAGAAACAAGCCCCCATCATTAAGTTCCCCTTATCTATATACAGTTCCCACGGGGCCTCTACTCTCACTTGAAAAATCAAACAATTCTCTGAGATCAGTCCTTTTTCTTAAAGTTTGTCTTTCTAATAAATCACTGTTTTCAGTTAAAAGAAATATCCATTCTATAAAATCTCCCAAAAATGAATAAAAATTGCATGTTAAAAATAAAAATATAAGTGTGTAAAAAAGTATATGATATCATTAGCCAGCAGGGAAATATAAATTATTAAAACTACTTTGAGATTCCATTTCAACCCAGTCAAAATGGCCATCATCAAGCAGGCAAATGATAACAAAGGCTGCCAAGTATCCATGGAAAGAGACAGCCTATCCGCTGTTAGTGGTAGTATAAAGTACTGTAGCCACTGTAAAGACTTCTCAGAAAGATAAAGCTATGCCAACAGACATTATACTTTTGACAGAAGCAGCTGCATATCCATATTTCTTGAAGCTTTATTCATCATAGCTAAGTAACAGAATCATCCTTGATGTCTATTAACTCATGTCCCAAAATAAAATGTGTAACAAAATGGGTGGAGCTGAAAATTATTAAATAAGTTAGTTCATTTATTCTCAGAGGTATAAATGCTGTATGTCCTCTCTCATATGCAGATCTTGATCTGCTCTGAATTTTTTTTTATGTTTAAGTTGTTGTTAGAACCTCCAGAAATCATGAGGAAAGAAAGGAGCAATAGGATATGAGGTGGTATGGGTTTGAAGGTGAGGTCTTGGTTCCGAGTATAATGAAACTCTAGTGATATCAAAAAAGAAAAAGCACACTAAGAGCAGAAGGGCTTAACTGGAGATATGATTTGGGGCATGTGATACATATGTGTTTACAGGAAGGGGTCAATCAAAACTTGCAATACAACAAAAAGCCATACAGGAACCTACTACTTTATAAGTTTGTTAAAAATATATAATTTCCAAAGAGCTTTGAAGACAGTAACCCACATGGTGGGAGCCACATGGTTCTAGGAGCCATATATTTTTAAATAAAAATCCAAGTACGAGAAACTGGAATAACCCCTTATGAGTTGTTGGTCAGGCATTCCCTGGAGGCTCCCAAAATAATAGAAGCCACTGATCTTAGTTTTTTTGTTTTGTTTTGTTTTTGTTTTTGTTTTCTTGCCAGAACAAGATAGTAGACCCTCTCATTTAAGATAACACGCAGACTCAGAAATCCAGCTGGAACTAAGCTGGACTCTTCCTCCCTGCAGTCTAGTGTTTGTCATAACAGAAGGTGCCAATGCAAGAATAAATGGTGTCAAAGGTGTTATTCCGCTATGGAGTGCATGATTTCACCACCGTAACCTGCCAAGCAAAATGTGCTCACTCACACAGAAGTTACATGACCACTGTGTGTATAATCAACCGCTCTCATATTGCATCTGAAGCTTGCTTTATGGAAGGGAATTCATGTTGGGAACTATAAACCAAAGCTTATGGCTGAGGAGGCCATGGCCCCTGGGAGCAGGATGGGAATAGTGCTTTTTCACTAAATAGAGTTTTAATCAAACTGCCTTCTGAATGTGTGTTATACCCAAAGACTACTACTGCTCTGAGCCTGAGCCAGAGAAAGATGATTAACACAAAGTGACTCCTGAGTCCTTAGCCCTAAGTGAAATATCTAAAACAATCCTATCCAAAGCATAGGGAATATCATAGGAGAGAGGGCAAAGAGATGGATGATGGAATGCTGTCTTTTTAATATACTGTGGCTGTTGCTATCATGAACACAGAACATCTGTGCCTACCTACGTAAGACCTGTAGCCAGAAAAAAAAAAAAAAACTACATGAAAGATCAAGGGGAATGGCTGAGAGGAAAAGGAGGGTCAGTGAGGTGGGCGGGGTCAGAGCAGGTAATCGGGGCGAGCATGATCTCAACAGATTATATATGTGTAATACATATATAATATATATAATATAATATATAATATATATATAATATAATATATAATATTATATTATATATATAATATTATATATATAATATATAAACTGGCACATTTAAAAGGTTCAAGAATAATGAGTCTGTCTTAGATAGAAGGCCCTCTTTCTACCTTTGCTTAGGTACTCTACCTTTTTCCTAAATTTGGCTTAAAATCATTACAGTCTGCATTTAAGCTCACCATTTTTTATATCCCTTCATTATTAAAATAAACACTTTCACCATTCTTCCTGGAAATTCCCTTTAAAACTTATATGTGGTCATTAAGTTTTTATTTTTATATTAGTTTATTTTTATATTAGTTTATACAACAGTGGTTCCAAATGTTTCACACTTTAGTTAGCAGGGCTAGTTCAAACATCTTCAGCAGTGGTTCTCAACTTATAGGTTGTGATTCCCTTTGATATTAGCATATCAGACATCCTGCACATTAGGTATCTACATTACAATTCATAACAGTAGCAAACCTGTAGTTATGAAACAACAATGGAATTCCTTTATGGTTGGGAATCACCAAACCTTGAGGAACTATATTAAAGCGTCACAGCATTAGAAAGGTTGAGAACCACTGTTTTAGAGTCTGACCCTGAAGAGTTAATTTTTACATATTTTAGCAAAGTATAACTTTGGGAAAAAGTTTCCTTGTGAAATGATCACAACAAAGTTTAAGAAATGGCTACATCAAAACTTCTTTGTAAAGAACAGGTCTTTTGCAAAGTACCTGTAACCTATTTCATAAGAATGAGATCTATTGACTGAGAAACAATGCTCAAAATAGGTGCATTCTATTATCTTCCTAAGACTTCCTCCTGTTGTGGTGACCCTCAACCATAAAGTTATTTTGTTGCTACTACATATCCGTAATTTTGCTACTATTATAAATTGTAATGTAAATATCTGATATGCATGATAGTGGATATGAGACTCCAAATAGGCCTCAACCCATAGGTTGAGGACCACTGGTTAGAGGGATAAATATATGTACCCTGTGGGATCTGAAAGCCAAAAGTCAGAGCTATATCACTGTCTCATTTTTAAAGATTTTCTTTTTCATTTTTTAAATTTTTATGTCTTTCATGTGTTTTGTTGCATGTATGCATGTTTACCACATGCATGCAATGCCTAGCAGAAAAGGTGATGGATTCCTGCTCCTAGAGTTACAGACAGCCACAAGCCACTGTATGGATTTTAGGAACTGAACCTGGTCCTCTGGAAGTGTAGCACGTGCTTTTAACCGCCGATCATTCTCTCTGGTCTCCCAGCCATTTCTTTAGTCTTTGGCCCTGCCCATTTTTAGATTATACAAATAGCAGAGCTTAGAGGATTGTTCCCCTGATGAGGATAATGTGGGAAATCTTACCTACGGCAGCTGCTCCATATTTATAAGGACAGCAGATCCATATGGACAGGCATGAGCTCTGCAGTTCTGGGACTCTAGCTAAGTGCCAGAGCAGATATACTGTTGCTTCTGTTCTTGCTAATGAAGCCATCCGAAGTCAGCCCACACCCAGAACCAAAGCAAAAAGGAAATCTGGGAAACAGGTTTTCAGTTCTGCTAACTTCACAAGGTAGAACCCATCACAGGGGTTCAAAACAAAAGAAAAATCAAGAAAAAGCCTTTTTTAAGGCCTTTAGGATATAGTAAATGTTTGTGTTATCACCAGCAATTCAGCACTTAATGATTTATAGCAGTGTTTGTTCAACAGAAACTTGGTTTTTATAACAGACTGGTTGTTACACCTTGCTCTCTAAAACAATGCCCAAATGGTAAAGTACAGGTTTCATTTTATAAAGAGTCTCTTAATACTTGATTAACTTTCTTCTCCCTGGGACTGTTTAGTTCTGAGAACTAAAGACTTTAGATTCTACTTACCCAGAACACAGCAGCGCTGAAATCCAATTGAACCTAGCAGTAAGAAAAAAAAGGGGGGCAAGGGGGACTCTCACTGTCTCTCATTTTCCACAATGACTAAGGGAGCACAGGGTCCATGCTTGAACACTTTCTCCTCATTAGCACTTCAGTCCCTGCACTCAGTTCCCAGATTCACCTGATGACCAGAACTCAGACAAGGGGGAACTGAATGACAAGGTGATAATGAAGAAAGAATGCCCTGCCCTGCTCCAGACCCAGCTGGGATAAAGCAGCAAGATGACAGGGAGAAGGCAGGTCATGCAGGTTTTTAAATTATTTTTTACCTGGCAAGCAGCATGCTAAAAATTCATTAGCACAAGGAAAGGAAGAGTACGCTGCTGCAGCAGTGAGTCCAGGTTTGCCAGATAACCCGGATGCTTCATGCTTCTTGTGGGAGATGTTTTGTTGTTGTTGTTTTACAAATAATAACTTTGTTTTCTATTATGTAACAACACTGACTGCACTGTTGTTGTGGAAAGAGAAAATGAGAAGAAGAGAGACAGAAAAGAAAAGTTAAAAGAGACCTACTCATTTTTGAACCATGAAAAAGCATTAGCACCAGTCTGTATACTCAAGGTCTATCCCAAAACGTTTAATTTTTTTTTCACAAAGTTTGCGATTGCTCTTTCAGTGACAATGGTTCATCAGAATGTGCAGAATGTCTATATTACCCAAGTGTTTTCTAGAGACCTAGGCACATTACTGAACACTACTTTTTTAACGTGCCAGTCCCTACAAATGTAGGAGTCTGGTGGTAACGAAGAGAATGGCTGCCAAGCAAATAGTATCACTCACTGTCCCAGCCCTGAGAAGGTGCTTTGGGTAAATCCCTTTCATATTTCTGACAAAATAGGTCCTTCACCATCAGGGACTTAAGCCAGGTTTTGGTTCCATTGCATCATTTTCTATCCTATTTACTCTTCCTTCCCACTTAATATTTTTCTCTCTTTCCCATTAACCTATCCTTAGCTTCTTCTTTACTCTTATTATGTACTACCTTTTTTGATTTAGCAGTCAAATGAAGCAGAAACATCATAAACTGATTTTCAGACAAAGACACAAAGACCCCACTTAAAACAAGTGACGCCCAATTCAGCCACCTTTAATAGTTTTTGGTAGAATTAAGATGAGAGAAACCGGGGAGGGCAAGATGGTGGCCATCAGCATGCATTGCTTCTGAGAGCCAGAGGATTCAAAACTCCGAAATTGGTGAGTAAAGCGGCATCTGAAGCCGGAAAACTGGCATTGTAGCTTCCTGAAGGAGGGGGGACAGCACAGGAGTGGAGATCTCTTTGACTCAGGTCAGACATGGACTTTTCTGTGAATGGAAAGAGGCACTTTCCTTCCTCAGGCCTCCCTCCCCCTAGGAGGAGCCCAGCCACAGCACCTGTGGCACAGATCTTGCTGCCTGAGAACTGAGACAGCAGAGGCAGGAATACTAGCACCACAACCTCGTAAGTCAGCCTAACCCGCTTGCCGAGCCCAAGATTCGAGGTAAAAGCCTGCCTAGGTACCACGTACAAGAGCGGCCTGTTGTACAGACTCCACAGAGATAGACTGTACAGTAAGAGGTCGCTTAATCCCTCAGTGGCAGACAACCGGCTGTGCAGCTAGCTGTGCTGCGGGCCTGCAAAGCCACCCAGGTGCACCAAGTGCCAAGCCACAGTGCACAGGATTTCCTGGCAGGCAACTAGACACCCCAGTTCTGGAGCTGCAGCTGGACTCCCGGGTACAGGGACTACAACACCAATGAGCTGTCTGAGCATACATTTGGCTCAGAGAACAGGAGGATCCCCTGTGCTTTATGATTTGACCTGCTAGAGAGTGAGTGTGCCCCCAAGTGCCCACAGAGCCTCAGATCCAGGGTGCTTCTAAGCGAGCAGCCAGACATCAGAAACCTTCCACCCACACTTCCACTGTGAGGAAACAGAGGATATCCTGGGACACAGAATCCACGGCTCTGAGGCGCCACCAGTGGAGTTTAGGCAAACAACTCCTGGAGCTCAGTCAGAGACCAATACCAGTAGTCTGTAGACCACTAACACACCCAGCAAACTTGCGTACACGACCAAATGATTGCATGCTATAACTCGAGTGCAACCCCCTCAATAATCACAAGCCACCCTTCCCTCACACTGAAGTCCTCTACATTCTCTAGAACCTTGTCACTCGGGGCAAACCCCCACGCACTGGCACGCATATACCCTTGCCTGCATTTCTCCTGCTGTGCCCATGGACTCCCCTCCCACAGGTACAGCTGAAGCAACAACACACACACTGAAACCATTGGACCTCTCTCATCTACCTGAAGAAATCTCCAGACACCAGAGAAAGATGGTACCAATCCAAGTGAATCAAAGACCTCAACAGAAAACCAGATACACTAAATCAGTTAGAAGAAAAAGTGGAGAAGACCTTGGAACTCATTGGCACAGGAGACAACTTCCTGAACAGAACACCAACAGCACAGGCTCTTAGAGCAACAATTGATAAATGGGACCTCATGAAACTGAAAAGCTTCTGTAAAGGAAAAGACATTGTCATCAGAAAAAAATGACAGCCTTCACACTGGGAAAAGATCTTCACCAACCCTATATCTGACAGAGGGCTGATATCTAGAATATATAAAGAACTAAAGAAATTAAAAAGCAATAAAGCAAGCAATCCAATTAAAAAATGGGGTACAGATCTAAACAGAGAATTCTTTGTACAGGAATATAGAGTGGCAGCGAAACACCTAAAAAGATGCTCAACATCCTTAGCCATCAGAGAGATGCAAATCAAAACGACCCTGAGATTTCACCTTACACCTGTCAGAATGACAAAGATTAAAAACTCAAGTGGCAACACATGCTGGAGAGGTTGTGGAGAATTGGGAACCCTCCTACATTGCTGGTGGAAATACAAACTTGTACAACCACTTTGGAAACCAATCTGGTGCTTTCTGAGACAATTAGTAATACTGCTTCCTCAAGATCCAGCTATAACACTCCGAAGCATATATCCAAAAGATGCTCAAGTACACAGCAAGGACATTTGCTCAACCATGTTCATAGCAGCTTTATTCGTAACATTCAGAACATGGAAACAACCCAGATGTCCCTCAGTTGAGGAATGGATACAGAAATTGTGGTACTTTTACACAATGGAATACTACTCAGCAATTAAAACACGAGGAAATCATGAAATTTGCAGGCAAATGATGGGATCTAGAAAAGATCATCCTGAGTGAGGTATCCCAAAAGCAGAAAAAGCAGAGTATACATGGTATATACTCACTTATATAGTCCTATAAGATAGGATAAATATACTAAAATATGTGCACCTAAAGAAGATAAATAAGAAAGACGACCTGGGTAAGATGATCAATCCTCACTTAGAAAAGACAAATGGGGTGGACATGGGAAGTAGGAGAAAACAAGAAACAGGACCAGAGCCTACCACAGAGAGCCTCTGAAAGACTCTACCTAGCAGCTTATCAAAGCAGATGCTGAGACTCATAACCCAACCTTTGGTAGAGTGCAGGGAATCATATGATAAAAGGGGGAGTTAGTATGATTGGGAGAGGATAGGAGCTCCACAAGGACCAAATATATCAGGACATAGGGGTCCTCTATGAGACTGTTGCTCCAAACAAGGACCATGTATCGATATAACCTAGAACCCCTGCTCAGATGTAGCCCATGGTAGCACAGTACCCAAGTGGATGTCCCTAGTAAGTGGAACAGGAACCATTTCTGACATGAACTCAATGACTGGCTCCTTTATCACCCCCGCCCCCCCCGAGGGAGGAACAGCCTTGCTAGGCCACAGAGGAGGACATTGCAGCCAGTCCTGAAGATACCTGATAAGCTAGGGTCAGATGGAAGGGGAGGATGACCTCCCCTAGTAGTGGACTTAGAAAGGGATAGGGAGGAGATGAGGGGAGGGAGGGTGGGATAGGGAGGAGATGAGGGGAGGGAGGGTGGGATTGGGAGGAGATGAGGGAGGAGGCTACAGCTGGAATACAAAGTAAATAACCTGTGATTAATATTAAAAAATAAAAATTAAAAAAAGATGAGAGAAACAAGCATTGGGTTCTTAATATTTGTTTTTATCTAACTATTCTGAAGGTGCTTCACCCACTGCAGAGTCTACACATGAGCATAGATGTTAAGGATGGCTAAATATTTCCTATAACGCACAGTCACCATTATATTTGGCTGTGGTTCCTGAATGTGGTATTTTTTTTCTTTCAATATTAAATGTTATATCTCTATCTGCCTGTTTTGCTGCTTATGAATTTCATATCTCTTTCTGTGGGTGGTCCTTTTAACAGAAATACCCAAATCTTGAAGCTTTTACAAAATTCCAAGAAATTTTTAAGAGTTACTTTTTTTCTACTTGGACAGATAGTATTCACTAAATTAGTTGACTATACTATTATTTACATATTGGTTGCTTATTTACTCGTTTATACAATTTTGACACCTATTGCTTTTGGAGTCAAAAGTGTCCATGGTTCAATATTCAGTGATGTGAGTGAAAAAGAATGGATTTTAAGACATGGCCAAGTCTTCCAGAAGTCCACAACGTCAGTAGGAGGTGTCTAAAAGCAGACACTTTTTGGTGAGGCATAAGAGAGAGATGTGCCTAAGGACAGCAGGGGACCTGTTCAGTTGTTTTTCTCATGGGTTTGGTAGAGAGAGGAGAAGGGAAGAAGGAAAAGAAAGAAAGGTGAAGAGAAAGAAAATGTAAAGATACAAATTTTATAGAATTTTCAGGTGCTCAGAGCCATTGACTCAGGATCAGAGACTACACCATCAGGAAGAAAAGTCATAGATCAGTTCCTGCAGCATGTAACAGACAGCATCACAATTCATGTGGAAGAAATAAAACCAGAGACCCTGGGTCTGACAACACAATGTTACTGCCAGCTTTCTTCAGTGTCCAGGACAGCTCAGTCACTACCTGCAGGTGCTGATAGGATAGTTAATTTTATGTCAGTCTGACACAAGCCAGAATCATTGGGGAAGAGGAATGCACAACTGAGAAAATACACCGGTAAGGAAAGTGCATTTTCTTGATTGATGTGCAAGGGCTCAGCTCACTGTGGGTGGTACCACTTCTAGGCTGGTGGTCCTGTGTGCTCTAAGAAAGCAGGCTGGGCAAACCATGAGGAATTAACCAGTAAACACAATTCCTCTGTGGCCTCTGAGTCAGCTCCTGCCTCCAAGGTTCTGTCCTATTTCAGTACTGTTCTGAATTCCTTCAGTGATAGATTGTGATGTAGATCTATAAGCTGAAGTAAAACCATTTCCTCCCCAAATTTCTTTTGGTTATGGTGTTTTCTCACACCAGTAGAAACTCTAAGATAAAAGTTGTTATGAGGTTGTGAATTATTGCTATGGCAGACCTGATATTGTGTTTTGGGGGAGGATCATGGTGACATTTGAACTCTGGGCTGAAAAGTTGTTGAGTGCTCAGAGATCAGCAGGGTATTCTTTGGGAGCTTGAAAGTGAAGAATATTGAGAGCAATTCAGACAATTCAGATTGATCTTCTGAAGGTTCAGAGGGAAGTAAAAACTCTATTGGTGCCATTTGAGTGGTATTTTGAATAAAGAATCACTAAAGTGAAACTTACTTTTCTTGAACAATTGGTACTGATGAGCTGGGACCAAGGAATCAGCTGTGATTAAGAAGAGACCAGCATCATTGAGGCCAAATCTTCTGGAAAATGTTTTCTCAGGGTCAGCACACAGAGGCTGTGGTCGAGAGAGGGCCAAGGCTGACTTTGTGCTGGCAGATTTCCCAACTTGTACTGGTTTTGAAGGCAAGAAAATGTCATGGATAGCAGTTGAATCTTGGTGCTATATAACTGGTCTGAAGTACCTGAAGAAAGCCCAGGGAGACTCTTGGTGAAGAAGGTATAACTCAGTTACACTAAAATCCTTAGGACTGAAGGAATGATGGAGAGAAGTTGAGGTATAGCAGTATGTAGTATGCCCAGGAGAGACTACCAGTAAAACTTTATCCCAGTTGCAGCAGGAGACCTCAGCATTCTGAACATACCAGTACCATGGGACAACCAAAAATAAACAGCAGCATGTGTAGAATGGATCTTGCTTAAGTCTAGGAGACACACTGCCTGGGCAGGGGGAAGTCCTTTGGAACCTAGTAGATCATGAGTCCTAGAAATATGACACTAAAATTTATACTGTTAGACTTTGGTTTTATTTTGATTTTATTATGACTGTCCCTGGTTATTCCCTCTTGGAATAAGAAAGAGTAGTCAGGTGGTAGTGGCACATGCCTTTAATCTAAGCACTCAGGAGGCAGAAGCAGGCCAATCTCTGTGAGATTGAGGCTAGCTTGGTCTAACAGAATGAGTTCCAGGACAGTCAGGACTATGCAAAGAAACCCTGTCTCAAAGTTAAAAAAAAAAGTGCTTAACTCATTATGATTTTATAGGAGCCCAATTAAAGAAAATTTGTAATTTTAAAAAGATTTGAAATTATAAGGAGATTCTGGAGTTTTAGAGAGACTTGATATTTCAAAGAAATTGAACTTTTAGGATGTTTGAAATTTTTTTAGTTATTACAATTTATTCACTTTGTATCCCAGCTGTAGCCCCCTTCCTCATCCCCTCCCAATCCCACTCGCCCTCCTTCTTCTCCTCCCATGCCTTTCCCCTAGTCTAATAGGGGAGGTCCTCCTCCCCTTCCCTCTGACCCTAGTCTATCAGGTCTCAACAGGACTGGCTGCATCGTCTTTCTCTGTGGCCTGGCAAGGCTGCACCCCTCAGGAGGAAGTGATGAAACAGCCAGCCACTGAGTTCATGTCAGGGACAGCCCCTGTTCCCATTACTAGGGAACCCACTGGGGCGCTGAGCTGCCATGGGCTACATCTATGCTGGAGTTCTAGGTTATCTCCATGCATGGTCCTTGGTTGGAATATCAGTCTCAGAAAAGACCTCTGGGCCCAGATTTATTGGTTCAGTTGCTCTCCTTGTGGAGCTCCTGTCCCCTCCAGATCTTTCTATCACCACCTTCTTTCATAAGATTCCCTACACTCTGCCCAAAGTTTGGCTATGAGTCTCAGCATCTGCTTCAATACCCTGCTGGGGAAGAGTCTTTCAGAGGCCCTGTATGGTAGGCTTCTGTCCTATTCTGTGTTTTCTCTCTCTTCCAATATGTATCCCATTTGCCTTTCTGAATGAGGACTGATCATCTTACCCAGAGTCCTCCTTCTTGATTAGCTTCTTTAGGTGTACAGATTTTAGTATGTTTATCCTATATAATATGTCTAATATCCACTTATAAGTGAGTGTATACCACATGTGTCTTTCTGCTTCTGGGATATCTCACTCAGGATGATCTTTTCTAGTTCTCACCATTTGCTTACAAATTTCATGATTTAAAGACTGCAGTTTTTAAAGGTTGGAATATATTATATTGTGATATTACTATGAGTTCTTGGAAATGAACAGAAAGAAAAAGTTATGGCTTAATAAATCATATGTTTACATGTCAAGTACATGACGGGTCAATTGTGTTGGTTGATTTTATGTTCACTTGACACAAACTAGAGTTGTTTGGGAAGAGGGACTCACAATTGAGAAAAATTACTAAAAAATGCTAACTAATGGTGAATTCTAAAGATCACATGGTCCATTTCCCTGGCAGAAAATGATTTATATGACCAATTTTAGCATCAAGAGTGGTTTAGAACTTTAGTTCAAATGTGTAAATCTTAATGGGGAAAAAATACCCAAAAGTAAAATGGGTGTGAGATTTTACTTCAAGAAAGAAAAGTGTGTAATGTTCGTAGTGTACCTGCAAGTAAATAGTGACTTTCGTTAGTGCTGCTGTTACTATAGTTTTGATGATCATCACCTTCATTATTGAGCCAGAGGATCTAGTTAGCTCAGAGTTGAAAGCATAAAGACTCCCTTATGGTCATGCCGTGAGTTCATTTCTAATAGATGGTACATCCATCTTCTTGTCATTGGAATAACAGTAGCATTCAGATGCTATTGTGCATAATTATTAGCTTGCAAGTGGGCAGCTGACAGCTCACAGAGGGAAAGAAGCATGCAGTCCTTAGAAGCCTGTATGCAATGTGCCTCCTGCTTACTCTTCTCATCCTTCCTATTTATATGCCCTCTCCTTACCCAAACACTTTCATCATTATAAGCAGTTTGAAAGAGTCCATCTCCATAGTTTTCATTGTGGAATGCCCCTTAAGAAAGTAAAATTATATATTTGGGCTACTATGCCAATTTTTGAAGACAATAATATAGAATAGGGAATAGAGTGATGTCGGGAGATCTTACTCAAAGAATAGAATATACTTCCACTAAGGCAAACTAAAATTAGCTCCAGCCACTGCTATGGCTGCAGAGACACTTCCGAGTATGTGAAGGTGGCTTATGACCCATTAAAATAATAAAATGTACATACAAAGATGCAAATTTAAGATACTAATGAGACTTCTGATGCATGTAACAGATAAACCATATATAAGAAAGCCTGTAGTAGGCAAATGACACAAAAATCCATACTATATGAATAACCCAAAATCCTCGTTATATAACACTAAAGACCCAACTCTTTGTACAGGGAGAGTCATTAAGCTGCTAAAATCTTTTCATCTCTGGCCCACTTTCTCCCTTAGAGTATATCTTTTTTTTTCTGTAAAGTTGTTCTTGTTTTGACTACTAACTATGTGCCTGTGTTTAAACCATATTCTGGTATACAAGAACCTGGAATTCTTCCAATGGTACCCATCAAACCACAGTATCTGTTAGTATCAATAGAAGAAATTAAATTATAAACTTGATTGACTTCAATAACTAACAGCATTGGGAAAAATACACAGGACTCATAGAACTACCCAAAAGTTTTAACTTCTGTCTACTTGACAACCACATCCTGGGTGGGTTGTTCCTGGAAATCTGACTGGGGCAATGAAAGGATGAAGAAAGGACAGACACACAGAAAAAAAGATGAGATTGAGAAAGTCTGTCTAAATAAACCTGACCAGCTCCACCACAGGCTTCATTTTCTTGCTAGACAGAACAGGCCTAAGAGTTACAGGAAAAACACAGAAAAAGGACAACCAATCACAAACAGCCAAGACGTCCGGCCTGGAGAAGATAAGGTTGCTTAACTACTGGTTTGAAAAGTACCTAAGTCCTGACCGGATGGACACCAGCGAATCCCAACTGAGGCCATGTAGCCATAGCAGGAATTCCCCTTTCTGGCTTTACAGGGGCCTTCAAGCTCCCCTCAGAGTTGCCACCATGATATAAAGGTAGTGCCCCCAACATGCTGGACTTCTGCAGAATAAATGTCCTTTGTTGCTTCCATGCTACATGGGCCATTCTTTCAGTGAATTCTGAACTGGATCAGATGAGCCATGCTCTTTGGATGAAGCAGCACCAACTACAAAACATCCTGGAACCACATCAAGTTTATTATGTAGTGCACAGGCAGGAAGAGTTTGAAAGTATCAGAGAAGTTAATCTGGGCATGAGGTCTCTGTAGAGTAGCAGTCTTTGGTTGCAATAATCCTGCAATCTGAAAAACAAGTGTCAGTTGCTAGTTTTTGTATACACTGGTCAACCACTGATAAACATGCATGTTTGAACCAGAAGAATGGGTTTTCACACCTCTGAGTCACCTGAGAAATTCCTTTGGATCTGAGGCATTGTTCCTTGTCAACAATATTCATTCACTTGATTATTCCCCAGCTTCCCACATATGACATTAGATAATCACTTTCTACCAACTCTGTCTCTAAAGGCTTTACCACTGGAAATCCATTTCATGGAGTCCCTACCTTCAAATCCATTTAAAAACTGATTTCAAGTTGGGGAAAAAAGAAACCCAGTTAAGCTGATAATAATATAGGATTTAGATCCATAATGACCAATCTCTGGGGTTAGTTTGTAGAGGTTAAATTTCTTCAAGCATGCAAGGTGAGACTGCTGATAGTAGAAGGGGTGAAAATCAGAAAAAGGTAAGAGATCTGGCACATGTGAGTTCTGAGATATTTTCTCCAGCAAGAAATAGCAAGAGATCACAGACTATAAACTTAGTTAAGGAACTGAGGGAACAGATACTGTCTAGCAAAGAAAATGCTTTCATAAAACCATTATACAGATCCTAAACCAGTCTAATAAATTGCAGGCTCTTGTACTTCTGTAGGATCTTTTAAACTAAAACTTCAAAGTCTCATTCCAACAGAAATCATTCATTCTTATAAGCTTTCTGGGAGATTCTTCCAAGTGATGATGAAATTATTCTCCTCTCTACCACTACAGAAATCTTATTGGCAGTGAAAGGCAGGAAGAATGAGGCAGAGCCCCCTTAACTAGTCACTTAACAGTTGAAAGAAGAGAAGGAACCACTTGGGATAAGATATTTCTGAGCCACTTAATCTGAGACTTAGAATTATAGACATATCTTCATATCCACCTCTGGTTTAGGCCTTGTGCTTCTTCCTTGTTTAGACTGAAGTGGATCCATTGACTTGGCAAAGACTGAGAACTGTTTTTCTGGTGTCCTGTCCTTCTTGTAACAGAACCTCACCTTTTGTTATTGGTGGTGGTGGGACGAAACAGCTTCAGAGAGTTAGGCTATGTTTCCTTAAACCAAGTTAGAAATCTCTCCAATTTTCATAGCCTTCCTTTCATCTCTAGGTAACCATGTAAGTTAGATGTAGACAATGAGAACAAGGGAAATCTACTGGGGATGAATATACTTATTCTGCTACAACACATTCATTTGGTGTTGTACAGGACTGTCTTCTGAGCCAAACTACTTCCATCTTCAGCAGTTCTGTTTATTGGAAATTTGCTACCTTTATTACTTAGCAGTAGCCCCCTTCCCTATCTGCATGCCTTCCAGGGAAACAGTCTAACTCTTAGTCCCACAGGAGAAGGGATAGACATTGTTTATACCTTCTTCTTGGAAGGAATTTTAACAACATGTGGGTATTATTTCAAGTGCTTAATAAAATAACCATTTCCTTTGCCACTATATTATAATTGTGATCCATTTCATAGAGAAACTGTTACTGTTGTTGAATATTAATATTTATTATTGATTTATCTTTTAGCTAAACAGTGCTTATTTCTAAACCAGCTGTATACCCAAATCACCACACAGAGACTAGGATTTATTTAATTAACCTAGAGCAAAATGCTGGGCAATAGTTACTCCATCCTAAACCTCAGAGCCTGCATAGTTTCTTCCCATTCAAATTTCCCACATTATACTTGCTTTTAGTCATATCTTATGTCTGGTTCATCTTTCCTTGTGGTTCCAAGTCCTCTCCTGCTGATCTCTCCTCTCACTCCTCCCACTCACTTCATTCTCCTCCCCTTTGGACCAGGTTGTACCCTATTCTCTCCATTGCTCAGCACTGGCTGGATGTTTAATTGACAATATGGAGAATAAATAGTAGAACAAACTTGAGACAGGTGATGCTTAGAATAAGCATCATAATGGATTGAAACTAGATAGTGGGGTAGAGAAATCAGCATGTAAATGAACAAAAGTAAATTGTATGCATTCCACAAGAAGATTATACCAACATTTCCCCTTTTAAGTACAATAAAAGGCTCCTTTTCTTTCAATACAATAATCATTATTCAATAACATGTTACACTATCATTTGATAATGTAAACTAATTAAGTATTTTAATTCTTATGATAGAGCCTGTCTAGATCCTATAATGTGCATAGTTTCCATAGAAGAGAAAGATAGACTTCTTCAGTCCTTGAGTATGTGATTTTTATAGGTTTCTGACAATCATCTCAATCATAAACGGGTTCCTCCCTCATCTGAAAATTAATATGATATGACATGAGTATGGAGAACAATAGTGCATTGAATAATTTTAATGCCTTGAGATTAAATATATGCAAATGATGTTTATTATTGACCTGATAATTTTTCAGTAATCACTCAAGAGGATTATATGTATTTTGTTTGGTGCAGTGAAACATTCAAACTCACGTTGTATTACTTAGGTAGTGGTTAAGACTCACTAGCTAGAATAGTAATAATGGGATTATATTATTTGAGCTTGGACTTTCAGAACTACAGTCATTTTTGCACAGAGCTGCTTTGATCATACACCAGTTCAGAGGATCCTCAGAAATGAAGTATGCCACCTTCTGACCTACTCTCCGATCTAAAATACAGTTACAACTCATAAAAGCAAAAGCTATTTCTAGCTGTCACTGTGCATTATGAGAGGCTAAATTAGACTGTAAACAAAACCGAAAAGGTAATTGCATAGGTAACAGGATTAGCTAAAGAAAGTGAGGAGTGAGTTAACAGTTACATTTAGGCCTTCAGAAGGTGTTCTCCTGGATAATCTGCTGTCTGAAAGCTTTCCATCCCTTATCAGAACCCCGTGGGTACCCTTGATTTCTCCAGAGTTACTTTGCAGTTAGCTGCCTCCAGGAAACTAAAAGTCTGCCAAAGGCCAGTCCCCAAACCCCCTCCCCACCCCAACACACAGCTATGGTGAAATAGGACCTGCTGAGATAATAATACCTATTTTATTCAGTTAGGGAGAAAACTGTGTTAATAAACACGCGAGACACTTAATGATACGGCTTTCATTTTGAACACATCATTGCATGATATTGAATCTATCCATTTTGATATAAAACACAAGACTATAGAATGCTTTCATTTTTGCCTATAAATAAATAAGCAATAGACACAAGAAACTTATTGGCCTGGTGGGAGTGAGGGAGGGTTAAGATTCCTCTGCATGTGTTTGCATCTTATGAACTCTATTCAGTTTCATGGCCTCCCATTCATCTCTCTGAAAATCCAATTTTCCTCGTGCAGGTTCATCTGCCAGTTTTCTAATTTTCACATCAAACTCTATATTACTCATTGTCTGGCTAGTTGTTCTGGAAGAGTTGTTAATGTCTTAAGTCCTCTGCTAGGGTTTTCAGTTCACCTGCACACAGTTGTGAGGCCTTATGGGGGTTATTTTGTTCTTTGTTTGTTTTGTTTTGTTTTGTTTTGTTTTTTAGGCCTCATGCTTTGTAAATGACCATTGCCTGACCCAACCACAAGACTGAAAAACAAACAAACAAACAAAAAACACCTCAAGAATTCAAACCTGAATGCGCTTAATTCAAGGGAAGATCAGGGAGAATTACACTTACTAAAAGGCAAGTCTAAATTATTTAATACAACAAAATGGCCAATGAAAGAATGTGTGACTTCTTTCCACCAAGTTTGGTACACAATCAATTGTCAGCTAAGTCACTGATGAAAAAGTATAGAAATGATGGAACAAATGGTACTTGAAAACACACACACACTTCTGTAAGATTATACAGACATGTTACACACCTATGAAAACAAACTGTTATGTTTAGCATACACTTATTTTTACTTAAATTGTTTATGCAATAAAAGAACTTTTTCATTTGAAAGGAATCGCTAATTGTGTTTTAAATGGTGGTTATAATTTATAGAATCAACTTTGGCATGCATACTGTATCCATTTTCCATGTCTAGGCTCTGCTCCCTCACAGATCTACATTCCCCAAATCTATACAGTTCTTGCTGACTACGGGCAGAATGGGGGCAAACAAGAGATGAAAAAGAATCACATCAAAGCCACCTACTTTTACACTTTCACCTATATAAACAATGAATTCCCCTGTGGCTTAACCATATGAGGAAAATCTTCCGAAACCCACAACAGATAAATTCTGACAATATCCACTCACTTATCAGACATCCTGAAATTCTACCCATTTGAGAATTATTATGTAGCAGTTCTATTTCTTCCTGTGTCCACCTAAGTCAGAAATAACAACCTACATCCCTCAGAGGCCAAATCTAGACCACAACATATTTTCATAAATAGTTTTTTTCTTAAACACAGTCATGCACATTCATTGACTTAGCTGCTCTGTGGTTAAAATGAGAGACATGAAGAGTTAGTTAGGAGCTCACAAATGTCTAAAATATTTATGACTAGTGCTTTTACAGAGTCCTAAAGACATCTGAAGTACTCACTAAGAATTGCTCCTTCCAATTTAGCCTTCTAGTCCCATGCTATGAAGATGGAAGCCCTACCCAGCTGCAACAGTATAGACAAAAGTCTGAGCTCTGTCCCTAGTTCATTCATTTATAGCTGCTTCCCCATCTCCATTTCACTATTGTTCTATTCCTAATCAGTAGCCACTGCTTGTTTTTTCAAAGCCCTATGAGAGTAAGGAAGAATGATTACCACCAGGACTCAGATGGTAAATTGCCATTCTTCTTAGCTCTATCACTGGGGATAGACTGGAGTGCAGAGAAGGCTGTTCAGCACAATATCTGAGTTGGAGAAAACTATTGTAAGGTTTCTAGATGAAATATTACTCCTCACTATCCCTATCATTATTGCATGCCTCATACAAATGAGCTAGAAGAAAGCCTGCTTTCCTTCACAGCTCAGTGAACCAAGGCAGTGACCATCTTAGTGCATCTCTTTCATATCCAGAGGCGGGAATTTGGGGGAAGAACTCAGCTGTTCTCCCAAAGCAGCTAGCTACTGCAAACTCTGGACATTTCCTCTTCAAGTGTTTCCTATGGACTTGCAAATCTGACCATATCAGTGAAGTTCACATCTTCACAGCTGCTGAGTAGGCCTAAAAAAGCAGTTATTTTGGCTTTTGAAAATGACATTTAAGTTTTTCAAGTTAATTGAAACTATTTCTTCCTTAAGCTTTTAAAATTCAATTTACAAAGTGTATTATTGTATATAAAATCTGACAAGGCATTTTAGGGACCTTTCATTAAGCTGGTCCCATTTTATAAACTTAATTATTTTTAAATAGCATTTGTAAATTTAATATATTTCACTTTATTTTATTAGGTTAATTTGTATGCTGACTAAACTAGAACATATACATAATTCATAAATAAAGAGAAAGCCTTCATCTTAGTCTGGTTTCTGTTGCTGATAACATAGTGTCACAGGATAAAAGTTATAAATAAAAAAATTAATTTGAATACGTTTCTGCCAAAACCAAGGTTTTACATGTGATAATGTTCTTGCTGGCAAAGCCATAATGCATATAAGGCACTCTATGAAGACAAGGAAAAAAAGAAAAGCCAACCAAAATGGATTTTATGGCAGATCCTCCCTAGAAATTGCAGATTAACCTATTAATGTTATGAGTGTGGCCACTGAGGTATTTCAGTGGGTAAAGGCCATTACCATCTAATCTGGTGACTGAAGTTTGATGTGTCATGACCCACATGTGATGTGAGAGAACTGACTCTTGAAAGTTGTCCTCTGACTACCACATGTGTATATAGGCACATTCATGCCACACACACCGCAAATAAAAATTTATACATACACACATATATATATATATATATATGTGTGTGTGTGTGTGTGTGTGTGTGTCTATGTATGTATGTATGAATATATCCACTCATAAACAGAGCCCTAACACCTTAAAGTTTCCATAATGGCTTTACATGTGGATGTACGTGACAAACTATATTCATATTATCTCTTTGCCCTCCCTCTCTTATTAGTGTCTCTTTTATAACTACTTTTGATTTTTTATATTGATAACAATTTATTTTGTATCCCAGCTATGGCCCCCTCCTTCATTACCTCCCAATCCCATCCTCCCTCCCTCATCTCCTCCCTGCCCCTCTCTAAGTCCACTGATAGGGGGAGGACCCCCTCCCATTCCATCTGTCCCTAGCTTATCAGGTCTCACAAGGACTGGCTGCAATTTCCTCCTCTGTAGCCTAACTAAGCTGCTCCTCCAACAGAGGGTGGGGAAGTCAAAGAGCTAAACACTAAGTTCATGTCAGAGACAGTCCCTCTTCCCCTTACTAGGGGACCCGCTTGGATGCTGAGCTGCCATGGACTATGTCCAAGCAGGGGTTCTAGGTTATATCCATGCATGGTCCTTGGATGGAGACAGTCTCAGACAAGCCCCTATGCCTAGATATATTTGGACCTTCTGGAGCTCCTGTCCTCTCCAGGTCTTACTAACGCCCTCTTCTTTCATATGATTCCCTGCACTCTGCCCAAAGTTTGGACATGAGTCTCAACATCTGCTTTAATGCACTGTTAGGTAGAGTCTTTCAGAGGCCCTCTATGGTAAGCTTCTGTCCTGCTTCTTGTTTTATCCTACTTCCAATCTCCTACTTCCATCTCAGTTGTATTTCTAAGTGAGGCTTGATCATCTTTACCCCTGGTCTCCTTCTTGTTTAGCTCTTTTAGGTGTACAAATTTTAGTATGTTTATCCTATTTTATAGGTCTAGTATGCACTTATAAGTGAGTATATACTGTGTGTGTCTTTCTGCTTTTGGGATACCTCACTCAGGATGATCTTTTCTAGGTTCTACCATTTGCCTGCAAATTTCATGATTTCCTTGTTTTTAATTGCTTTGTAGTTTCCATTGTGTAAATGTACCACAATTTCTGTATCCATTCCTCCATTGAGGGACATCAGGGCTGTTTCCAGTTTCTGGCTATTATGAATAAAGCTGCTGCAAACATGGTTGAACAAATGTGCTTGTTGTGTACTTGAGCATCTTTTGGATATATTGCTAGCAGTGATATAGCTGGATCTTGAGGGAACAGTATTCCTGATTGTCTGCTCCTGAGAAAACAGCAGATTGATTTCCAAAGTGGTTGTACAAGTTTACATTCCCATCAGCAATGGCGAAGGTTCCCCTTTCTCCACGTCCTCTCCAGCATTTGTTGTCACTTGAGTTTTTTATCTTAGCCATTGTGATGGCTGCAAGGTGAAATCTCAGGGTTGTTTTGATTTGCGTCTGTCTGATGGCTGAGAACGTTGAACATTTCTTTAAGTGTTTCTCTACCATTCTATATTCCTCTACATGGAACTCTCTGTTTAACCCCATACACCATTTTTTAAATTGGATTACTTAATTTGTTGATTTTTAACTTCTTTAGTTTTTTTTTAATATTTTGGATATTAGCCCTCTGACAGATATAGGGTTGGTGAAGATCCTTTCCCAGTTTGTAGGCTGTCGTTTTGTTTAGACAACAGTGTCTCTTGCTTTACAAAAGCTTTTCAGTTTCATGAGGTCCCATTTATTGATTGTTGATCTTAGAGTGTGTGCCATTGGTGTTCTGTTAAGAAAGTTGTCTCTTGTGCCAATGAGTTCAAGGCCTTCCCCACTTTTTCTTCTAACCACTTTAATGTGTTTAGTTTTATGTTGAGATCTTTGACACTTGGACTTTAGTTTTGTGTAGGGTGATAAATATGGTTCTATTTTCATTTTTCTGCATGTAGACATCCAGTTGGACTAGCACCATTTTTTGAATGGTTCTGGTACCACTGAATGGCTTTGGCTTCTTTGTAAAAAATATCAAGTATATATAGGTGTGTGGGTTTATTTCTGGGTATTCTATCCTGTTCCATTGAGTCACCATTGTTTCTATGCCAATACAATGCAGGTTTGATTACTATTGCTCTGTAGTACATCTTGAGATCAGGGATGAAGATATTTCCCTACGACCTGTTGTTGTACAGGATCGTTTTGGAAATTAAGGTTTTTTTGGTTTTTCCATATGAAGTTGAGAATTTTTCTTTCAAGGTCTGTGAAGAATTGTGTTGGTATTTTGATGGGAATTGCATTGAATATGTAGATTGCTTTGGCAGGATGGCCATTTTCACTATGTTAATCCTACTGATTCATGAGCATGGGGGTTCTTTCCATCTTCTGATATCTTCTTCAAATATCTTTCTTCAGAGACTTGAAGTTTTTTTCAAACAGGTCTTTCACTTGCTTGGTTAGAGTCACACCAAGGTACTTTATGTTATTAGTGGCTATTGTGAAGGAGGTTGTTTCCCTAATTTCTTTGTCAGTCCTTTTGTCATTTGTATACAGGAGGGCTACTGATTTTTTTTTAGTTGATTTTGTATCCAGACACATTGCTGAAGGTGATTATCAGTTGAAGGAGTTCATTCATGGTACTAGCATATCATCCGCAAATAGTGATACTTTGACTTATCCTTTCCGATTGGTATCCACTTGATCTCCTTTAGTTTTCTTATTGCTCTAGCTAAGACTTCAAGTACTATGGTGAAGAGATATGGTGACAGTAGGCAGCCTTGCCTTGTCCCTGATTTCAGTGGAATTGATTTAAGTTTATCTCTATTGAGTTTGATGTTGGCTATAGACTTATTGTATATTGCCCTTACTATGTTCAGGTATGTGCCTGGTATCCCTGATTTCTCCAAGACTTTAAACATGAATGGGTGTTGGATTTTATCGAATACTTTCTTGGCATCTAAGGAGATGACCATGTGGTTTTTTCTCCTTCAAATTGTTTATTTGGTGGATTCCATTGATGGATTTCTGTATATTGAACCACCTTTGCATTTCTGGGATGAAGCCTACTTGGTCATGGTGGATGAAATCTTTGATGTGTTGCAAGTATTTTATTGAGTATTTTTACATCAATGTTCATAAGAGAGATAGGTCTGAAGTTCTCTTTTTTTATTGGGTCTTTGTGTGGCTTAGGTATAAAGATGACTGTGGCTTCATAGAATGAGTTTGGTAATGTTTCTTCTGTTTCTATTTTGTGGAATAGATTGAAGAGAATTACAGTTAGTTTTTCTCTGAAGGTCTGGTAGAATTCTGTGCTGAAACCATATGGCCCTGGGCTTTTTTGGGAAGGGAGACTTTTTTTTTTTTAGTTCTCTTTTTTTTAATTTTTTTTAATTTATTTATTTTTATATCAATCACAGGTTAGGTATTTTGCATCCCAGGAGTAGCCCCCTTCCTCATTCCCTCCCACCCTCCCACTCCCTCCCTCATCTCCCTCCTCCCCGCCCCCTCCAAGTCCACCAACAGGGGAGGACCTCCTCCCCTTCCATCCAACCCCAGCTTATCCTGTCTCCTCAGGGCTGGCTGCAATGTCCTCCCCTGGGATCTAGCCAATCTGTCACTCCCTGGCTTGTATGGGGGAGGGTCAAAGAGTCAGCCATCAAGAGCATGACTGACACAGTGGGAAGGGAGACTTTTGATGCTTGCTTTTATTTCCTTCGGTCTATTCAATCTTTCTACCTGATCTTGATTTAATTTTGGTAAGTGGAATCTAAGAAGAAAATTGTCCATTTCATTTAGATTTTCAAATTTTGTGGCATATAGGCTTTTGTAATACAACCTAATGATTGTTTGGGTTTCCTCAGTGTCTGCTGTTATGTCTGTCCCCCTTTTAGTTTCTGATTTTGCTGATTTGGAGAGTTTCCCTCTGCCTTTTAAGTTATTTTGGCTAAGGGCTTGTCTATGTTGTTGACTTTCTCAAAAACAGCTCTTGGCTTCATTGATTCTTTGAATTGTTTTATTAGTTTCTAATTTATTGATTTCTGCCCTGAGGTTGAATATTTCCAGCCAGTTACTCCCCTTGAGTGTGTCTGCTTCTTTTTTTCTAGAGCTTTCAGGTGAGCTATTAAGTGCTTTTATGCGATGTTTCAAATTTCTTCTTAAAGGCACTTAGTGCTATGAAATTTCCTCTTAGCACTGCTTTCATTGTGTCCCATAAGTTTAGATATGTTGTGCCTTCATTTTCATTGAATTCTAGGAAGTCTTTAATTTCTTTCTTTATTTCTTACCTAACAAAGCTATCATTGAGTAGTGAGTTATTTAGTTTCCTTGTATGTGTAGGCTTTTTTGCTACTTCTGTTGTTGAGGTCCAGCTTTAGTCCATGGTGTTCAGATAGAGTACAAGGGATTTTATTAATCTTCTTCTATATTCTGAGGCTTGCTTTGTGTCCAAATGTATGGTCTAATTTGGAGAAAGTTCCATGAGGTGCTGAAAAGAAGGTATACTCTTTTGAATTTGGGTGAAAAGTTCTGTAGACATCTATTAGTTCCATTTGATATAGGGCATCTGTAAGTGCCCTTATTTCCCTGTTTTGCTTCTGACTGGATGATCTGTCCTTTGGTGAGAGTGGAGTGTTGAGGTCTCCCACTATTAAGATGTTGGTATCAATGTGTGATTTCAGCTTTAATAATGTTGCATTTACAAATGTAGGTGGTCTTGTATTTGGGGCATAGATGTTCAAAATTGTGATTTCTTCCCGTTGGAATTTTCCTTTGATGAGAAGGAAGTGTCCTTCCTCATCTTTTTTGATTAATTTTGGTTGAAAGGCTATTTTTTTAGATATTAGGACAGCTACCTCAGCTTTTGTTCTGGGTCCATCTGCTTGAGAAACATTTTTCCAGCCCTTTACTCTGAGGTAGTGTTTTCTTTGTTGCAGAGGTGTGTTTCTTGGATGCAGCAGAATATTGGATCATGTTTACATAACCATTCTGTTTTTGATGCTATATTTTCTTTGGTGTAGTTGTTTTCATTGGATTGGAGTTTTCCTTCTAGTATCTTATGTAGGGCTGGTTTGCTATGTAGGTATTGCTTAAATTTAGTTTTGTCATGGAATATTTTGTTTTCTCCATCTATGTTTATAGAAATTTTTGCTGGGTATAATAGTCTGGGTTGGCATCTGCAATCCCTTAAAGTCTGCATGACATCTGCCCAGGCACTTCTGGCTTTCATATATTCTGAAGAGAAGTCCGTTGTGATTCTGACCTTCATATGTTACTTGGCCTTTTCCCCTTGCTGCCTTCCATATAATTTCTTTATTCTCTAGGTTTAGTGTTTTGACTATGATGTGACATAAAGAGTTTCTTTTCTGGTCTAGTCTATTTGGTGTTCTGTAGACTTCTTGTATGTTTGTGGACATCTCTTCCTTTAAGTTGGAAAAATTTTCTTCTGTGATTTTCTTGAAAATATTTTCCGGACCTTGGGGTCTGGAATGTTCTTTTTCATCTATTCCTATTACTCTTAGGTTTCATCTTTTCATGGCATCCTTGATTTCTTCGATGTTTTTTACTTGGGACTTTCCCGAATTTGCTTTTTCTTTGAGAGTGGTATCGATTTCAGCAAGTGTATCTTCATCACCTGAGATTCTCTCTTGCATCTTTTATTCTATTGGTGATGCTTATCTTTGTGGTTCCTGATGTTTCTCAAAGTTCTCCAGCTCCAGAGTTTTCTCTGTGTTTTCTTTACAGATTCTAATTCTGTTTTCATGCTTTGCACCATTTCTTTCATCTGTTTGAATGTGGATCCTTGTCTTTCTATAATGGCTCCTGTCTTTTTGTTTGTTTCCTCTCTCTATGCCACTAATTGCACCTCTAGTTGGGTGGCTATATTTTTCTGTATTTCTTTGAGAGCTTTGTTCATTTCCTCTTCATTTGCCTTCACTTGTGTTGCTATTATGTGAGAGATTTGTTCATCTCTTGTTTTTGTTCCTCTAATAACTGCATAAGCATAGCTTTAAAGTCATTTTTCTGTGTTTCCACTGAATTAAAATATCCATTGATTTGGGGGTTTGCTGGTGGAGCCATAATGTCTTGAATTTTGTTGGATGTGTTCTTATGCTGATCTCTGGCCATTTGCTTATCTGTAAGCTTCATAGTTTGTTCCCAGAGTCTCTACTTCAGACTGGAACTGTCTTTCTCTGGTGTCTAGAGTATTCTTTAGGAAGATGAGAGAGGTACACTGATTTAAGAGTGTGAATTGGTGCTTTAGCTCTAACTGAGGGAGGAAAAGCCACTGGTGCAGAATCATATTGCGAGGGAGCAAGTGTGTGTGTGTGGAAGTGTGTCTTGAAGGAGAGAGTGCAAGAGAGTGTAGGTGTTTGGGATAGGAGGGGATATGATGCTAGAGCTGTTCACAAGCTCAGATTGCAGGTGCAATGTGCCTGCACATATTTCTTGAATATCCAGTGGTCTACAGTCTGTCGCAGGTTCTGTGGGTCGGGCTTTGAGTTCTGTGGCTGACACTGCTGTGGGTCTTGTACACTGTTGCAGGTTCTGTGGGCCTAGCTCTGTGCTCTGTGCTAGAAGCTGTGGGCACAGCAGGCTGGGCTCTGCTCTCTTGAGTTGGAAAGTGCTGTGGGCTTCTGCCGTCTCCACCTCTGCCAAGGAGGGAGAAAGGAGGCCTGTGGTGGGGAAATGCCAGGGGTTTGATTGTTCTCTGTCTCAAATCTCAAGCAGAGAGATCTGTGCTTGGAGCAGCCAGCACTGTGCTCTTTGCAAGGAGCTTCATGCACTTCAGGCCGTCTCTGCTGTCTCTGCTGCAGACTGCAGTACCTCTTCTGCTGTCTCCATTTGTTAAGGGAAAGTGCCTGGAAATTGAGTTTCCAGGAGGAGTCCATGGAGATGTCCACAGTTGACCTGTATATTATTGGTCTCAGTTCAGGGTTTGCCCTCTTTCTCCCCAGAAGCCTTGGTGTCATTTTGGGTTCTGCAGCCCCTCCACTCACTAATTTCAGAGTTTCAGATCCTCTGCCCCTCAGATACAGTGTGCTCTGGTCACTGCCATCTTGGATCTCCATTACTTTTGATATTTATTTCTTTTAGAATGTAAATTCCTTAACATGCATATGCTGCTTTAAGCAGATCAGTGTAGGCCACTGACTTCTGATCTGTAACAACAAAACATAACAGCTTGTTCCAACCTTTGCCCTTTATTTATACAGCCCATTAACTCATTACATTGATATTTGCATCGTCAATTAAAGTAATTCTCAATGATCATGGTGTTTCATCTATGTAAATGTCATCCTAAACTGATCATTATGGGACACTATGACTATATTTCACTTTATTTATTTTTGTTTTGTTTTCTCTGAAGTCTATAATTGCTTGTCTTCTTTTTCTTTATCTTGTTTATATTTACTTACTGCTAACTCTTTCCATAATTTCCATAAATTTTCTAGTATTCCACAAACTTCCCACACTATTTCATAAATTTCATCATGGAGAGGTCTAGCATGATTTAAAACTAACATTACCTGCTGGATGTCTTCCTAGAGATTTTTATTTTCCTTCTTTCTGGCCTCTTGAATGTCAGCTAAACACTGTCTACAACCCTAGGACTCTTCTTTCCCATCATTCCAGAAACTCCTTCTGTCTTCTTATGCATAAGACTTCTGTTTTCTGAATCTCATTTCATCACTTTTTAAAAAAAATTTAAAACTCTCCATTTCCCATTTTGTTGTAGTATACTTTCAGTAGTTTAGTTTATTTTAAAAGTGATAGTATGTAAATAAGCATGAAATTATTTGTCAGTAGAAAAATTAAGATTAAAATAGCAATAGATACAACCATACATTCTCAAAGAGTGAGAACATTTAAAGCATTGACAACACCAAACAAGAGCAACAATGAGGATCAAAAAAAAAAAAAAAAACACTCATTCATTTCTCATGTGGATGCAAACTCTTAGCCATATTAGAAAAATATTAAACAGCTGTGCATGGTACCACTTGTCTGCAGTCACAATCATGACATAGACAAAAACAGGAGGATCAGGAAACATTTTTTATCACATGACCTAGTAATTTTCCTCTTGTCAGTTGCCAAGGAAACATACTCTCACAAAAAAATCTGTACGCAGCCTTTTTTCCAACTGGAACCATGGAGACTGTACTAGAGAAGTAAAAGAAGGTTCCTGCTGTTCCAGAAACCCTTAAGTGCCTATAGCAGTCATTTATAATTGCAAAAACTCATTGACAACCAATGTTTCCTTTAGTGGTGATTAAATAAATAAACATTAGTAGAGCTAGACAATGAAATACTATTCAGCACTTTAAAAGACAATAAGCTAGTTATCAAGTCTTAAGAAGACAAAGAGGAATTTTATATGTATATTGCTCAGTGGAAGATGACAATTTTCAGAGAATACAGAGTATGATTTCAACAATATCGCATTCTGAAAAAGGCAGACTTTGGAAAAAAATCGTAGTTATCAGGACATAGAAGGGAAGTAAAAATGAATCATGTGACAGAAGATTTTTAAAACAGTGAAACAACTCAACAATAATACTCTCATGACAGATAAAAATACTATGCATTTATTTAAAGCTACAAAATATGGATTACCAATTACCAAGAATGAACCTGCTCATAAACTATGGCTTGTCAATGTGATTCACGGCATTTCTTCAGTGTTCCCATAGGAAGTCACAGCTGAACTAAGCTAAGGCTTAAAATGGACATTTTAAAAGAAGTTCTGCAAAGCTAAAATCCAAGTGGATCAAAGACCTCAACATAAAACCAGACACACTAAACCGTTTCGAAGAAAAAGTGGGAAAGACCCTAGAACTCATTGACACAGGAGACTACTTCCTGAATAGAACACCAACAGCACAGGCTCTAAGATCAATAAGTGGGACCTCATGAAGCTGAAAAGCTTCTGTAAAGCAAAGGAAACTGTCATCCGAACGAAACGACAGCCAACAGATTGGGAAAGGATCATTACCAATCCTACTTCTGACAGAGGGCTAATATCCAGTATATATAAAGAACTCAAGAAGTTAAAAAGCAAGAAACCAAATAAT
>CM053754.1:52935133-53002500 GCA_028658305.1 Pachyuromys duprasi
GAAAGAAAGAAAGAAAGAAAGAAAGAAAATAAAGAAATTGAAAAAAGAAAAGAAAGGAAAAGAAAAATGAAAAATAAAGACTGGAGAGCTGGCGCCCTCTTCAGGTGCATGGGTGCAGGAAGACAAACAAAACAAGTTCACATGTCCTTGTCTCTCAGTCATATAAAACGGACAACTGATCGACCTCAAAAGGAAAAAAAACAAAAATAAAAACAAAAAAACACCCCCCACATACACAAAACAACTGGAAACAGGCCCAGGCCCTTCTTTAACATAAACAACCGTTCGACCTTATATATATATTAAAAGAAAAAAAGAGTCTAGACCGGACATCTGCTTCTGTAAAACAAAAGACACTGTCATCAAAACCAAACGACAGCCTACAGACTGGGAAAGGATCTTTACCAATCCTACTTCTGTTTTTTCCATTGGCTCCTGTCCCTATGATTGTATACTTCACTCAGGTGACTCTCTTCTTCCTCCTCCTCCTTCTGGCTTTCTGAAACAGGGTTTCTCTGTGTAGCCTTTGCTGTCCTGGAACTCTCTCTGTAGATCAGGCTGGCCTCAAACTATAGAGATCTACCTGCCTGTTCCTCCCAAGTGCTGGGATCAAGGTATGCACCACCATCACCGAGCTCAGGTAACTCTTTTTAACCCTTAGAGTATAAATTGTCTGATGCTCTTAATAAAGTTGTATTTTGCATGAGACTTTAGTTGGCTTTGTTTTTAGGACCCATTCCCCCAGGTTTGTGCCATCAACTAGAGCAGTAAACATTTTGCATATCTGAACAAACACTGAATTTTCAAAAACTTTGTAGTCAAGTTCGTCTTGCAATTACTACCATATTATGAATAACAGGATTATTGGTGACCTTTGAGATAATGATGCTGACTTATATCCGAGGTGGAGGCTGTTTCACTTTGGATCCCTTTTACTGAAAGTTAAAATTAAAAGTAGCACTTGCATCCCACTCATTTTCTCCCACATAGTTTTGTACTCTGTATCTCAACTAGTGGAAATTTATAATGTATTCTGATAAGCCATGTATTTCAACAGATGTCTCGATTTCTTGCTAAAGTAAAAACAAAAATTCAACCAACAATGAGCACACTGTCCTCATTTAAGCACACATAAAGAGTTAAATATTGTGAAATGTGCCAATCAGTTTTACTAAACTCTAAACTTTCAGAAAAAGGGCTTGCAATTAGTGTTACATTAGAATTGCCACAGCTAAGCAATTTATGAATAAGGAAGACTTTAACTGATTTTGTGCTACAAGTACACAGTTAACATGCAGTTAGTGTAATGCACAGAAATTAAAGTTACGATTAAGGTGTCATATAGTAAGTGAAAAGCTTTAATGGTCTGTCTAGTGACAGAGCTAATAGCTAGTTTATGATGAATACAGTGAACAAAAAGGCTATTCTCTATGGCCAGTCTTAATCTGTGACTAGGACTTTGCAAAGGCAATATACAACTGTTCTTGGTTATAGAAACATATGAGAGACCAAAAAGAACAGCTGTATTTGAGATCACACAAGACTCTGCACATTTTTTCCCTGTGGCAGTCCATCAGAAATCTTGCTGACACACAAACTTGTACAGAACAAATGATCCTATTTAGAGTAATTCCTCTTTAATGTCTTACACAGGCCTACTTTTGTATTTTGACGAGTAGGTCTCTTCCATTTAAAACCCAAAGATAGATAACTCAAGTTTGATAACTTGATAAAATATATTATGCCAGCAGAAGAGGCTGAGTGGCAGATAACACCTGTGAAATCAGGTTGGTGAGCTTTCTCTATCCTTGAGGTCACCCTTGAGTCACTCCAGAAAATGAGCACTGTCTTAGTTGTGGCTGTCACTGCTAGTTTGGTACTTCACTTTATTCCCCGGTAAGAGGAGACACTGTACTCTTTGTTGATTCAAATGTCCCATCAATCCATGATTCTGGAAAACATCTCATACCAGACTGAAATGAACGTCATCTGGGCATACCTGCTTTCCTAATTCTATTTTATTGTGAGATTATATCTGGGCTAGTTTACTGGGAGGCACAGGAAGCAGTTGTGAGTTAAATGAAGCCAAATCTAGTACAGGTGAGCCAACTTCAAGCAAACTAAATGTTCCCTTTGTCGCAGGTAAATGGAAATGTGCACTCATTTGTTCCGTGTGCCTTGAGGGAATCCTTTCCCTTGCCTGTTTTTCACTGGTTACTAAAATGAAGGAGGTAACTTCACTCCATAACGCAGGGCCTGGAGTTGTTAAAAGTCTAGGAGCGGGAGAAACACCTTAGCTAGTGCTGGAGATGTGCTAATGATGCCTTCTCTTCAGGGTTATTGCCATAAAAGTGCTCAGCTATTAAGGATGCACCTGAAAAGCCTGGGCCACAAAATGTCTTCAGAGATCCCCCAGTAACATGTTTTTTTTCTGCTTTTGATTTTTTGAGGTGGAGTTTTTCCCATGATCTAAATTGGAATCATCTTGCCTCAGCCTGTTATGTGATAGACTTTTCTGGGAAGATGCAACAGGCACACATAGTGCAAACCCCACACCCATCATGTACACTCAGAACATATACATACATAAATGCAGACACCATACACACCTATTCATCCTAGAAAGGGAATCCACAACCAACCACTGTATACAACTTGGTGAACCAATGAGTTTTTGTTGAAGTTTTTAAGAGGAGTATGGGTGAGGGTAATTTATAAGAAAGAGGGATGCCTTTAAAACAATAATATTATCAAAAAGCTGCAGACCTGGAGCTCTGCACAGCTTTTGGGCAGACAGTGTTGAGATGCTCTCCTTTGGAAATTGTTTCATCAAAGTCTACTTACCAAGCAGTTCTTTACCCTTGAAGCTGTTAAGAAGCCTTTGGGAATCTTCCCAGTTTCTGCTTCTACAGACCTGTGACCCTCTGTTGACCTCTGGACTTTCATGCACAGCCCTCTCCCTCCAAGAGTGCTGTTTCAACTTAGAGGAAACTGACAAACAACATTCTCCCAAATACTAAAATTAGGTGTATGCACCACCACACCTGCCCCAAAGCTCATTATCTAGTTGATTAAACCTGGACAATAAGCCAAGACAGAAGACAGGAAAGAAAAAAAAACATTTTAATTTTTAAATAGTAATACATTTCCAGGCTGTTTTGCAATGAAGAATCATGTTACATTAGTTTAAAACTATGCATTAAGTATATTTCTTTAAACTCTAATTTTTACAAACACATAATGAAAGAAATATATATTTTATAAATATCTATTCAGAATAGGAATTATGAAGTGTTCAAAATATCAGGCCCAGATTTTTCCTCTGTAAATATATAAAATTCCCATATATTTCATATGAATTCCTCTTTAAGAGAAAAAAATTTCCTCTTATAAAGGCCAACTCAGTTTTCAGACACAATCAAAAGTAATAATATAAAAAAATGGAAAAGTTCTGTACAAGGGAATACAGATAGCACACAGGTAAATCCCATACCATACATGCCATTTGCGTTTTAAAAATGTTTTATAAAAACTGCCACTTAAAACAAATGTGGGAGCCTTTCCCTAACTGTGGAAAACACATAAATTATCACCCTCCCTCTTGGGTGATGAGGTTTCCACTGAAGGAGTTGGGGGAAGAGAAGCCTCCATATATGTTCCCTGAGGAGGGACCTGAGCCACAGAGGGAGAACCCCTCTTCTCTGGCAGGAGTTTTACCTAGTGGGCCATTCATGTTATTGCCCTTCACTTAGGAATATTCATTCCGGAAAAACAAATGACTGAGGGGGTGTTCAGATTACAGAAGCAATTAACAGGTCTCTTCCTGGTTGTTTGGTAACCAAACTCTAGAAGCCTGATTTATTACCAATGACAGTGAAGCACCCAGCCACCTGTTCCATTGCATACCCCAAGGCTGTCCCTTTGTCTTCCCTCTTCTGTTCTGAGCTGCTTTGTGTCTGCAGCAGGTTATTAACTACTGTCTCTTCTGACACTTCTTCTGGAAAGAACTCTTCAGGAAAGTACGATACACAGGGTCATCCACATACTCATTCTTAAGCCTGGAGCTCAGCACTCTTTGCCTCTTCCTCTCCCCTTGGATTATATCTGTCCCATAAAATGTGTCTTCAAATCGCATGTCGGAGGCTGTGGACTAAACACAGAAGGATATATTATTGTGTACAGAAACACTAGACACAGATCTGGTTCTGTCAGCTGAGATAGGGGCCGGAGGGTGGGATCTATCACAGGGTAGAAGGAACCTACCCAGAGCCTTATTCTTCCTCAACAGGTAGTTCTCACCCATGCCATCTGGCAGGGATGTGTGGCTCCATTTAGTCCTAATTTCTTTACTCTCAGGGAGATTTTCTAAACAAAAGCAAAATTAGAGTCTTCTCATTTTGAGTCTGCTGTAAATAAAAACTTCTAAAAAAAAAGTTATATATGTAGAGACTAATTAGAATGTGAGTAAGTACTGTGGAAAGATTAAAATGCTATAACCCTAAATTGGGAATGTTGGTGTAGCCTTTAATCCCAGCCCTGGGGAGCCAGAGTCAAGTCTATCTGTGAATTCAAGGCCTGCCTTATCTATACAAAGAAACCCTGTCAAAAAAAGGGGGAGCTATAGGCCTAAATGCTAATCACTAGCTCTAGCCCCTTAGAACAGCCTCCATGCCTTGCCCAGTTCTGTGTTGGAAGTAACATCTTGTTACCCACAGATAAAAACTTTTTGGAATCTATGACCTTAGCGGATTACTGCTCCCACCAACCCCAAAACTAACAATGTCATCAAATAACATCTTGGGTCTTTAGCAAAGCTTCCTCATTCTCACTATAGCTACCTCTCATATGTTCACTAATATATTTTAAACTTGCTTATGACTTTTTTGAACCTGCAAAACTATAAAACCTCATGAATATGCTTCCATGTTAAAACAGATAATTTTGGTTTTCCGAACTCCATGTTTCTGAGTCTTGGTGATGCAAGCTGCCTCCACATGAATCTGTTACTCTCTTTAGAATGGGAGGTGCAGGTTTTTACAACACTTTCTTAGTCTCCATCTACACTTGGCTTCTGCCCAAACAGAGAGGGGTAGAGGTAGGGTCACATCATTCTTAACTCATTCTGAATCTTATTCTTCTTTGTTCCTATCACTCTTCTCCATGAAACTAGTGTGGTTAACTCCCTAATTCCTAAGTCCTCTAGCAATTTTCTGTTGCTTAATTATTTCATTGGCCACCAGTTTGCTCACTTTTGATGTTTCAGTGTTTCACTGTCTTAGCTATCTGTTGAACTATAGTGCCTCAGATAGATATTTTTGGCTTCAATATCTGCACCTACTCAAAGGATGGTGACTAGATTTCTCACTCCAGCTCAGATCTCTTGGATCAATACCTGCATGTGCCTTTATCCAACAGGCACCTCAGACTGTCTGTTTCAGATGCTCTCCAAATTATCATGCACTCAAAGGCTTCTTCCTCCATCACTGCCCTTCTTAACTTCCTAAATGCCAATATCGTGATCATCTATACAGTCATCTGTCAAAAGTTCAATGGTACTGTAGATTTCCTCTTATTCTCACCCTGTCAGGAGCCCTCCATGTATTTGAAATAGTCATGATCCTGTATGCAGGGTCTCCCACGTCTGATTTTAAACCACTGCAATAAATGCAGTAGCCCCAATCTATCTCCCATTAAACCACTAGAAAAAAAAAGCTCTCTAGAAACACTAATTAAATAATTACAGAGGGCTACATGTACCTGTTGATAATCTTTTCATCTTCTACCTGCCCTCAAGATTGTCTGCACATTTTTAGGACCAAACTTTTACAACCTAGCAATCCTACTTCTTTTTCTGAGATCAGCCTCATTTCAGGGATTTAGACTTTCTGTGTGGGACAGTTTTTCTTCCATGGAAGAGTTTCTATCATAGGAAAGCTGGAGTTTCCTAGGAGCCCTGAATGTGAATGCAGTGATAGACAATGCATCAGATGTTTCTTAAGGTAAAAGAGATCAGAAACTATAAATCAAATGATGTATGTCCCAACACTAATGAACAGCCATGGGACTCAGCTACTGTTCAGTAAGTGAATCCTGAAAAGTGCAAGCTATTGCTAAGATTCTCAGGTAAAAACCAAATCTAGAGTTGACACTAAAACACCAATTTTGATTCCTGATTCCCTACTATTCTGGAATCTAGAATATGTTCTCCACTGGTTTAAGTAAGCTGAATGACTTCTAATGACAGTGACAGATTGTATATCTCAGGTTGGTGGCAAGGTAGATAGACTCTTACTTTTAGGAGTCAAAAACACATGGCCCATTGTGAAGAAGAGAAAAAACAAGGGAGCAAACACAAAGAAGCCTGGAAATTGAAATGCTTCAAGTTGGCAGGTGCATATATTTTCTGCCCACCAGCTCCTAAGACAGTTATACCAGGTGCCATGCTATTCCCTGAGTTCCCTAGAAAGTGCCATATTTCACTTGGGAAGGAAACTTATAAGCTGTGAGTTGGTTGGTTCTCTCTGTCATCAGAAAACAACCATTTTGTTTCAGTAACTCTTAGAAAGCACTTCCTCTGGCTTATATTTCACTTTTATAAGTGCTAAAGTTATAAAACATCTATGAAAATGTTACCACTGTGTAAAAATAGCAGAAATCTGCCTCAAACACAATAATAAAGTCAATTTACCAGCAGCTCTACTTAATTATGCAATGGTTGCCATGGTTACTCTGAGACAATAAAAGGTAATGGGGTTGTTTCTGAAGAGCGTACAAAAGAATCCAGCACAGTCATTAGGTGGTCGGCTAACTCTCTAACAACATTTCTCCTCAAGCCAGAATAATCCAAGGGAGGCAAAGTCACTAAAAGATGAAGCTTCAATAGTAAAGACTACTTATCAATCTTCCTCAAATTGAAAAAAAAAAATTTCAGCATAAAATGTCTTTTAATGAATTTTCCAATTACATTTGTCTCCCCAGCTTGAAAAGTATGAGACAACTTACCAGCAAGCTAGACCTACATGAAGGCAGGTTACTGACTGATGGGTACAGCAGTAACAAAGGTGGTAGGAACTGTAGTTCCAAGACTATTTCCTACTGGGCTCAGCTGCAGGGCATATACTTCATTCAGTATATTTTTACTTTACTGTCTAAGTTAAAGCTTTCTTTGAGAAGTCAGGCATGTGGCAAGGGGCATGAGGAAGACCACGAATTCAAAAAAACCCTTAGCCTAATAGTGTGTTAAAGGCCAGCCTAGCTTACATATGTATTTGTTTCAAAACAAAATAACACAACACACACACAAACAAACAAACTATAAGGAGCCTGTAAGACAGCAGAGCTGTCAGGAGCAAAACTGAGAGACATTTTGGTAATAGTGACTGGGTAATGCCCTTAAGGCATTGAGAGTTTGTAAGCAGAGCTGTCAGAGTTAGATTAGAAGATATTTTTAGTAATAGTAATAAATACCACTTTTAAGGCATTAAGTAGTGAAATTAAATAATATCAGTTGATTAACAGCCAGCGTGTGTGATGTTATGAAATAAAGTATAGAAATTAAGGTAAGGCCCTTAAGGCACTAGGTAATGAAATTAGGTAATGCCAGCTGATTAGCAGCTGGTGTGTATGAAGGTGTGATAAGCTAAAGCTATGACCTGAAAAAGTATATAAAAACTTCAGCCTGAGCCTATGTAGTTGTGACGGGCTAAACTCTTAAGTGAGGAGGCCGCAAGATTGCCAATAACCAGCCTATTCCCGAACGGCTGCTTTAAAAGCCCAGACCACCTAAACAAGCTGGCCCTGTGGGACCACCTTATCACACCGGCCCTGGAAGGTGGCTCCCGAGTAACCGCAGCTTCCTTTACATCTGAGGCCTGGCTGGAGCAGAGAAGCTCCGAGGCCCATCAAGTCATCAGAAGACGCGCCTGAGGTCCGGCAGGAACTGTGAAGTTCCAGGACCTAGAAGACAATGAAACACTGGAGGCAAAACGTGTCCGAGCCCGTACCTGCGGTCAGGTTGTATCCCCCATGAGATGTCTAATACGCTATGCAATGCTTAGATATTTGTGTGATTTGTGTGATTAAAGCAGCATTCAAAATCATCCTGGCTTGGCTTTTATCAATACCTTTCCGCCCTTGAATGGCGTCTCAGGTAAAGTCCTCCAGCATAATTAAGCGCTCATGACACAAACAAACAAAACAAACTCTGGGTTGAGGAAAGTATTCTCTGATAATTAACACACAGCACAAAATGATACTCAGGAACTTTGTTCAAATAAAAATACCCAAGAAGGCATCCTGGAATCAAGACCATATCTCTATGGAATAAAGAGTCTGTGTGTCTAGAGAAGAAAGAGAACTCTTAAGAAACATGAATGTGAAATCTCTAAGAATCAATTTGGCAGTGTGCACAGCAGTTACATAAATCAGAAAATCAAGAGACTTTCAAAAGGCTTCCTACTCTATTTTCCTAATATTTAGGGACTAAGACAAGTTAGAGAACAGCAAAACAAAGTGAAGAGAGTAGAAGGGAGCCTAGGGGAGATATGGATATGTAGTGAGGGGTGGTAACCGCTAACATTTTTCAGGTTTTCTTGAGAGACTTCAGTGCCTTTTAAGAAAGATTTGTTTTTATTTTATGTGTATGAGTGTTTTGTCTTCACATGTGTACAATGACTGTAGAGGAGAAAAGAGGGTGTTGGATACCCTGGAACTGGAATTATCCATAGTTGTAAGATACTATGTTGTTATGAGTACAAAAAGCCAAACACATGTCCTCTGAAAGAGCAGGGTGAGCTTTTAACAGTAGTGCCATCCTCTAGCTCCAGGCTTCAATATTTTAAAACACTGACAAGTTATGCAGGCTTCAGCAGAATTTGTCTCTATAACAAGTACACTTAGTTTTGTTTTTGCTCTAGTTATTATCTAGTTGTAGAGGAATTTTAATCCAGCAACATGGCTCCTCTGATTACATGCAAAGACCGTCTAGGTAGGTCTGTGTGATCTCACTGGAATGCAGACACGTCCTTAATACAAGCCTTTAATCCCAAACAATGAAGGTAAAGTTAGATTGTAGGAGGAAATACCCATATTTGAAAGTGATGTCTAATTGAGTGGCAGACAAAGTGACTAAGCAGAGAGGGATATGACAGAATAGGGTATGCCCAACTCTCACCAGAACAGACAGGAATGAGAGGCAACTTAAGAGAGCATCACAGAGAGAAGAGGCTGAATCAATTCATTCAGTTCTGGCAGTTCCGTTGGAGTCAGTGAGTCAGTTGAGAGTCAGTACAGTGGAGTTGTTTAGAGACAGTTTTACAGTTGTACAGAGAAAGGTTGCAGAGAGAGCAAGCAGACACAGGTGAAGCCATAAGAAGCCAGAGAAGAAGGAGCCAGAATATTAGAACAGATTGCCAAACTTATAAGGCCAAGCAGTGCTGACCGACAGAAGCCAGACTGAATCAGTCACCTTGGAGAGGAGTTTTGAGCCAGAACAGCTGAGTTGAACCAGAGCTCAGAAAGAGCTAGAAAAAGTGTGCTTATTTATATTAAGTATGAGAGGCTGAAAGCATTCTAGGGCTCAAGTAGATTGTATGGAGGCTAGAAGCTTCCAGGACTAGCCTACATTAGCAGATGGAGGCAGTAAGCCTCTGAGACAACAATTACATCTAGAGTATAAAAGTTACATTTATTTCTGGTGGCTAACCTATTCATTGGTTTGTTGTTGTTGTTTTGTTAAAATGTCCTCAAGAGTGTGTGCATATCTTCTGAATATCTCATATCGCACTGGGTGAACAGCAGTACTGACACTATCTCTTCTCCTTTACTTTTAAAGTCCTTCCTCTAGACATGCAGCTGAGAGAAAGTAAAAAGTAAACCATATAAACACTGCTTTTTTCCTGTTTCTAAGTTATGACTTGCATCCATCAGATTACAACAAGTTACTTTGGCTTTCTTCAAAATGAACCAAAAGCCCAAGGTTTTTTTCTTCTGGGCTTGGGAAAGCATAGAGAATAAGGACTTCACTGGAAGGTCCCTAAGTAGCACCTGTCATTTGCACTTACAAAACGAGCCTTTACTCTCTTGGGTAACTCTTCATCTAAAGTGTATATGTCTTCTCTCTTCATTGCTATCTGGGATCCATCTTCAAATTCAACCTAAAGAAAATGAGACATTGTGATATGTAGTAAAAACAGAGTACTGAACATTTCTTAAGAGTTCCAATTAACTTTGTGTGTGTGGCGGGGGTGGGGGGGACAAAGGACTGTAACAGAGCAAATACAGAATCAGGGAAGTTAGAAAACTATTTTCTTACCCACCTAAGAACAGAGCAGGCTGAAAAACAGTTAAGACTGTTGAACAGGAAAGACTTGAAATATGAACTATAAAATCTTTATCCCCCCAAAACCAAGAAAAATGAGGGCTGATTATGTGTCAAATCCAGCAGTATGGTGGGCTTGTCAGTACCATGTCTTATAAAGAGAAATTATCACCTGAAAGAAGAGACAGCCTACAAAAATGAGAGAAAGAATTTGAGAACTGCGTATTAGATGGAAATATTCAGAATACCCAAAGAACTACAAAATTTAAACAACAAAACAGACAAAACCGAAATCAAACCACCCGCTCATCAGTAAATGAGAGTGAAGTGAACAGATTATTTTTAGAAGAAATACAAATGCTCAGTATACTGAACTTGTTCAAACTCTGAGCTATCATGGAAATGCAAATTAAAGCTGGTCTGAGATTCTTGCTCCAGTTAGAATGGCTACTATCAAGCAAACAAAGAACAAATGCTAGTGAGCATGTAGAAAAAGCAGGAATCTTATACACATCTAGTAGAACTCTCAACTGGTACAGCCACTGTGGAAATCAACATAGAGGCTCCTTATAAAACTAAAAACAGAACTACCATATGATCTATGAGTACCATTCCTGGGTTCATCTCTGAAGACTAAGTCAACATACCACAAAGATATTTACACAACCATGTTTATTTCTGTACTTTTTCAAAGTAAAAACAGCAATAGCAAAGAAACGGAACTATAGTATATATCAATCAGCAAACAAGGAAAATGTGGCAAACACATTTTATTCATTATAAATAAAATAAAAATATGCCATTTGCAGGAGAATGGATGAAACTGAACATTATTGTGTTAAGCAAAGAAACCCAGACTCTTAATGACAAATATTGCATATTTTCTTTCATTTGTAGACTCTAGATTTTAATTTATTTAGGTCTGATGTTTGTATGTATGAGTGTGTAGTGATAAAAGTTGAAATGGAACCTTGAGAGCTAAAGATGGTATCTTAAGGAAATGGAGGAGAAAGGGCAATGGAATTCACATAAAACCAGAAGGAAGTTATTTGGGGGACAAAAGGGATAAGAAAATGGAAGATAGGGATGGGGGAGCAAAATTTAAGAACAAAGTATATTGACATTTTTCATAAATAGAATAAAAATATCCATTATTTTGTATGTTAACTTTAAAAAGTAATTTAAAACAGAAGTTAAAAGAGTTAATGCTCTTTGAAAACTTTTTATTTTTTTAATCTAGAAAAACTACACAAGAACAAAAAGCACCATTTCTTTTTCAGAGTTGAGACACTCTGCCGGAGTACTCCACTGGTGCTCACTGTCTGTATATTGTCCAGTTGCAAGTCTCTGTTAACTGTCACATACTGCAAGTAGTAACTTCTCTGATGAGGATGATCCATGCTCTGCTTAATCATTTCATTACTATGTTCCTTTAGTAGAATAATAGTAGCAGCTTTTCCCCTGGGCCCATGACCTATCTAGTCTCAGGTTTTTGGCCATTTGAGCAATGTGAGGTATGTGTTCCATCTCATGGATCAGGCCTTAAATCCAATTAAAAAATGGTCAGTTACTCATCTAACATTTGTGCTATTATTATACCATAATATCCTGCAGGTAGATTGCTGTTCTAAGTCACAAGGTTTGCAGCTGGATGATATTTATGATTATTTTTCTCCTCTGATAGTGTGCAGAGTACCTTCCAGTACCATGAAGACTATCATGAAGCTTCTAGTTAGGCCCCAGCTCAATTTCTTCATCTTCAGCAATAGGGTCTTACCATTAGGTTGTAGAAAATAAGCATTAGCCTTGGACATACCTGTGATGTTTATATTTGTGGGTGTGTGTTTTTGTGTGTGTGTATGGGGCTCCTTTGGCCAATGACTCAGCAAGATGTAAACAGTTCATAGCACTGGAGGTTTTAAATGGTGGCCGATGTATTTATTTACTTGGTGGTTTTAAGATATTTCTACAGTATGTTTACATATAGTTTTTAAAAAGGCCTTCTCCCTATATTTCCTACCTTAACCTGACCTCCATATTTACTTCTCTAATTCTATTTCTTCTGTTATCTCTTTAGAGCACATATTCTCATCCCTGTCCTTCCCCCTGGATCCTTAAATAGGAATATAAACTCTGTGGTTATTGGGAAAAACCACACATATACCAATTAACTGATACATTCACATATGAGAAAACATGCTGCATTTGTCTTTTGGGCTCTAGGTTACTCACCCAAAATTTGGAATAATTGTTTCTAGCTTCATCCACTTACCTACATTTTTTGGGGGGGGGGGGAGGAAGTCCTGGATGACCTCCCTATTGGTGAGTGTGGGATCTTGAAGTTATCCATTATTACTATATTAGGGTTATGTGATTTTAACTCTATGTTATTTTAACTATCTACTATTTCTTTTAGGAACTTAGGTACCCTTGGAATGGTGTATAAATGTTTAGAATTGTAAACTGAAATATCCTCTTGGTAGATTTTTCTTTTGATGAATACATAACATTCTTTCCTGACTCTTTAGTTTTTGTTTGAAGTCTATTTTATTTTTTTGACTTCATGACTATGGTACACCATGGGGATCTCTCTGATTATGTCTCCTGGGTGTTTTAAAATAGATGGGCATTTATCTAGCATTGATTATCTCTTGCCATAATTCAAAGACTGCATATGCTTTCAGATTTTTGTTTCAGTTCTTTCTTTCTTTTACCCTGGAGATTCTTAGGTTTGGTCCTCTGAACAATGCCAGGGTTCTTGGAAGTCAGGTTAATGTTCTTTTCTTCTCTTTTTCTTGTTTATTTTATTTTACATGGGACTGACTGTCATATTGCCTTAACTTTGTCCTCCATTCTTGCTATTCATTATTTTGCTTGGTTTCGCCTGTTGATCATCTACGTAATATTTTGATTGGCTCACCCATTTCTTGCATTTCTGTTTGACTCTTTTTCCTTGAGCTTTCCTTCCCAATTGCTGACCCTTTTCCACTTTAAGATTCTTATCTAGGTCCTGAATTGGTTTTCTTAGGTTCTCTACTTGGCCACTGATTCTTTTTAGAAATAGCACCCTGAGGCTGTCTCTGACATAAACTCAGTGGATGGTTCTTTGGTCACCTCCCCCTGGTGGGGCCTTGCCAGACCACAGAGGAGGAAGATGCAGCCAGCCCTGATGAGACCACATAGGCTAGAGTCAGATGGAAAGGGAGGAGGTCCTCCCTTATCAGTGGACTAGAGAAGGGACATATGCAGAAAAGAGGGAAGGTGGGTAGGACTGGGAGTAGAGGAGGGAGGGAGCTACTACAGGATACAAAGTGAATAAATTGTAATAAACAAATGAAAAAGAAGTACAGCTCTGAAATCTTTCTAGCGTTTCAGCTATCCCATTATCTACGACTTTTTATATTGGTGTATTGTAAACTTGTAAGATGTCACAGTGGCTTATTTTGATGATGTTGCATTTTTGTATCTGCCAGGATGGATGTGTCCTCTAGTCTTTATGTTCTTGTTCTTTCTCTGTTCATCTTTGTTTCATGTATAGCTTCAAGGTGAGCTGTGTTTGTTTGGGCTTATGTTCCTCTCTACCATATGGGAGAAGACAGACTACAGTTAAGTGTGTGTGTATGTGTGTGTGTGTGTGTGTGTGAATGTTTAGCAATCCCATGCAGAAAAAGACAACTATGTACTTTATTTATGTCTGATAAGGTTCTGAAACAGAAACAATAGGGTAATTTGCCACTGTGTGTTCTTACCAAGTCCCAACTGATTTTACTTTTATCTCATAGTGTTCTTGTCTGAGAATACTTGCATCTGCAGGTGAGCTGGGTCAGATTTCCTGACTTGTTAAGTTCTCCAGCAATTGCTCTTCTAGGCAGTAGCAGTGCCTATACTTTTTATATATCCTTTAGGCTACTCATTCTAGGTACTGGTAACAGGATCCTGTGGAGCACTTCTGCCAGTTTCCATGGCCAGCATAGCCTCAGCCACCACTCCAATACAAGTTAAAAAGCTTTCATAACTATTATTATTTTCCAAACTCAAATATGCCTCTACTTCATGGTATGTAAACATTACAAGTGTGTAAAAATACAATATATTTCAAAAGAAAAATATTTTCAATTCTTTTATTATATTAGTAAAATAGCAGCAAATAATTTGTAGTTTTTAAAAAAAATTTATGAGACCTTTAAAAAGAAAAAAGTCCATGAAAAGTCCATGATACTGGCTGAGCTGAAGCCAGGATAGTAGGTTCAGGAATATATCAACAACTGTTTTTGTAAAAGACAACACAAGTGGTGGGATAAGTAGACATTTGATATATTCCAATTCTTAAATCCCTTATGACTTACAACATCCAGCTTTTCTGATACTCTGTTTTTCATTTTCAATAAAGTGGTGCTACAAAAGATGACCCATATTATGCAGTGTTCTATGTTACAAATAAAACAGAGAGAGAAGCATAAATTAAACATGTTGTTGTTTTCATTTATATCCATGTACTACTAACATAAGATGAAGCTACAAAATAGGGTGGAATCAGGCTGTGGTTACAAAAATACTTCGCTGCTATTGCCTGGAAGTCTGAGAACGACAACAGGGTTCTTTCTGGCCTTATCCTATTTGCAAATGGTTCCCTTACCATTAAATTAGGCAAAGTAACTTTTCATTTACATATTTGATAACATAGCTTTAACTACCTGTGCTACCTTCTTTCATTTTAAATTACCTGAAATTTTTAAGAGAAAAAGACAGCTAACTAAAACAACACTAGCTGTCTTAATTTGTCTAAGTCTCATGTAGTCAGAGGCAAAACTTTACTACAAGCATGAACAACTGTTTCCTTTAATTAGGGCAGAGAAAAGAGTACTTTCTGACTCTTTTACCAGGGGTATACTCTTAGAAACTATAAAAATTATGTTCTTCTGCATAAAATAGTTAAAATTGGTTCACTGAATCATCCTCTCCCCTTATTTGTAGACTGGGAGTCATAAGGCCCATTTTGCAAGACTACTGTGAGAAGCAAACACACACACAAATACGCACATACATAAACACAAACACTCATAGACATATACAATCACACAAACAGAAACACACATATACAGACATAAATATGGACAGACACACATGCATAGATATGTTCCCAGACATAAACATAGACACAGATAAACACATAGCCATACTCATACATAGTCAGATATATACATACACACAGAGCCACATACATAAACACACAGATACACACAACCAGAAATGTAAGCACACACACACAAATGTACACAGATTTAGCATATTTTGCACTGTGTACCCGGTATTTGTCTCTATCCACATTAATGAATGTCTTGCTTATTCTATGGTGAAGCTGAAAGACAGAAAGCACAAAGTGACCTCAAAGGGCCATTTAGTTTAATGAGGAATTTTATACTACTTGTATTTAAAGAGATAATTTTAATACCAGCTTTGATTTTCATCGACTCTGTATATATTCCTGCACTTTTATGTTTTGGGGCTAACACACTGATTACTAATTAACCTGCATTTTAACAAGTGGTACTTTTATGGAACAATCAGCTTTGTTACATAGGTTCACTATTACTCTCTTATTTATTTATTAATTATTTTTCTATTAATTACAGTTTACTTTGTATCCCAGCTGTAACCCCCTCCCTCAATCCCTCCCAATTCCATCCTCCCTCCCTCATCTCATTCCTGCCCCTCTTGAAGTCCACTGATAGGGGAGGTCCTCCTCCCCTTCCATCTGACCCTATCTTATCAGGTCTCATCAGGACTGGCTGTACTATCTTCCTCAGTAGCCTGGTAAGGCTGCTCCTCCCACAGGGTGGGTGGTCAAAGAGCCAGGCACTGAGTTCATGTCAGAAACAGTCCCTGTTCCCTTACTAGGTAACCCACTTGGATACTGAGCTGCCACAGGCTACATCTGAGCAGGGGTTCTAGGTTATATCCATGAATGAACCTCGGTCCTTGGTTGGAATATCGGTCTCAGAAAAGACCCCTGTGCCCAGATACTTTGGCTCTGTTGCTCTCCTTGTGGGGCTCCTGTTCTCTCTAGGTCTTAGTAACTAACTGTTTTTGAATGATATATTAATGCTTTTTGTAGGAATCTTCTGTATTATTCAGTCCACTTGTGAGGTTTATTTAATTGTGAACAATCCGATACAAAGATATAATAGAACTTATGCCACCATACATAATCCTAAAATACATGTGCAGAAAGATTGAAAATGACCAACAGTCTGCACGAGTCACCTACTTGCTAACTTTTAGGCTTGTTTGCTGCAATAAAAACACAGCAGCCAAAACAAGTTGGGAGGAGAGGTTTTATTATACTTCTACACCACTGTCCATTACTGAAGGAAACCCGGGCAGAACTTCAAGGCAGGAACTAAAACAGGGACAGTGGAGGATCAGAGGATCACTGCTCACTGGTCTCCTCAGCCTGCTTTCTTCTACAACTCAGGAATATCTGCAGTGAATGGCATAACCACAGTGGGCTAGGACCCACAATCAAACACTTATTGAGAAAATATGCCATAGTTGCTTACAGGTCAGTCTTATGGAAGCTTTTTCTCAATTGAGAATCCTCTTACCAGATAACTCTGGCTCTTGTAAACTTGACAAAAAATTAAACAGGATATCAACTCTCATGGGATTTCCTAGACCATGAAAAACGGTTCTCTTGTGTGTTCTAAACTTCTTTGAGCATCTCTTACTTATACTGTTTTCTAGTGCCTGGTACCCTTATCTTACAATGTATTCTTTCAGTTAAGCCCTTGGCCCTTAGCAGCTTGTTAACTTTCTTTACTCAAACTGCTGTCTTATTATTCTTAAGCTGTTTGCAACTTATCAGGTCTGAATCTTCTTGTTTCGTTTCTTTCTTCTGTTTTTACTCTATCATTTACACTAGAGTATTGATTTGTGATATGGTGCTATATCTGTTTTAAAGTTCTCTAAGAAATATGAATGCACATGTGCTACCCATGTTGTGCTATCCATGTTGTTGTTCTCTCTTGTCCTTTAACCCATCTTTACTGCTGGTAAAAACAGAATAATTTCAGTTTAATTGCATATTCTTTAATATTAAAATTGGGTAGAATTCCCTGGTGAGCAGAATACCCTCTTGATAATTTCACCTTTTCCTAAACAAGTATTTTGTTAAACTTGAGTAGATAACAATTCTAAGATTCTTAGAATACCTGTGCCAATGCTTCACTGGCTTAGGTTTATCTGAGACGCCTAGGTTATGCTTCTCTACCCAAAAAGCAAGTCAGAGGCTGCTGGGTTGGACAGCCATCATACAGCTACCACAAAAGTAATACATAATACTGTATCAACTTGGAAAATGATACACTGATTCATTCATTCATTCATTCACTCATTCATTCATTCATTCCTGTAGTGCTTATGATCAAATCCAGGGCATTGTACATGGAAAGCAAGTGTTCCACTGCTGAGCTATAATGCCTTAAACTCCATGTTCTGATTTAAGGAGAGATGAACCAACTCTCATAGTGAAAACAGCCTACTCTCTTGTAGTTGAACTACTATATAGTTAAGTTAGTATTTAACAATCCATTTTCCATTGTTAGTATTTCTCAGTTTCCTACCAGGTAACTAAACTGTAAATTTAGTTGAAACCTTGGCTGTCAGACATTGAAATTTTGCCTCTTTCTCAATTAAAAAAAAAAATTCACCCCAAAGTTATGGGGGGGGGTGATCCACAGCATACTCATGTTTTCTCCCTCTATTACTCCTGTCCATCTCACCAAACATCATAGAGAGAGCAGAACCCACCTGATACATGTAGGCAATATTTGATCCAAGATACTTTGCCCCATAAAGTTTACCATCAGGCCATTTGACTTGAATGACTTCTCCCTCAGCAGGAGGGCCCAGCTTCACACAGTTTCGGCTCTGCAGAATTAATAGAAAAGTGTTTTAAAGCAAGTGCCTAAGTAATTGTATTTGGAACTTAGTAAATGACGAACTCTTGGCAATTAGGAGTAATTGCCCTTGTGTTTTATGGCTTGTTGTCTTGCTTGGGTATTCAGGGAAGAGATATGAGACAAAGGAGCACTTAAAGATTTAGCCTACACCTTAAAGTTGCGAAGCAGACCTATAAGACAAGCAGAGAAACAAACAAACCAACCAATACACCACCACCAACAAAAAACCACCAGCACTTTACAATTGCTTTTTGACAAAGAATTATCCAGGCAGAATCTCAAATAATATATGTAAAGTATTTCAACTGATAAAGAAACCAGCTAGTGATTCATAACATCCAATATTTCTTGTAGAATTTCACAATTAACAAACTGCTTCAGCATAGATACAATTTGATCTTTATAATTACTCTTTAAAGTAGTCAGAATTTTTTACATAATATTTTTATGTATTCTTTAAGAATTTCAGACATTGTAACTTTTTAAATCACATTCACCCCCTTCCCCACATCTTTCTGGATCCATCCCCATCTTCCTATTCATCCAACAAAGATCTCTCTCTCACGCTCTCTTTTTTTTTCACCCATGAAGTCAAAATTGTGTTGCCTAATTGTGTTGGGTACTGAGGTTGCCTTGAAGTGTGATTGACTATCGGGGTCATACCACTAAAGAAAACTCTCTCCCGTTACAGTGGCCATCAGATGCCAGTACTTACTGAGGGGAGGTAGGACGAGATGCCGGGATCATACCACTGAAATGGCACATTATTATCCATGTATAACTGACAGCAAAACTAAGCCTCCGAGGGACTCCTCCGCTATAAACAGAGGTGAATGTCAGGTAAGCTCTGAAAACACTGGGAGTAATGCACCTCAAAGTGAGACTTGAGAGAATTGATTCAGGCACCAGAGAAAAGGCAAGGGATGGAAGGGACATGGCCGATGTGGAGCAGGTGAGACATGCTATGTCTCAGTTGCCTTATAAGACCTCCGTTCTCAAACATGATTGCTCCTGCTGGTATCATATTAAGTGAGCAGGTCTATTCAGGTATCTATCTTCAAGTGTTTTAGAAGCCCCACAAACATTATAGAAAACTTTCTGTCATTTGGTGTTTTGTTTCATGTCCTCTCCACTAAGACAACTGTGAACAAACTCCCCAGGTATTTTCATTCTGAAAGCTAACTTCTGCCAAGAGGATGTATGTGTCAAATAGTAAATATTCTCAGAGTGTATATCACTCTGGAAGACAGAAATGCATATCAGACAAATCAAGCGATAAAAGCTACCTGAAAATATCATGTGGTTTAAATGAAAGACAGGGACATATCTGGTTGTTTACAACTGGAAACACGGAACATATTTCTTTTACTATTAATAAAAACTCTGCCTTAAAAAGGAATGGTCATTTTATTGTCAAGTTAGGACTAAGTATGAAAAGCCCAGATGTTCATTGTTCTACCTGGAGACTGAAAGAAAAATAAATACTTTTCATGTTAAAAACAGATTAAAGTGGGGCTGGAGAGATGGCACAGAGGTTAAGAGCACTGTCTGCTCTTCCAGAAGTCCTGAGTTCAATTCCCAGCAACCACATGGTGGCTCACAAACAGCTATATTGGGATCTGATGCCCTCTTCTGACATGCAGGTGTTATGTCCAAATAGAATATTCACAAAAATTAAATAAATAAATAACCAACCTTAAAAAAAAGATTAAAGCAAATTTTGACTACAATTCTAGAAAAGATAATAAAAAAATAATTGAAAAGAAGGGGAAACATAAATAAAAATTCACAGGAAACCAACAAATAGCAAGAAAGATAATCAAAAGAGATCCAAAACACACCAACAACAACATGACAAAAACAGACATACATCATTCAATAATACCTAAATATTAACTCTCTCAATTCTTAATAAAACCACAAAGACTAAAGACTGAATTAGAAAACAGTATCCATATTTTTGCTTCCTCCAGAAACACATCTTACCACCAGTGACAGAATGCACTTTAGGTTTTGGAAAAGGGTATTCCAAACAAATGGAATTAAGAAACAATATCCAAGAAAACAGACTTAGAACAAAAACTAGTTAGAAGACATGAGACGCATCAGCTTCCTCATTCTTAGTGAAGGAAAATCCAACGAACAGATTAAATTCTAAACTATATACACCAAAAAACAGGGTATCAAATTTTGTAAAGTAAACATTAGATCTAAAAATCACATATTGACCCCAAATCAATGACTGTTAATAACCTCAATACCTCCACAACAGAAAGGTAATCCAGAAAAAAAAAAAAAAACATAAAACAAAACAAAGAAACTTTGGAGTTAAATGATATAGATCAAATGATCCACCCAAACACTAAATAATATACATTCTTAGTTCATGGAGCAGTATCCAAAACCAACTGCATGGTAGGAAAAAAAAGTAAGTCTTGATAAATATAGAAAAGTTGAAATCATATCAGCAGCATAGGAATTATAGAAAGTACCCAAACTGATGGAAGCTAAACAAGATACCACAATTAGGTACCCCCCCCCCAAAAAAAATCAAGAAAAACCTATAATTGGATGAAAATCAATACCAAAATATAGGGGACAAATGAAGTTTGGTCTCCATGAAAGTACGTAACAGTAGCTACATTAAAAAACAACAGCAACAACAAAACAAAACATTTGCTCACCCACATTCGGAACCTGGAAACAACCCAGATGTCCCTCAGCTGAGGAATGGATACAGAAATTGTGGTACATTTACACAATGGAAAACTACACAGCGATTAAAAACAAGGAAATCATTAAATTTGCAGGCAAATGTTACATCCTGAGTGAAGTATCCTAGAAACAGAAAGACACACATGGTATATATTCACTTAAAAGTGAATATTGGACATAAGGAAAATCATACTAAAATCTGAACACCTAAGGAAGCTGATCAAGAGGGAGGACCCTAGGTAAGATGCTCAATCTTCATTCAGAAAGGCAAACGAGATGGACATCAGAAGAGGGAGAAAAGAGCGACCAGGACAGGAGCCTAACACAGAGTCTCTGAAAGACTCCACTCATCAGGGTATCAAAACATATGCTGAGATTCATAGCCAAAGTTTTTGCAGAGTACAAGGAATCTTGTGAAGGAAGGGAGAGATAGAGGAACATGGAGGAAACAGTAACTACACAAGGAAAGAAAAAGAACCAAAAAGTCCGGGCACAGGTCTTTTCTGAGACTGATACTCCAAACATGGACCATGCACGGAGATAACTTAGAAACCCTGCACAAAAGTGGCCCATGGCAGCTTGGTGTCCATGGACTGGCTCTTTGATCACCTCCATCTGAGGGGTAGCTGCCTCACCAGTCCACAGAGGAGGACTGATGGAAGAGGGTCCTGATGAAACCTGATGGACTGCAGTCTGATGGAAGGGGAGGAGGACCTACCTTGTCATTGGACTGGGGGAAGGGCATGGGAGAGGGAAAGGGAGGGAGGAAGGGTAGGATTGGCTAGAGAGGGGGAAGGAGTCTGCAGCTGTGATGCAAAATGAATAAACTGAATTCATAGAAATAAAAAATAAAAATATTTAGGGATCTCAAATTAACATTAAATGATTCAACAAAGCCTGAGGAAAAAACAGAACAAAAACAACAAAAATAATTTATTTTATTTGCATACAGGCTTTATTACTGTTTTGGTGCTTTATACATTTTTAAAATTTTATTAATTTCAGTTTATTCACTTTATATACCCCCTGTAGGTCTCTCCCTCCTCCCCTCCCAATCCCACCCTCTCTCCCCCTTCTCCACCCATATCCCTCCCCAAGTCCACTGATGGGGGAGGTCCTCCTCTCCTTCCTTCTGATTCTAGTCTATCAGGTCTCATCAGGACTGGCAGCATTGTCTTCTTCTGTGTCCTGGTAAGGCTGCTCCCCCCACAGGGGGAGGAGATCAAAGAGCAGGACAATCAGTTCATGTCAGAGACAGTACCTGTTCCCATTACTATGGAATCCACTTGGACACTGAACTGTCATGGGCTATATCTGTGCAGGGATTCTAGGTTATCTCTATGAATGGTCCTTGGTTGGAGTATCAGTCTCAGAAAAGACCCCTGTGCCCAGATTGTTTGGTTCTGTTGCTCTCCTTGTGGAGCTCCTGTCCTCTCCAGGTCTTACTATCTCCCCCTTCTTTCCTAAGATTTCCTGAACTCAGCCCAAAGTTTGGCTGTAAGTTTCAGCATCTGTTCTGATAGTCTGGAGGGCACAGCCTTTCAGAAGTCCTCTGTGGTAGGCTGCTGTCCTGTTCCTGCTTTCTCCCTCTTCTGATGTCCATCCTCCTTGCCTTTCTGAATGGGGACTGAGCATCTTAGACAAAGTCCTCCTTTTTGATTAGTTTCTTTAGGTGTACAGATTTTAGTATGTTTATCGTATATTATATACCTAATATCCATTTATGAGTGACTATATTCCCTGTGTCTTTCTGCTTCTGCTATATCGCACTCAGGATGATCTTTTCCAGTTCCCACCATTTACCTGCAAATTTCATGATTTCCTTGTTCTTTTTATTGCTGAGTAATATTCCATTGTTTAGATGTACCACAATTTCTGTATTCATTCCTCAGTTGAGGGACATCTGGGTTGTTTCCAGGTTCTGGCTATTACAAATAAAGCTGTTACAAACATGGTTGAGCAAATGTCCTTGTTCTATACTTGAACATCTTCTAGATATATGCCTAGGAGTGGTATAGCTGGATCTTGAGGAATCACTATTCCTAATTGTCTGAGAAAGAACCAGATTGATTTCCAAAGTGGTTGTACAAGTTTACATTCCCACCAGCGATGGAGGAGGGTTCCCCTTTCTCCATATCCTCTCCAGCATGTGTTGTTATTTGAGTTTTTAATCTTAGCCATTCTGATGGCTGCAAGGTGAAATCTCAGGGTCGTTTTGATTTCCATTTCCCTGATGACTAAGGACATTAAGCCTTTCTTTAAGTGTTTCTCTGTCATCTGATATTCTTCTAATGAGAATTCTCTAACTCTGTACCCCATTTTTTAATTGGATTAAGTGATTTGTTGCTGTTTAACTTCTTGAGTTCTTTATATATTTTGGATATTAGCCCTCTGTCAGATATAGGGTTGGTGAAGATCCTTTCCCAATTTGTAGGCAGTCGTTTTCTTCTGAAGACAGTGTCCTTTGCTTTACAGAAGCTTTTCAGTTTCTTGAGGTCCCATTTATTGATTGTTGCTCTCATAGCCTGTGCTGTTGGTACTCTTTTCAGGAAGTTGTCTCCTGTGCCAATGAATTCAAGGCTTTTCCCCACTTTTTCTTCTAACATGTTGAGTGTGTCGAGTTTTATATTGCATTCTTTGATCCACTTGAACTTTAGTGTTGTATAGGGTGATAAGTATGGAACTATTTGCATTTTTCTTCATGTAGACATGCAGTTAGACCAGCACCATTTGTTGAAGATGCTGTCTTTTTTCCACTTTATGGTTTTGTCATCTTTTTCAAAAATCAGGTGTCCATAAGTGTGTGGATTTATTTCAGGGTATTCTATTTGATTCCACTGAAGCACCAGTCAGTTTCTATGCCAGTACCGTGCAGTTTTTAGTATTGTTGCTCTATAGTACAGCTTGAAATCAGGGATGGAGATATCTCCAGAAGATCTTTAATTGTAGAGGATTGTTTTAGCAATTCTGGGTTCCTTGTTATTCCATATAAACTTGAGAATTTTTCTTTCAAGGTCTGTAAAGAATTGTGTTGGAAATCTGATGGGAATTGCATTGAATCTGTGTATTGCTTTTGGTAAGATGGCCGTTTTTAATATGTTATTCCTGCCAAGCCATGAGCATGTGAGATCTTTCCATCTTCTGGTATCTTCTTCTAATTCTTTCTTCAGAGACTGGAAATTTTTTTCATGTAAGTCTTTCACTTGCTTGGTTAGGGTCACACCAAGGTACTTTATGTCCTTTGTGGCTATTGTGAAGGGTGTTCTTTCCCTAATTTCTTTTTCAGCCCTTTTGTCTTTTGTGTATAGAAGGGCTACTGATATTTTTTTTTTTTAGTTAATTTTGTATCCAGCCACTTTGCTGAAGGTGTTTATTAGCTGTAGGAGTTCCCTGGTAGACTTTTGGGGGGTCACTCAGTATACTATCATATCATCTCCAAATAGTGATACTTTGACTTCTTCCTTTCCAATTTGTATCCCCTTGATCTCTTTTAATTATCTTATTGCTCTAGCAAGGACTACAAGAACTATGTTGAAGAGATATGGAGAGGGTGGGCAGCCTTGCCTTGTATCTGATTTCAGTGGAATTGATTTAAATTTCTCTCCATTTAGTTTGTTATTGGCTATAGACTTGCTGTATATTGCCTTTACTATGTTTAGGTATGTGCCTTTTATCCCTGATCTCTCCAAGACTTTAAAAATGAATGGATGCTGAACTTTGTCAAATGCTTTTTCGGCATCTGAGATGATCATGTGGTTTTTCTCCGTCAGTTTGTTTATATGGTGGATCACATTGATGGATTTCCATATATTGAATCATTCCTGCATGCCTGGGATGAAGCCTACTTGGGAGTGTTTTTTGTTTTTGTTTGTGTGTGTGTGTGTGTGTGTGTGTGTAGACTCTGGTAGGTCTTCAGTTGATATTCAATAATATATCAGAAGCACAAACTGTACTCTAGAGGTAAAAACAAAAGAATCCCAATGTTAAATGTGTAGAAGAGAATTTGATCTGATCTGGAAGGAATTGTAGGAGTGGGTGAATATGATCAAAACACATTATACATAATTTTCAAAGAAGTAATGAAAAATTGAAAACAAAACAATGTTTACAAAAATTGTAAGAAAGAATATAAATATCTTAGAACCATATAAGGACTGTGAAAGAGGAGATTTAGTTTGTAGAAAACCAAGAGACTTTCTTCCTCTAAAAACACTCAGACCAGCTCACTTCACTTTGTGAGGAATGAGTACCATAAGACCTCTTCTCAATGTGGGATCCTAAAATGGGACCCATATAAGACTGAAAAGTTGGCAGGGTCAAAGAGCTATGTGACTCAGGTGATTCTTTTTAAACATTCTACAATTTAAAAGCAATTATATGAATGTATATAAACTGCCAACAAGTTCTTTCTTAATATAGCCTTATAATTCTTATTCTGTTCCTTGAGTAAATAACATCTTTGTTGTAAAATTATAAGCATTCAAACCTTAACTAATACATTTTTCAGTTGCTGTTTATACCCTCTGAGGTCATAAAGATATGTTTGCTACTTGTTGTACTTTCACTACGGATGTGTCAATCCAAAGAAACTCTACTATAGCCGCATTTCCACAAACATGAGTATCTGGACCTGCCAGTGAGCTAGAAGCTAGTATATTAAACCTATGTGATGATGGGCACAGTGGTGCATGCCAGTAATCCTAGCAATCAAGGAGGCAACGGCAGGCAGATTTCTGTGAGTATGAAACTAGCCTGGTTTACAAAATGAGTCCAGCATAACCAGTGCTACTCAGAGAAACTCTGTCTCAAAGAACCAAAACCCAAAACAAAACAAAACAAAAACCATATGTGACAATTAAGAGAAATAGCAATCCCATCCAAGAGTGGATTTCTGCTTATGACTGAGCTAAGACACTGGCCCAGAGTATCTCATAGCACACTGTAACCCAACTCAGAGAATGAGATTCATTACCTAAAGAGAAAAACCCAAGTGACGTCTCATTATTTGAATTCAGAAGGACTGCAGAGTCCTAGGGCTCTTACTGGGAGCTGTGAAAGGGTCCCCTAGAAGTTGCTGCCCTTGTTGTCTTAGTCTTGTCCCCACATCCCATACCTATCACTATTTTAACTCACTTAAGCCATGGAGCAGACCATCTCACCTAGGTATATAAAAGATCAGCCTAGGTATATAAAAGAAATGTAAATGAACTCCTAAGTAGTTCAGGACATCTAGTTTGAAGCTTATGTGACCTGGAACATAATGACGCTAACAATTGCGGGGTAATTACCTGTTCCTTACTGGACTGTAGGTAGCAGGGATTAACCAGACTGACTGGAAGCAATGTCATAATTGCTATGACTCTATTAAGTACTCGGCTGTCCAACATCTGAAATACCTTCTAACAGTGACTCAGTGAAAAGCAGAGCTGCCCTGTCCTGACAGATACTGAGATGTCACACACTACTCCCCAGTTAATTAACAATAAGTGTTCGGCTAGTTAGTTGCAGCCGAGTAGGAACTGAAACCTACAATCAGATCCCCACATTTTCTTCTAAGAGGTTTAGTGTGTCTAGTTTTATGTTGAGGTCTTTGATCCACTTGTACTTTAGTTTGGTGCAGGTTGATAAATATGGATCTATTTTCATTTTCCTATATGTAGACATCCAGTTAGAGCAGCACCATTTGTTGAAGCAAAAAATCAGTAATCCCAGTAAAAAATGGAGTACAGGGGAATATCAAATGGTAGAGAAACACTTAAAGAAATGCTCAACATCCTTAGCTATCTGGGAAATGCAAATCAAAATGACCCTGAGATTTCACCTTGCAGCCATCAGAATGGCTAAGATCAAAAACTCAAGTGACAATATATGCTGGAGAAGATGTGGAGAAAGAGGAACACTCCTCCATTGCTGGTGGGAATGTGAACTTGTACAACCATTTTGGAAATCAATCTGGCGCTATCTCAGACAATTAGAAATAGTGCTTTCTCAAGATCCAGCTCTACCACTCCTAGGCATAAATCCAAAAGATGTTCAAGTATACAACAAGGATATTTGTTCAACCATGTTCATAGCAGCTTTATTTGAAATAGCCAGAACCTGGAAACAACCCAGATGAGGAATTGATACAGAAACTGTGGTCCATTAACACAATGGAATAGCACTCAGCAATTAAAAACAAGGAAATCATGAAATTTGTAGGCAAATGGTGCAAACTGAGAAGATCATCCTGAGTGAGATATCCCAGAAGCAGATAGTCACGCATGGCATATACTAACTTATAAGAGGATAGTAGACATATAATATAGGATAAACATACTAAAATCTGTACACCTAAAAAAGCTTAGCAGGAAGGAGGACTCTGGGTAAGATGATCAGTCCTTACTCAGAAAGGCAAACAGGATGGAAATCAGAAGAGGAAGAAAACAGAGAACAGGACAGCAGCCTACCACAGAGGGCCTCTGAAAGACTCTATCCAGCAGGGTATCAAAGCAGATGCTGAGGCTCATAGTTAAACTTTGGGCAGATTGCAGGGAATCTTATGAAAGAAGGGGGAGATAGAAAGACCTGGAGCTCCACAAAGAGAACAACATAATATGTCTCCATAAGTTGCTGGTCAGAAGGGTCCCAAAGGTCCCTCAAATCAACACGACTTGTCCTTACTCTTAGTTGTTTCACAGTGCTTGGAAGGTGCTATGCAGGGTTCAGAGTGAGAAAGTTATCCATTCTCAACAAGCTATGTACCAGTGTGTTACAATATCAACCTGCCAGGCAATTGTGCTCAATAATGCAATAATGGTAAGATTGTTATTGAGATAACCAAGTACTTTCTGATTAGATTTGAGCCCCATTTTGTATGAGGGAATTCATTCATGGTACTACAAACCTGCAAAAGCCCACAGCTGGGTAGGTCATTGTCTAAATGAAGGCACATACTACTGTGATTTTGCTGACAAAATATATTTCAAAAAAGCTTTCTAAATATTTATGCTTATACTCACAGATTACTGCTTTCAGCTTTGATTATTAGAGAAGCTTCTTTCCTATCCTGAATCCAATTAATGTAGAGACTTGTAAGTAGTGCTAAGAATAAGTAACTGTTGAGTGTTCAGCCCTCTATGGCATAACTATGTAACCTCATTCTATACTCAGGAAATATTACAGAGCACAGGGTTAAAAATTTTTATAAATATAAATTTTTATAGTTATATAAATAAATGTTATATACATACCAAATATGTTATGTTATATACACATATGTATGTATATATATATATATATATATGTATATACACACACACACCAAAGATGGAAAAATGTTGTAAAATGCTGTTTCCTAAAAAGGACATGGCTGTTATACTCATGAAATCACAGAAGCTAAAGTTTCTTGCACAAGAACTGCACTAAATAGAGCCTGTCAACATTGCATGATAGATTGGAACTTGAGGCCACACACCTCTCTGAAAAGGTACTTGAAGTTAATATACACTGTGGATAAGTGTATATTAATTATTCTAATAATTAATTTAATCAATTTATAGCCTGATAAGGAGTCCTTCAGTGTCAGTTAGACGTGCTCCAGCTCCAGTAAGTAACCTAACATCCATCATCATGACACCAAACACACACACACACACTCACACTCATATAATAAGAGACGTCTTCGGAAAAAAATGTTTTAGCACTAATGGAGAGAGAACAAGAGAGGATAATATTAGATGTGTATGTTCAAAATACATTACACGAAGCAGATTATTAATTACTAATAGAAACCTCAATAAATAATGGATTTAAAATAAAATTTTTGATAATGCAATCTGAAATGATCCAATTGGAAAAATATTAAGGAGAAAGCGAAGGATAAACTTAAAAAACAATACAACCCTTTTTATTGTTTATAAACAGAAAACTTATTCATATGGAAACCATACAAGTGATGAATTTGAAAATCATATAATCACATATGATTAATAACTCTCCAGATATAAATAGTAACATTTTTGTGTATTTCCTTTGAAGATTTTTCCTTTACATATTTATACACACTGAATATATACAAGTTCCAAGTTTTTATAATGGTCTATATATGCTGCAAAAAGGGGCATCTTTGATAAAGGGTGAGAACTGATAAAGGGTTGAAAGTTACACTAATCTATGGGTGTAAGGATAACTATTTAGAATGAAATTAGGAATTATACTGGTTTAGGAAAGCGACAGCAACAGTGTCCCCCATAGGGGTTATGACCTTACCAGCTATAAAATGTTGGCTAGGTTTCCAGTACTAGGCATGAATTCCCTCCCATTGAGTCGGCCTAAGTGTCATTACTGCACCCTTTGGACATCTTGCTGGTCACTGCTATGGTATGTAGGCTTTACAGCTGTGTAGCAGTATAGGAGTATTGACTGCTTTCTTCCTTGGCAGCTTGCATAAGCACCTTCTGAATCTATGAGAGCTAGTCCTCAGAGAGGAGGCTTCCTGGCCAGTTTTAGCTCAATTCCTCTATGTCCTGTGTTCAAAGCACATGTGGTGTATCCACAACAGGGTCTTAACTTCAAGTTCTAAAAGGCAATCAAGATCAATGACAACAGCCCATGTTATTTTGGGAATTTCTTAAAGTCCTCTAAACAAAAAATGGCCAGGAGGTTTCCCATGACTGAAGCTGGGGTTTTTGGTAGCTAGTCTATTGCTCACTAGGAAGATATAATCATCCTTCTTAGGATGCTTCTTAAGAAGCATAACTGTATCCATCCACTCATCTGTCTATCCAACTATCTATCCATCTACCCACCATCCATCCAACTACCTACCATTTACCCACCCATCTATGTATGTATGTGTGTATCTACGTATCTCACACATGTATTTTGTAAATATATACATTTACAAACATATAAAGTGTATACATGTTACGTAAACACAAAACTGGGCTTTATAAAAATGTATAATTTATTACACCAGACATTATTGGAAAGGGAAGAGACTAGGTAAAAACTGGAGAAAACGTTGGCATTGATTTGGAGCTACTATGTATTCAAATGTTAAGTGCTTAACCCCCAAGATCCTTATTATCCTATGAGCAAATTCTCACATATGCAAAATGACATAGTGCAAACCTTGCTCCCCAAATTATTTCTGATTGGTAAGAAAAGTTGTTGACAACCTGTAGATAGGCAGAGAGAGAAGTAGAAGTTAGAAAAAGAAATTCTGGGAAGAGGAAAGTTTTTGTTTGTTTTTCACCAGGAGGCATGAGAGGAGACTGATGGATGTGACTACACACATGGAATGTATAGCTAACCACGGGACTGGATGGGACTAAGTAGTCTGGTTAAATTAGATGAGGTAGTTGAAAGTCTGCCCAGCTACAGCCTAAGATTTGAAATATTAAAAGGTCTTAGTGTCTTTACTTTTATGGCTGATTGGCTACCAGGGTCCTACTACAAGAAAATATTTTTAAGTTATACATTGCATTAAGGACTCACTATACAAACACAAACACACACACAAACTCTTTGAGTGCAATAAATTTAAAAATTATTTTATCAGTTAAAATAAGCTTTGGAACAAAGGAGACATATAATGTGTAGTGAGCACTTGAAAAAAAAAGCTCAAATCATACTCAGTAGGTAAATGTAGATTAAGTTCCATGGAAATATGACTACACATCCACTGTGATGGTTATTATGGACAGGACTGAGAATACAGGGACAGCAAGAACGTTCAGAAGCTAAAAGCCTCAAAGGTTGCTTCTAGGAATAAGTTCATCAAACAAATTGCCTTGAAATAATTACCCAAAGTGAAGATAAACTTCCTTTGGTGAGGAGGTTTATCTCTGAACAAAAAGCATCTGATAAAATGTCTCTGAGTAAGCAGTTAATCTCTTACCCAGGGCATAATGGCAACCACATACTTTTCTTCAGAGGATTACTAGTACCAAATAGTTTTCTTCTTCCACCATGGGTTCTAGGATCATACTTAGCCTTATTTCAGTACCTTTTCTTTCTCTAGAAAGATTTTTTAATTTATTTTTAATTTTTTATGTGTATGAGTGTTGCCTGCATATAGTAAGTGTACCACAAACTTGAAGTGTCAAACGAGATCAGAAGAAGGTGTCTCATAGGATCTTCTGGAACTAGAATTACAACTGTCAGCTACCATGTAGATGCTGGAAACTGAACCCTGCCCTCTACAAGAGCAGTAAGTTTCTTAACAATTCCTGCTTCACTGAAAGAATAACAAGAACACTGATAGAGTGGCTAGCCGCCTCTCCGGGAACTGATCTCTCTATAAAGTCCTGTTTCTGTGAATCCCAAAACACAACCGTAATTACTAGACTGGACATATTCACCAGCTCCTCTGAATGAGCCTGAGCTTGGGCTACAACTGACTAAATGCCACAAGTTCTTTTTCTGTGTCATTTTTGGTACTTTAGTGTGAAATAACCAATAAATTAATCATATTACCAAATCATATTAATAAACAGGGCACAATAGTTCACATTAGCAATCCCAGTATTAGTGAAATTGAGGCCAGAGGATGTTTTCCTGGTTGATAACAGCCTGAGCTACATAGTAAGGTATAGGCCAACCTGAGTTATATAACAAGGTCCTATCTCCCAACCTCACCACCAAAGTCAGAAAAGCTTTTATGGGTGATTAGGGCCAGGAAGAGTGTTGTCTGGTTGGACTGATATATGCTATGTAAGCTTCACACAAAATGACCACCTTGTCCTGTGCCATGAGAGAGTTCAGAAAGAAAGCACTCATCACTTGGGAGGCAGAGGCAGACAGATCTCTGAGTTTGAGGCCGTCCTGGTCTACAGAGTACATTCTAGGACAGCTAGGGCTACACAGAGAAACCCTGTCTGGAAAAGCAAAACAAAAAAAACAAACAAAAAACCCAGAACAAACAAACAAAACCCCTAGGTCTTGGATATTTTCCTGTTGTAGCACAAAAAGCAAAGACTGTATCTTATGTTCCTTGACTACATAAAACTTCTCAGAAGAATTTGAAAAGAGCCTATGCGCTCATCTGCATAATATTAAAGATAATTAAAGTCAAAATTATCAGTGGTAATGGACAATCAGTTACAAATATTTGTGAGGGATCAACACCCAGAAAAAGCCTACTTACCACAATATCCTCAGGAAATGTGTCTCTGCTGAAAGAGCCATCATCAAACATGACCTCATAGAAAGTTTGAGATGTCACATCTATCACTCTGCAGCTGTAGTACCGAGTGTTCCTATGCTTTGTGATGACCGTCTGACCCACAGAGATGACTTTCTCACAAGTTTTTGACTTCTGTGAGATAGAAAAAAAGGGAAGAGGAAAAAAGTATGTATTTGGGAAGCAATAACTGATGTTATCAATTACCAAGATTTAAGTATTTTAAATTTAGTAATGAGAGAATAATTTCAAATTTAGATACACTTAGTACAAACATAAATCACATACCTTTTGAGAGGTATCAAGATTAATCTACTATTGGTTGATCATTGCTTCTATTATCTAATAACTAGTATCTTATAATTGGCTTTATTTTCTGAAAGTTTGGTATACAATAGAAGGACAGAGATTATGTTCCGTGTGTGCATAATTCTGCCTCTGTGGCTAATGTTCAGCAAGCTCTGTAGCATTTAGCCCTACACTTCAATCCCCTATGTTTTTTTTTAAGTTACTTTAAAGCCATGTATATAATGGTACTTATCATATGAATAATTTGATGTTTATTTTTTTAAGAACACTGACATGACACTTTAATCGGCCACCTGGATTCAACTTGGTTAGATGACCTCATAATGACTTTGGAGATTTCCTATCCACTTCCCTGAAACTTTGTAGGACCCATTCCCCACTTCAGCCTTGTTTATCTGCCACATCATTTTAAACTCATTTAATCTCATTTCTGTAAGCCTTCTTTGTTTTTATTTCATTAATGGTAGAGAAAACTTTTTTCTGCTTCTTTTTAATATGCATCTATGTAACATTTGCCCATAACTATATACAGTCTTGTCCAGAATCCTATATTGTTTCTCAGGATATTTCATATGAGGATACATGATGTTTGCATTTGTCTCAATGTTACTTTGAATTCTAAATCAAAGTGTGAGTCAATTTTCCTAGTTACTTACTATTTTTCTCATACTCATATGCAATCTATATGGACATTTTCTTACTAAGCAAAAATCATGATCCTTATACAACTTTGTTTAGATTTAGCACCCAAAAAAGTCTCACTTATTCTTTATGTGGATGGTGGCCTATATGACCAAATTGAGTTCAGGTAGAAGATTAAAGTATTATGTCAGTTTTCATCTTCTTGAAAAATTATTGTCTAGAGCTGTGATTATATAAAATATCTCATTCTTAAAAAACAAACAAACAAACCGAACTATCATCTATCTACCTACCCTTATCTATACAATATCAGCATGGGCCGATTAATTTCTTACCTTCAATTGTATCTAAGTCCTATTGTATTTTATTATTTGTTGCTCAAATTGTTCCACATTTGCCCAACACATCTTTAAATATATGTATGTATGTATGCATGCATGCATGCATGTATGTATGTATTAGCAGTTCTCTGCAACATAGCCTGAGAAGTTTTACATCTCTGTACTCAGATATTATGGGAGGTTTACTTTGGAAGGCAATGTTTTTTCAGGACTTCAGGTGGAGGAAAGGGCTGCAGATGTTTTTCACAAGAACTGTGCACGTCTGAATATGCACAATACTATGTAAGACACTATGTAAATGCTATTATTCTTTTATAATCCTTATCTATGTTGATGTACTGTCAAGATGGGATCAAAGCAGTTAAGTATGCCATAAAGATACACTGCCCGTGAAACACAGTAGCACAACACACTCACTAAATTTTCTTGGATTTCAAGAGAAATGACTAAAGGAAAGTTAACTGAAATTTTCTTACACCTCATCACAACAGTTTAATGTAGATTATCTGTAGCATAAGTTAATCGATGATAACAAATCTAGGAAATTGTACAAGTTTATTTTTGTTGGAGTACACTGTGTGAAGGTGTATCTCTGTATATTTGATTTTTAATTGCTATAATGGCAAAGAGTGCTAGCGTACTAGCCAGATTGTGGTATTATTATTTCTATGGCCCATCATGGTCTCACATGTTGCAAACATTCCTCCTTCCTCACTGGCCTACTGGATGTAATAAAGTGCTGATGGCCAATATATAGGGAGGAAGTGAAAGGCATAACTTCCAGGAGATAGAGGATCTCTAAGAGAGGAAAGCATTGGTGGGAGATTTACCAGTGGACACAGAGGTGAAAGGACCAGAGAGGCAGAGCATATAGTATCCGGATTAGTTGGGGTAAGGTAGACGGTTGGGAATCTGCCCAGCTAAAATGCCTAAGCTTTAAATATTAAAAAGCCTTTGTGTCATTGTTTGTACCACTGATAAGTCTGAAAGTCCTACTATACATTTTTAATTAAGTAAACTATACATCTGCCAGTCTTCCAGGTGTTAACTTGCACAACAAACGGATCAATCCTGTGAGGAAAAACACAGAGTTGAAAAGGATCTTTTCTATACATCTGACAAAGGATTAACACCCAGGATATATAAGAACTCAAAAAACCAAAGAGCAAAATCCACAAATGATTCAATTTAAGAAAATGTGCTATAGATCTAAACAGAGATCTCAACAGAAGAAATAAAAATGGCTAAGAAATATTTTAGGGACATAAAACAACTTTATGCTTTCATTAACAACTATGAACAATCCTAGAAAGAATGTGAGGAAAAGGAAATTCTTCACCATTTGTGGAAATGCACACTGGTACAACCACTTTGGAAATCAGTATGAAGAATGTTCGAAAGCTAAAAATAAATCTATCATATGACCCAGCAATACCACTCCTTGGCTCAAAGGACTTGATGCCCTCTCCTTACCACAGTATTTGCTTAGCCAAGTTTATTGCTGACCTACTAACAACAGTTAGGAAATGGAAACAACTTACATGACCTTCAACTGATAAATAAAGAATGGGTAGGAAATAATACACAATGAAGTATTATTTAGCTATTAAAAAAACTGAAGTCATGAAATGTTCAGATAAATGGATGAACCTAAAATATTGAGTATCATAGCCTACACCCAGTAAGACAAACATTGTTTCCTGGCTCCAGATACTCAGGTGAGTATGTAACCTAGAGTAACCACATAAATCAGTAAATTAAAAGGGGAACCATAGTAGTGTGAGGACTTGAGAGGAAAATAGCTGAATATAGATGATACGGAGGGGAGATCTGATGAGAACTGGAAAGGGAGGAGGAACACATAACACTAAGGATATTTTTAAAGCCTTAAGAATTCATATTATTTATATTTACCAAAATTAAACAATATATATCATCTTAAATGAAGTTATTCCACTTGGGCTCATAGTTTTCCCCTATGAGAATTATCTAACAAAACTGCCAGTATTGGGCATGAGGCACCAAAGTAATACTAAATAGACTCAGTGTATTGTACATGTGCATGCACGCACGCACACACACACACATACACACACACACACACACACACACACACAACACATTCAAGTAGTAAAAAAATAAAAGTTATCTATTTGAGAGGCAGGGGTTAGAGGGAGGTTGGAATGGTTGGAAAGCAAGGGAAATGATGTAATTATATTTTAACTGAAATTTTAAAAAAACATTAAAGAATCATTAAATTTTTATTACTTGGGTATATTGAATTTCTTATTAGTAATTGCAAACCTTGGATCTACTGGACAATTTCTGAAGATCCTGTAAAAGGGCACTGCATAATTAAGATCATACATGAATATTAATTTTGCTTAACTATGACAATGAACCTTATAACCTACTTGTTTTTTTTTCTTCAACAGCTTTTTTTGTGGGTTTTTTTTGTGTGTGTGTGTGGTGGCCTAAGGCAGTTTTATGTTCAAGACAATTCTTTGTTTCACAAGGCTTAGAGTAGCCAAAATGTTGTACATGCCTGTTCTTAAATATGTAATAGGAAACAGAAATAGAAAGTCCTGTGATTTGATTAAGAATGTCCCCCATACTCTCATGTTGAATGACTGGTTCCCAGTTAGTGAAACTGCTTGGCAAGAATTAGATGTAGCTTGCTGAAGAAGGGGTGACAGTGAGAGTGGGCTTTGAGGTTTTAAAAGTCTATACCATGCCCAGTGTCTGTCTCTGCCTCTCTCCGGGTCTCCTCCTGCTGCTGTTCTAGCACCATGCCTGTTTGCATTCACCATGATGACCACAGGCTAAACTGTAAGTAAGCTCTCAATTAAATGCTTTCTTTTCTAAGTTGCCTTGGTTATGGTGTCTCTCTTCACAGCAACAGAACAGCAACTAAGACAGATGTTGGAACCAGTGATTGAGCTACTTTTGTGCCATGTTGTTTATTGGGGAAAAAAAAAAAAAACCTCTGAAACTGTAAGCAAGTCCCAATTTGAATGCTTTGTTTTATAAAGTCCCTTGGTCATGGTGTCTCTTCACAAAAATAAAACAATAAATAAGCAATATATAATGTTGAATAAGTTTCTATAGTTAAAATAATTATATACAAAACGAACAGAATTTGTCTTAAGAATATTCCTTTAACTATATAAAGCAAATACTGGGGAAAACAGAAAAAATAAAAGCAGACACTTGTAAATAAAAATAGAGATCTCATTAAAGCAGTAGTAGGTTTATATTTTATTTCACCTAAATTGTACAGGTTTTATTATAGAAAACAACCAACTCAGGAGCTAGGCCTAATTTTACTTTATGGTTTTCATGGCTATGATTAAGCCCATTAATCTCAAAGAGTCAAGGCACAGTTGAAAACATAGACAAACTAGTTTCTATTTTAAGAGCATGTTGTCATCATCGTTATCATCATCATCACCAAAAGTTGAACTGGAACACTGTTATATTTGAAAAGGAAAAACCATATACTTCAGAAGAAGCAATGTTTAACAGAAGTTGCCATTAGACTTCATAGTTGTTTTCCTACTGCTATGACAATGCATCACAATCAAGGCAAAATATAAAAGAAAGCATTTAATTTGGGTGCTCATGGGTTCCATGACCATCACAGTAAGGATTATGGCAAGAGGCAAGAAGATGGTGCAAGAGTGATAGCTTAGAGCTAAGAACTGATTCACAGCATTATATCAAAGAGAAAGGGAGAGAGAGGGAGAGGGGGAGGATGGGGAGGGGAGGGGAGGGGAGGAGAGGGAGAGAGAGGGAAAGGCTAACTAGGGTCAGCATGGGTCTTTTGAAACCTCAAAGCCCACACTGAATGATATAACTCCCCCACCCCCACCCCAAACTGACACTAATTCTTCTCTGAAGGTAATTCTCATTCAAACCACCCTAATCATTCTAGTTAGTTTACAAATTTGGAGAAAGAATCCATACTAAAGTCCAACTGAAAAATGGTTAAGCATAGCTACAAGTATAATATTTCAAAAACCTAGAGTTACTGTAGAGAGACAGAGGCACTTGCAAACCCAACAATTTCATTCATTTATTTGTTTGTTTGTTTATGCATGCTTTGTAAGAAAATGGCCAAACATAATATTTAAGCTATACGATATTCTCCTTATCATACACATGACACATAAAGTGGATCTGTGGGACAGTAGTTTCCAAATTACCTCAAAAGTCAGATGTTTTCTTTTTCATCAGTTTTTGTAAAATGATTAGCAACCTAAGCCTAACTAAGCTATACACCAGTCAGGAGGAGGCAGATTCTCTGGTGTGCTTTAATACAACTTCAACACAAATCTCCTGTAGCCACATAGAACTGCAATATTAAAATGAAGTATATTTTCCCAAGCAAAACTTCAGATACATACTGTTAGCTCTATTTAAATCTGGAGTTAAAGATTCAACAAATACTAGAGTATAGAGGTTGAAGACTCACCTGTCATTTATGACTACATCTGCTTGTGCTGAACTGAACCCCCATGAAATTAGGTTTATTATTCTTAAAACAAGAAAAATAATATTCATTATTTATAAAAGATTGTAGCACTAGTGAAAGGAAAAAAGAATTTTAGAATGCAACTTTCACTTTTTCATAATTAGTTTTTATTGTCAAATTCTAAGAATGAACACCAATCATTGTGGCTCTAGAGTTCAGAACCTTATTATGTCCAGGATCACTTAATGAAGTAACATTATTTATTTCTGGATGTAAATGCCAAAGTGCCACAGTAATGTAATATATTATTATTAATTTTTAGTTTGTTAATGTGTATTTGCCACTGAATACAATATTTTTGGATAATGGACATTAACTAAAGACACTAAAGACATGGATGCAGCCTATGGAACATGTAACTTGAAATAATGGAAAATATTTTTTAAAAATTCATGACTTCTTTATTATTGTTTTACAAACAACATATATTTAATAAAATCATACATACGTGTTTGTGTGTGTGTATATATATATATATATATATAATATGTATATGTATAACCTTCTGAGTTGTTTTGGTTTTGCTTGCATGTACATAAATTCAGGGCTGACCACTTGATACTGTATAACCAACTAGAAGCCTCCTCCCCAGGGATGGCTACTGCTCTTACCCTTACCACCCCTTTAGTTGTATGTATTTCTTTACCTATGGGTGCATTCCTATGAGGGGGAGTAAGGGTGAGACATGAGGGAATTGGAGAAAGGAAAGGAAATTACATATCTACTACCTCTAGAACATGGTATGAATGCAGTCCATAAAAGACTACATATTTTATCAGTTCCTGCAAAATTTCAGCAATCCACCTTGACCATGTTCACTATGGTGGTGACTGAAGGCATAAATAATCTAATTAGAACTGTTATTTTTCAACATTTTGAATAAGAAAATTGACTTACAATAAAAAAGAATGATTAACTCTTAATGATCTTGATACAGCTATAGTAAAAAATCAATATATAAATGTCAAACACTGCCAATCTGTTTATTCTTCCTATGAAAATTCCCCAGGAAATCTATTGGGTTTTTCACTCTTGTCTTTTTAAATTTTTTATTATAATTTATTTAATTGTTATTGACTTTACATCCTAGCTGTAGCCCCACCCTTCCTCCACCCTCCCAGTCCCATCCTCCCTCCTTTCCCCAACTCCTTTTTCTCCCTTTCTCATCCACCTAAGCTCATTAAATTGCAACAGGACTGAGCATGCCCTCTTCCCCTGTGGCCTAGCAAGGTAATCCTGCCAGGGGAAAGTTATAAAAGAGCTGTCAAATGAGTCCAATGCAATCCCCATTTCCCTTACTAGAGAGCCCACATAAAGCCTAAGCTGCCCATCAGCTACATCTTTGTATGGGGCCTAGGTTCAGTTGATGCTTCAATCTCAGCAAACCCTTCTGGGCCCTGGATAGTTGTCTCTGTTAGTCTTGTTGGAGCTCCTGTCACCTCCAGGTCCTTTTCTTTATCCTCCCATTTTTCCACAAGACAATCTAAACATTGCCCAATGTTTGGCTATGAGTTTCAGCATCTTTTTTGAGGTGCTGCTCTGTACAGCCATGACAGCTCTGTCAGGCTCTGTCAAGCTTAGCAGAGTATCAGCCATAGTGTCAGGAGTTGGCACTCTCCAATATGGTGGATCTTTGTTTGGGCCAGGCATTGGTTGGGCATTTCCTCAATCTCTGCTCTATATTTATGTCTGCATATCTTGTAGGCAGGGTAAATGTTGGGTCAAAGTATTTGTGGGTGGGTTGGTGTTCCCCTCACTCTGTTGGGAGACTGGTCTACTTAGAGGGTGTCCTTTTCAGTCTCTATGGCCTCTGCTTGAGTGGCTCTCATATCCTTGTAGGAGCTTACCCTGACATAGGTCTCCAGCTTGTCACAGAGATGTTCCTATCAGATTCTCTCTTCTCCACAGGCCTTCTGTCCTCTCACCCTTGCTCTCCCCAGGTCTGATCTCCATCCTCTTAACTCTCTACACTACTCCCTCTTACCTTTTTCCCTCTCTTCAGCCACTACCTCTGTCTATTCTATTTTCCCTTCAGAGTGAGATTTATGCATCCTCCCTTGGATTCTTTGTGTTACCTATCTGTTTTGAGTCTGACCTCATAGTATACTTATTCTGTACTATAAGATTAAAATCTACTTATAAGGGTATACATACCATGTTTGTCTTTCTGGGTCTGGGTTACCTCACTCAGGATGATCTTTTCTAGTTCCATCCATTTGCCTGAAAATTTCATGATTTCTTTGTTTTTGATAGCTGAGTAGTATTCCATTGTGTAAATGTGTCAGTTTCTTTATCCATTTTTCAGTTGAGAGAAATCTAGGTTGTTTCCATTGGATGGGGGCTGGGAGATGGATGGTGAGGATATTGAGCCAGTGTAGGTGAAATATCGGCCCAGCCCAAGGTAAATAATACAATTATAAAATCTAACAGGTATCTTTGTCGTATTATTTGTGATAGAGGTTTAAATAATCTGTGATAGAGGGTTAAAGAAATGCTATCATAAACTTAGGGCTAATAATAAACTATCTATAGCCAAACATTTATTTTTTTAATTTACTAAAACAGGGCTACTGATTTTTTTTAATTAATCTTGTATCCACCCACTTTGCTAAAGCTGTTCATCAGCTATAGGAGTACTCTGGTTGGGGGTTGTTTACATATACTATGCTATCATCTGTAAATAGCAACATGCTGACTTCTTCCTTCCCAATTTGTATCCCTTTAATTGTCCTATTGCTCTAGCTAGAATTTCAAATACTATACTGAAGAGATATAGAGAGAATGCGCAGCCTTTTCTTGTCCTTGATTTTAGTGGAATTGCTTTGAGTTTCTCTCCATTTAATTTGATGTTGGCAATCAGCTTGCTGTATTATATTTATTAATCGCCTTTATTATTGTTTAGACATGAGCCTATATCCCTGATTTCTCTAAGACTTTAATCATGAAGGAGTATTGGATTTTGTCAAAGCCTTTTTCTACATCTAATGAGATGATCATGGGAGGTTTTTTGGTTTTTTTGAGTTTGTTTATATGGTGGATTATGTTGATGGATTTTCACGTTAAGCCATCCTGCATTCCTGGGATGAAGTCTACCTGATCACGGTGGATGAGGTATTTGATGCGTTCTTGGATTCGGGTTTGTGAATATTTTATTGAGTATTTTTGCATTGATGTTCATCAGTAAAATTAATCTGAAATTTTCTTTCTTTGTTGAGTCTGTGTGGTTTAGGTATCAGGGTGACAGTGGCTTCAGAGAATGAGTCTGGCAATGTTCTTTCAGTTTCTATTTTCTGGAAGAGTTGACGAGTATTGGTATTAGCTCTTCTTTGAATGTCTGGTAGAATTCTATGATAAAACCATCTGGACCTGGGCTTTTTTTGTTGTTGTTTTTGTTTTTTGGTTGGGAGACTTTTTATGACTGCTTCTATTTCCTTAGAGGTTACAGAACTGTTTAATCTGTTTACCTAATCTTGAGTTAGCTTTGGTAGGTGAAATCTATCAAGAAATTTGTCCATTTCCTGGAAAATAACTTTAAAATATATAGTTTGTAACATCAGTTTGGACATTTGTGTATTTTCACACATCCACAGAGTACGAAGCCAAAAAATGTCAAGTATCTCTTAAGACACTAGTGGAAACTGGTAGAATCATTACAAAAAGCTGGAGGGTTGCTGTGTGGGTAAGATAGTTCCACAAATCTACATGGACAATTTGGCATCTGCTCATAGCAGGTCATTAGAGGATGCATACAATAAAAATACATTGTGTATGAGTATGAAGTTGATAAATAATAGAAGACACTATTAAAAAAAAGAGTAGAGGAGAAAAATGTTATTTATTAGAGACAGGAAAAGCATGTAAGGATGGAAATCTCTATACTGCCCTAATCTTTTTAAGCTTTTAAGTCAGGGGAATGATTTCATTAACCAAGGAGAGGTTAACTAAATTACAGGTCTTTTCCAACTCTCTTTACATTTCTTCAAGAAGAGATTAAATAAATGTGTATAACTGCATAGAGAATGCATTGCACATTTTAAATGATACTTTTCACGTTGCTTTATTTCAAGTGATCTTCTGATATCCTGAATACATGAACTGCACAATCTATAGAAACCATTCAGGAATCCTGTACATAGATACAAACTAGAATGGATATAAAGAACTTCACTTTTTCATTTGTTCAGTCCCTCATCCAACTCACTAAATACTGTGTTTAGTGCACACCAGAAACTGAAGAATTATACGCAACTATGTATATAAACTGTTTTTAATTCCCTAGTCTCAATTATATTACAGTCTGGACATGTCAACACCAACAAGGTATTATGGACCTGTGAAGGGTCCAGGAAGGAATTTACATAAAGTGGCAGCAAATGGTAGAGCAGATCTTACCACATTTGAGTTGACTGTATGTCTGAAGCACGTGATGTTTACCACATAAGGCCAGTCATCGGGCTCCATGAGTACTCCAGCAGCATGTGCACATGTGACATGGAAAGAAGCTGGGCATCGGCCATAGGAACACTGGATGCAGGCCCCAGAAATCTTCTTAACCCTGTGTCTACAGAAGATGCATTTCTGAAGGGTTAAAGCAGAACACATTATTTATTAAAGAATAGTAGTTGTTAGATGAACAACACACCAAGCATTACATCAAGTTCTGACTTCAGGGCTTATCAGCTGAAGGGTTAAAGCAGAGCACATTATTCATTAAAGAATAGTAGTTGTAAGATGAACAACACACCAAGCATTACATCAAGTTCTGACTTCAGGGCTTATCAGCAAGAACATCTGTGGTAATACAATCTCCTCACTTTAAAAGTGATATACTTCCACAGTCATACTCCAGACATATTCTGAAGTACTTCTTGTAGCCAGCAAAGCCAAATTCTTTCTCACATGCACCTCCTTGCATAGACCTCAGAAGAAGGTCCTGAGTGATCTTGTAATACACAAGGACTGCCAATTCTGTTTGGCCTGAACACCTTTGTGTACACCTAAGTTTGAACCCATGTTCAGATACTCTTATATTAGATGAGAAGATTGACAGTACCAAACACGATACATGAGATAATTTTTCTATTTATAAGGATATGAAAGGACTAAATGATTCAATATAAAACTAAGAACTCAAGTATTTAATACTCCAAATATAAATGCTTATTGACAGAGACAAATTTCCTCCCAAAGCAGAAAAACTTAAAATCATCCCATAGTAGCATGTTTGTATTGAACATTTATAGCTGAGAATTGCTAGGGAAGAATAAAAATGAACAATAATTACTATAATCTAAAAACTAGATTTCACACAAAGGCCTTAAAACATTTCCAGAACATTTATTATGAGAGATAGAGAAAAATCAAATATCTTCATTAAATATAAGAAGTATGTAACTTGAGGGTTAGGAAAAAAATTGTGGATCAGTTTAGGATCAGATTTATAAACCAGATGAAAGAGTCAAATGTTGGTGCAATGGTTCCCTTTCTCAGGTACACTTTTCTTTGTGGGATAAAATAGGCTGTTAAAGTCTTAAAGCCGTGTGGGCACTTATTACAGTCATGCAAGAATTAATGTACACTAGAATTCTAAATCCTTTTTTGTCCTCACATCTGATTACTGACACAGTACTAAAGCCTGTTCCTTCATCTTGCTCTGTTTTCTTGCTACCTATCTATAGTAACTGCCACTGCCTCTACTCATGCTGCCTTGCCAAGAACAGAAATGGTCAAGTGGTCTTTTATTTTATTCCATTTTAGATCTGCTTCCCAGGACTGCCAGGGCTATCTTTATACAACCTAAATACTATTTTCACTTCCTCAAAGGCATCTTGCTATCTTGAAGTTCTTTTGGGAAATAGAAGAGGGTGGCAACATGACATGGAAAAACAAAACTTACAAAAGCCCCTCCATTATCAATGAGAGTAGCATTATTTTTTACTAGTCTCCACAGGGCAATACTAGACTCCAGAGACTTACCTCGTTTCCCATTCACACACAGGATCAATGTAAATTAACATTCTATTCTATTATTTTTATTTATTTAATGATTGTTTATTTTTGTTTTTTCAAGACAAGGTTTCTCTATGTAGCTTTGGCTGCCCTGGACTCGCTTTGTAGAGCATGCTAGTCTTGAACATACAGAGATCCACCTATCTCTGCTTCCCAGAGTACTGGAATTATAGGCATGCACCACCAGAGCCAGTTTTTTTTTTTAATATTTGTTTGCTTATAAATTATTTATGCAGTGTTCTGCCTGTATGTGTGCCTGCACATCAGAAGAATGCACCAGATCTCACTTCAGATGTTTATGAGCCACCATGTGGTCACTGGCAATTGAAGTAAGGACCTTTGGGAACAGCCAGTGCTCTTGACCTCTGAGCCATCTTTCCAGCCCAAAAATCACGTATTTGAAATTAGGGGCTGAAGATGTGACATTCAAAAACATACACATGTATACAAACATAGAGAAAGGGAGAGAGATGGAGAAAGAAGAAAGAGTGGCAGAGAGAAGGAAGGGAATAGGTGGAGAGAGCATTTATAGAACCAAAACAAGGTCCACACAATTTCAAAGTATTACTTTATAACTCGTTTTGATATTTTTAAAAAGCATTGGTCTCTGATTTGATGCATCATGAAATGGAAACTAGTAGAAGTCAATACAAATTTTGATCAGGACACGAGGTTTAGGTAACTGACATTAGGAAGAGGCCACGGTTAGAACATCTTTTCTTTACTCACTGCTCTTGGTTGACAGAAATCTACAGAGAATCTATCCTATCCTTTAAATAGTGCTATCAGGTCAAGGGTGGGCACTGAACCCATGTCTTCAAGAAAACAAACAGACGAGTTTGTTTGTTTGATAGAGTATAATCCCAAGCTGCCTAGGCTCTTTCTGAAATTGTTCTCTAGTCCAGGGAGGCCTTGAAATTTTGACTGTCCTGTTTTAGCCTCAATCTCAGGAGTCTGGATTACAGGACTGTGCCACCAGGCTTGACTCCTAATGTCTTAAATGACAACTGCATGTTCCACAAGTACAAAGGGAAATTAAGAATATTGAAAGCACAGGCATTTAAGAGCAGGGAAAACACAAGGCAGAAATACAAAGCAATTATTCTTATAGATCATTGCTTAAGCTATCAGTTATGCCTTTAGAAGGGATGAAAAGGCAAAGCCTGAGCAAAAACAAATGAAAGAGATTCAAGAAATCAAATGAGGTACCTAAAAGAAGCACCACTGTGGATGCTGTAGAATAAGGTCATCGGAGTACTGACTTTCAGAAACAAAAAAAAAAAAAAAAAAAAAAAAAAAAGCTGACACTGATATCATGGTATTTGTCACCCTAAGTTAATTCCTTACATTTCTCTAGGGAAGGAACCTGGAACCTGAGACTGCTCATTTTTTTTTTTTTTTTTTAGTTAAACAGAAATTTTCAAATAGATTTTAGTCAAGTTTTATGACCAGCTTCTTCTGAATCTCAACATATACATTATAACCATCATCAAAAAGGAAATGGAGCGTGAATCAGAGTCACCTGGAGGTCTTCTATAAACAGACTACTGACTCCTCAAAATCCTGTACATCTGGGATAGAACCATTGAATTTATGTGTTATGACACATTCCCAATGATACTGATGTTGATGCTCAACATAGCAAGCTTCAAGCACCATTTGGTTGGTTAGAAGGCTAGAAAGTAAAAAGCAGCAGCTATTCTGAGGCACTTTTAATAAGAAGGAATCCAGGAAGTATATGATTTTTCATCTGTTGTACAGTATCAAGGGATAAGGATACTCAGAAGAATGATTTATAGAGCACTTTACTTACTTGGGGAACTGAATTTCCAAACTTATTGCTGTATCTCAAGCCACTGTGGGCACTAGCAGGTTGAAAAGGTAAAGAGGCTTTGTAGATCACGATATTTCCTTGAGCATATAGCGTGGCAAAGAATATCAAGAAATGATGCGCTATAAAGTAGTTGGAGGTTTAAAACACATACCCTTTCCTTTTTCTATTTATACAATTTATAATATGACTTTGTCACTGTACCAGTTTTTATCATTTTTATTCCTTCTGTAAATACCACACTAATTCTAAAACAGGCAGGCATAAATGTCTTTTAAATAAAATTACTGTTTCTCAGTGTTCTATATACCCACTCAGATCAGACAGTATTGCATATGTTGCTTCAGGGTGCAGCCTGGTAATTCCCGCTTGAATTCCATCCAAAATCAAGTTTCCATAGGTGTGTGGGTTTATTTCTGGGTCTTCTATTCGGTTCCATTGATCCACTATTCTGTTCCTATGCCAATACCATTCAGTTTTTATAACTATTGCTCTGTAGTACAGTTTGAGATCAGGGATAGAGATACCTCCAGATGATCTGTTGTTGTACAGGATCGTTTTGGAAATTCTGGGTTTTTTGTTTCTCCATATGAAGCTGAGAATTTTTCTTTCAAGGTCTGTAAAGAACTGTGTTGGTATTTTGATGGGAATTGCATTGAATCTGTAGATTACTTTTGGGAGAATAGCCATTTTCACTATGTTAATCTTACCAATCCATGAGCACGGGAGGTCTTTTCATCTTCTGATATCTTCTTCAATTTCTTTCTTCAGAGATTTGAAGTTTTACTCAAACAGATCTTTCACTTGCTTGGTTAGAATCACCCCGAGGTACTTTATGTTATTAGTACCTATTGTGAAGGGTGTTATTTCCCTAATTTCTTTCTCGGCCCTTTTGTCTTTGGTATAAAGGAGGGCTTCTGATTTTTTTGAGTTGAGTTTGTATCTAGCCACTTTGCTGAAGGTGTTTATCAGTTGAAGGAGTTCTCTGGTTGAAATTTCGGGGTCACTCATGTATACTAACATATCATCTGCAAACTGGGATACTTTGACCTCTTCCTTTCTGATTTGTATCCCCTTGATCTCCTTTAGTTGTGTTACTGCTCTAGCTAGGACTTCAAGTACTATGTTGAAGAGATATGGAGACAGTGGGCAGCCTTGCCTGGTCCCTGATTTCAGTGGGATTGATTTAAGTTTCTCTCCATTGAGTTTGATGTTGCCTATAGGCTTTCTGCATATTGCCTTTACTATGTTTAGGTATGTGCCTTATATCCCTGATCTCTTCAAGACTTTATACATGAATGGATGTTGGACTTTGTTGAAACCTTTTTCAGCATCTAAGGAGATGATCATGTGGTTTTTTCTCCTCCTGAACAGAACACCAACAGCACAGGCTCTAAGAACAACAATCAAAAATGGGATCTCATGAAACTGCAAAGCTTCTGTAAAGCAAAAGACACTGTCATCAAAACCAAACAACAGCCTACAGACTGGGAAAGGATCATTACCAATCCTACTTCTGACAGAGGGCTAATATCCAGTATATATAAAGAACTCAAGAAGTTAAAAAGCAAGAAATCAAGTAATCCAATTTAAAAATGGGGTATGGAACTAAAAGGAGAACTCTCTACAGAGAATTGTGGCAGAAAAACACTTAAAGAAATGCTCAATGTCCTTAGCCATCAGGGAGATGCAAATCAAAACGACCCTGAGCTTTCACCTTACACCCACCAGAATGGCTAAGATCAAAAACTCTCGTGGCAACACACATGCTGGAGAGGATGTGGAGAAAGAGGAACCCTACTCCATTGCTGGTGGGAATGCAAACTCTGGAAATCAATTTGGCGTTTTCTTAGACAATTAAGAATAGTGACTCCTGAAGATTCAGCTATACCACTCCTAGGCATATATCCAAAAGATGCTCAAGTACATAACAAGGACATTTGCTCAACCATGTTCGTGGCTGCTTTATTTGTAATGGCCAGAACCTGGAAACAACCCAGATGTCCCTCAATTGAGGAATGGATACAGAAATTGTGGTACTTTTACACAATGGAATACTATTCAGCAATTAAAAAGGAGGAAATCATGAAATTTGCAGGCAAATGGTGGGACCTGGAAAACATCATCCTGAGTGAGGTATCCCAAAAGAAGAAAGACGCACATGGTATATACTCACTTATATAGACCTCTATGATAGGATAAACATACTGAAATCTATACACCTAAAGAAGATAAACAAGAAAGAGAACCTGGGGTAAGAGGATTAACCCTCACTTAGAAAGTCAAATTGGATGGAGATTGGATGTAGGAGTGAACAAGTAGCAGGACAAGAGCCTACCACAGAGGGCCTCGGAAAGACTCTACCTAGCAGGGTATCAAAAAACAAATATTAAGAAACATAACCAACCCTTTGGCAGAGTGCAGGGAATCATATGAAAAGAAGGGGGTGTTAGTATGACGTGGAGAGGTCAGGAGCTCCACAAGAACCAAATATATCTGGGCACAGAGGTCTTTTATGAGACTCTCTCTCCAACCAAGGACCAAGTATGGTTATAACCTAGAACCCCTGCTTGTATGTAGCAAATGGTAGCTCAATACCCAAGTGGGAATACTAGTAAGGTGAACAGGGATTATTTTGGACATGAACTCAGTGGCTGACTCTTTGACCTTCCCATTCCCCCGAGGGAGAAGCAGCCTTGTTAGGCCACAGAAGAGGACATTGCAGCCATTCCTGAAGAGACCTGAGAAGCTAGAGTTAGATGAAAGGGGAAGAGATCCTCCCCATCAGTGGACTTGGAAAGGTGCAGGGAGGAGATGAGGGAGGGAAGGGGGAGATAGCAGGGGAATGCGGGAGGGGGCTACAGCTGGGATACAAAGCACATAACCTGTGATCTATATAAAATAAAAATTTTTTAAAAGAATTAAAAAACCTTTTAAGCAGAATGGCAGAACACTGATGAAATGTACAAAAACTAACAGCTTTTTATATACAACAAACAAAGAGATAATAAACACACTCTCATTTATAACAGCCTCAAAGAAGATATCTAGAAGTAAACCTAACCAAGGAGGTGAAAGACCTGCACAACAAAACTTTTAAGAGAAAGATAGTAGAGAAGACATGCCATGCTCCTGGATTAGTAAATTAGTATTAAGAATATGACTATTGTACCAAACACTATTTAGTAGATTCAACACAATGCCAATGAAATTCCTATCTCATTTTTTTTTTACAGAAATTGGAAGGATAAAAAGGGGAATCCTATAATATATATTGAACTCCAAGACCAAAGATGGTCAAAGCAATCCTGACAAAAGTATCAATATTGGAATGATTTACCACTCCAGCTTCAAGATATAGTTCAGAAAAATATTTTTTAAAAATGGTAAGGGTACTGGCACAAAAAACAGAGATGTTAGACAGATGGAAAAAATAGAAGACAAAATATGATTGCATACAACTATAGCCATCTAATATTTGACAAAGATACTAAAAAAATATACTGGATAAAATACAGCCTTTACAATAAATGGTGTTGGAAAGACTGCATGCTTACAAACTGGAATGAACTTACACCCATCTATCACCTTGCACAAAAACAAGCTCCAAGTGGTTCAAGACCTATACGTGAAACCTGAAATACTACAACTGCTAGAAGAAAACATGGGCAATACCCTACATAATAAAGGTGTAGCAATAGACTTTCTAGGATGATTCGATTTGGCCAGGAATTAAGGGTGTCAAACAGGACCCCATAATACTGAAAGTGTTGTGACTGGGAGAAGAAGACAGGAGCTCCACAAGGACAAAATATATCAGGGCACAGGGGTCCTCTATAAGACTGTTCTCCAACCAAGGACCATGTATGGATATAACCTAGAACCCCTGCTCAAATGTAGCCCATGGCAGCTCAGTAACCAAGTGGGGTGCCCTAGTAAGGGGAGCAGGAACTATTTCTGACATGAACTCAATGACTGGCTCCTTTACCTACCCCCTCACCGGAGGGAGAAACAGCCTTGCTAGGTCACAGAGGAGGACATGGCAGCCAGGCCTGAAGATACCTGATAAGACAGAGTCAGATGGAAAGGGAGGATGACCTCCCGTAGCAGTGGACTTGGAAAGGGGCAGGGAGGAGCTGTAGGAGGGAGGGTGAGAATGGGAGGGAATGAGGGAGGAGGCTATGGCTGGGATACAAAGTAAATAACCTATGATTAATATAAAAAAAGAAAATTAATAAAAAAAGAAAAGAAAACTAACAAAGAAAAAAATCAATTCCGTGAAGAGGAAGCCCCCAGAATGGCAGAAAAATCTTTGCCGAAATTATATATTTGAAAAACATCTAGAATATATACGGAACTCAAAACAAACAAACAAACCAAAACCAAAGAGTCAAAAAACACCAAATGATTCCCAGGTAATGGTAGTGCACAACATTAATCCTAGCAGTTGGGAGGAAGAGGCAGGCAGTTCTCTAAGTTTGAGGCCAGCCTGTTCTACAGTGCAAATAGGACAACATACAGAAACCCAGTGTGGGGAGGAAGAGTAACTAAACAATAATAACTCCAGTAACACAACAAATAGGCTAGGGATCTAAACAGATTTTACAATATAAGAAAAATGCTGCTAAGAAATAGTTCAAAAAATGTTCATCATCCTTAGCAACTAAAAAATACAAATTAAAACAACTTTGAAATTTCATGACAGTAGTCAAAATGGCAAAGATTAACAACAAAACAAAACAAGCAAACAAGCCTGACAATAAATGCTGGAGAGGATGTGGGGGAAAAGGAACCCTTGATCACTCTTGGGATTGGGAACTAGTCCAGCCACTCTGGACATCAGTGAGGAGAACTCTCAAGAAGCTAAAATAAATAAATGAAATGAAAAAAATCATCTACTCTATGACCCAACTATATCTAACGATATTTGTTCAGCCATTTTCACTGCTGCTCTACTCATAACAGCTAGGAAATGGAAACAATTCATATGTCCTTTAAATTATGAATGGATAATGAAAACATGGTTCATATATATTAGGGAATAGTATTCAGTTGTAAAGAAAACTGAAACTGTGAATTTTGCAGGTAAAGAATGGAACTAGAAAGTGAGATAAGCCAGACCCAGAAAGAAAACTACTGCATGTTCTCTCTCACCTATGGTTTCTACCTTCAAAATCTTCAAGTGTGAGTATACAACCTGGAACAATTAGAAAAACAAAAAGGGGGCCTGGATGTATACAAGTGAAGGCACCAAAGCAGGGAATAGCAGGATAGACGCGACTGAAAGGGGGAACATGGCTAAAATGGAGGGGATGTTAGCCATAAAGGAGGAGTGAAGTCAAGGTAAAAGACAGATTTACCTAACATTATACATATTATATACATGTATATTATATACATGCTTGTTTTGCAATTCCAATGTATTAGAGAAACATAACATTTTAAATTAAAAACATATCCTGTGTGTCATTCTCCATCTGGGTTACTTCACTCAGGATGATCTTTTCTAGTTCCACCCACCCATTTGCCTACAAATTTCATGATCTCCTTATTTTTAATAGCGGAGTGGTATTCCATTGAGTAAATGTACCACAATTTCTGTATCTATTCCTCCATTGAGGGACATCTGGGTAGTTTTCCAGTTTCTGGCTATATCATATAAAGCTGCCATGAACATGGTTGAGCAAATGTCCTTTTATGGTGGAGCATCTTTCAGGCATATGTTGACGAGTGGTATAGTTGGGCCTTGAGGTAGAGTTATTCTCAATTTTCTGAAAAGCCACCAGATTGATTTCTAAAGCGGTTGTACAAGTTTACATTCCCACCACAATGGAGGAGTGTTCCTTGCTCCACATCCTCTCCAGCATGTGCTGTCTCTTGAGTTTTTACTGGTAGCCATTCTGATGGGTGTAAAGTGAAATCTAAGGGTCATTTTGATTTGCATTTCCCTGATGACTAAGGATACTGAGCATTTAAGTGCTCCTTGGCCATTCTAGATTCTACTGTTGAGAATTCTCTGTTTAGCTCTGTACCCCATTTTTAATTTGGTTTATTTGATTTGTTGATATTTAATGTATTGAATTCTTTATATATTCTGGATATTAGTCTTCTGTCAGATGTAGGGTTGGTGAAGCTCTTTTCCCAATCTGTAGGTTGCCATTATATTCCACTGAAAGTGTCCTTTGCTTCACTGATACTTTTTAGTTTCATGAGGTCCCATTTATTAATTGTTGACCTTGGACCCTGAGCTGTTGTGTTCTATTCAGGAAGTTGTCTCCTGTGCTGATGAATTCTAGGCTCGCCCATACTTTTTCTTCTATTAGACCTAGTATACTTGGTTATATGTTGAGGTCTTTGATCCATTTGGTTTGAGTTTTATGCAAGGTGATAAATAATATGGATCTATCTGTATCCTTCTACATGTAGACATCCAGTTAGATCAGCACCATTTGTTGAAGTGCTTTCTTTTTTTTTATTGTGTGGTTTTGGATTTTTTTGTCAAAAAATCAAGGGTCTGTAGGTGTATAGGTTTATTTTTGGGTCTTCAATTCAATTCCATTGATCAACCTGCCTGTTTTTATTACAATAAACGCCATGCAGTTTTTATTACTATTCTTTTGTAGTACAATTTGAAATTAGGAATAGTGATACCTCCAGAAGATCTTTTACAATACAAATTCTTTTATACAGAATGAAAAGATAATCACTAACTTGTTGCATTAATTAAAATAAAAATGAGGTAGTCTACACTGCTTTTTTTACTCAGTAAATCTCCAGTTAATATTTACTACACCTGATAACACAAGTTAGTTTGCAAAAGAATGTGTCTTCCTTTAAGAAATAAAAATCCCAATTATATTTTTATCTTTTTGACTTAGTTCTTCAAATGACATAATTCTTTTTCAGAATTAATGTATCTTTCAAAAATCTATAATCATTAGCTTTCAGCTTCACTACTACTGCTCTAATGTTAAACTTTGAAGTACAAAAGGCTTCTAAGAACATCCTAGTCTCAACCAGATACTGAAACGCTTATAGGTCTGTCTTCATTACAGTATACATTCCTTTTGAAATTAGTGTTCTTTACTCAAGAGAACACTTGTGCCAGCTTGTTTTGTCATATAAGGAACCAGAGATCTTTGAATGGTCAGGTGTAACTTCAACTACTCTGGCCAGAAGAGGGCTTCAGAGCCCCTGAGCCTGGAAATTACGTACAGCTGTGAGCCACCAGAACTGGGTGATGAAAGTCAAATGTTGGTCTTCTGCAACAGCGGCAAGTCCTTACCTGAGTTCTCTTCTGGCCTGCACATACTAAACACACAGACACACACACACTTAAAAAATAGCCTTTATGTGCAGGAACTGTGTTGTAGATGTATCAATTGGGGTGAGGCAACACACAATCACTTTCCTGAAGTTTGACCAATATAGCGTACAAGTAAAATATTGTCAAAAAATTTAGAAAAAGGATAAACTTTGGATAGAAATCCACCATAAACATGTATGCATAACACAGTTTAGTTTAAAAGACTAACCGATTACTAAAATATTTTGATTTAGCAACAGAAATAGAATGCTTTAAAGATAAATCTAGCATCACCATTGTTGTTCATTTAATGATACGAGGACACACTTGTGACATCACCAAGCAAAGCAGAAAGAAGTGATTTCTTTAGGATGAAAATTGAAAAGCTTCATTCTCATTTGTCTCCTTTAATGAAATTGCCCATTTTCCTATATAGAAACATCACCTCAAGCAAATAAATTTTCTTCTTTACTATCTTATATCATCCACAAAGTTTTTTATACAAATAATTATACAGAGGTGTTTGCCAAAGCTGTATGTTAAACTTGACCTAATACTTACCTACCAGTAGCATTAATGGCACATTTACTTAAATTCTGATATTTCATATTATTAAAAGACTGCTGATAACAGTGCCTTCTAATAAACAGCTTTAATAGTCAAGACATTTAAATCTCACGCTAGCCCATCAAAATTGTTCTTTAAACCTCATAACTTTTACAGAAAGACTAATTTGTCATAAGAGAAAGTAATGCCTATTACATGATTAAATTGAACAAAAATATTTTTGTTTTTCTTCATCATTTTGAATACATTATTGCATCACAAATTATTTTTGGGTTTTTTTGTTTGTTTAAATTTCTGAGATCTGCTCCTATCCCTTGTTAAGGGCAACCAAATTTGCAACACATATATAAGGCAACTGTGGGCAGGGTTCTGATTTGCTGAGAAATTGGCAGCAGTATCACCTGGTAGATGCTGTAGAGACTCAACCTAGCACTCCTGTGTAAGAAATGATCAATTTGCTGTTCTTTTTCTTTAATTTCTAAATAAATAAAGTCAGGTTCAGTAGGGTTGCTCACAAAAGTGTGGAAGAAGAGGTAAAGAGGCACAAGCACTTTACCAGTAGGTATACCATGAATTAGTCTCTTCCTCCCCTACCATGCATTAAGCCATTATCACATTTAAGGAGGGCAGGGCCTTACAAATATCTTTCTGCCTCAACAGTCCCCACCTTGTAGAAGTCATCACAGCTACTGAAAGTTTAAGAATTTAGAAAGCATCCACGTCTGGGATACTAACTGCATCAGAGACTGAGCCTCCAAAGCACTGGTCTTGGTTAGTTATCTTCAGGCATTATGAGGATATACAAGAGAAAGACACTTCTCAGTTCCAACTTGAATTCTCCGTGTTCTGTCACGAGGACATGCTGTATCTTCAACAATATAGTTTTACCATCTAGTTCTGGTTGGCAACAAAGAGCAATAAGTGCAAAGGGCCTGTGTTGTTTTTTTTGGGGGGGAGGGAGGTGTGGGGATCCACATAAGAATCCATTACTGATTAAACAAATAGGATGAATGGCACATGACTACTACATAAGCATTAATTCTTGCAGGTTGAAAGTGAGTAAAATAGTGCTGTACTTTAGTAGAGTGTGCAGAGGTGAGAACAAATCTCCCTCTAGGAAGAAACTCTATTATCTAATCATACTCTTGTCATTAAGATTATTTAAAGTCAGAAACAAATAACAATTTGCTGCTTTTTATTCATTCAATATAAATTTTAGTCATGACTTTTATGTGTACATACATAACATAGCATTTTATATGTAAGTAAAATTTTTTCATAGGCAGTTTAACGTCTATAAGCATAGATAAATTAAAATACTAAACCAAACTGTAAATACTAATTGTAGCATATATGCTATACTTTACCAAATAAAAAAATTTAGAAATTTATAAAATATTGTTTAAACCTATTTTTTTAAAGATATATTCTGTAATTTAGGTCTGCCAACCAGAATGTTCCTTCCTAAAAATGTTCAAAAGAAAAATCCTCTCTTTATGTCTCAAATGGGAGTGAGTTTGTATACTAAAAAATACTAGCAGTGTCCACTCAATCAAGGATGCTGGAATACTGTGATGAATGTGATGATCTCTTCAATAAACAATTTCCTGCTGTAAATTATCCAAAGTGTTATGGCTGAGGAATCCTGATATAGACTAAATCATCCTAAAGATTAAGAACCATAGTTTATTTAACAACACAATTTGGCAAAATAGGTGATAATTGTTTGGTGAAATAAACTGACATCTAAATATTTCCCATCCATGTGAACAGGGAAATGCAGCGTGGGTAGGGGGCTGGCATCTCCATCTTAAATACTGAGCCGTCTCTGCAGCTCCACTTTTATATCTTGATCATATTACTCACATTAGCTAACAGCAGATCACATATATCCTCTTAAAGTAAAAACACTTGGTAGTGTTATGATGAAAAATAGTGCTCACTTACACTTTCTGAGAGCAAAGAAGAGTAGAATAAATTCCTAAGAAAGGGACCCTTTGTGGGAAGAAAATTGTAAGAAACAAGCAACAGTTTCAGTGATAATGCTTAAAATGTTCTATACTAGAAAGATTATGAGTTAAATAATGACAGGAACTGAAGAAATGTACAGAGAATTTCACCAGCATATTAAGTTTATGTGTTTAACTTAAGGAAAATGCCTAATTAAATGTACAAAGTAGAGGCCTAAATTAATGTGTGTTAGAGAAATAAAAAGAACAAAAAACAAACAAAAAACCTCAATGTTACAGACATCATAGATTTGTCGTTTAACGAAAAAATACTCTTAAAAAGGTAAATCAGTAAGGAGATATTTATGAAAGTTTTGAAATAAGTTACAAGGTAACCACTTATGAGTGTCTACTTATGATTAAAAACAAAAACTGTAATTAAAAAAAGCCTCTGCATTTCTCTGTACAGCTCTTCTTGGCACAAGATGGTAAAATTAGGTTGGATATACTTGCTGTACCAACAGAAATCCAAGAGAATAAAGAAAGAAAAACAGTAGACAATTTCAATAGACAATTTAGAGAATTGCTGAACAAAAGAGGCTAATGTTTAAAAGCCCATATAATGTTTACAAGTTCATATAAATCCAGGAAATGTACTTATCCCTTTTCCATATTTCAAAAAAAAATTGAGAATAGTTATAGAGATAATATATAAGGAAAGAATTTATTAGAAGAAAATATAGGTAGTAAAATGAGGCCACTAATACTATCAAATTCAGAAAACAAATTCAGAAGTTAAAGTTAATATTAATGTATGATGTTAAAAAATATTTACCACTCACCAATTTTAATCTCTGTAATGGTATTCTGTCTACATCTATTTGTGTCCTTTCTGGAACATTAGTGAATCGAACTTCTGGGACAGCAACAGCACATATTACATGGGCCCACCTACGGGAAAGGAGACATTAAATATAAATAAGTTCTCTAAATTTACAGACTTCAACTTGGTGGTGAAAATCTGGCACAGAGAAGAATTGATCCAAAAACCTAATTCCACTGCCAGTAACTTCTGGATTACCTTTTCAATGACAATGGAATATATTTAGCACAGCTGTGACAACAACTAGGAAAATAGGGCTGGAGAAATGGCTGAACAGTTCCAGCAGTTAATCTTGGCAGATCGCAGCACCTACAACAGTTCACAACTTCCCCAAACTCCAGTACTAGAGGATCTGATGTTCTCTTCTACCTTCCATGAGCTGCATGCATAGTTAAGGCACAAACACATATACAAAATAAACTAAATAAAGGTTAAGGACTAAGTTCTATAACATGGCTATATACATTTAAAAAGTATAAAAATACTGAAAGGTTTTTGTTTTCATTTGATACTACGCGTGTAATATATTTGAGCAAATTGATAATGTAGCAAAAAAATAGTTCAGTTAACTAGTAATCACCTTTTCATATAATTCATGGTAGAAACATTTTCTGAGGCAAATTAGTTCAGATATGAATACTTCCTATAAAAATTAAAACTAGTTAAATCTTTAAATATTTTTCTTCACTGCAAAATTACTATAACCAAAGGAATCTATAGCTGATGAGAAATGAAATCTAGCTTGTTTCCTGATCTCTACTTAAAACATGAGCGCACCTTTCAAATCCCAACTTTATATAAATTTGTTACTAATATTATTTAGTATCTCTTACATGTTAAACCTCCAAGTAAATACAAGAACTTGAGAATATCAAGAGGGTTGATATTATCAAGTCTATTAATCTTTGTTTAAGCCAAACTTTGATATGGTTTGGTTTGTTTGTTTGGTTGGTTGGTTCTTAAAGACAGGTTACTGGATGTCCTGGAGGTTGCTATGCTAATTAGGCTGACCTCTAACATACAGAGATACACCTGCCTCTGCCTTTCAAGTACAGAGATTAAAGAAGGGAGTGCCCTACTACACTGGCTTAGCCAAAGGTTACTTAAAACAATGAATGCCAGGCTTCATTTTAAGACCACAGAAAGAAAGGACAACTGTTAAACCCACTAAAACATTCTTCTACACTAAAATAAAATTAGCATTCAGCAGTAAATACTATTAAGAAGATAATTTCTCATGATAAATGTTTTTACAGGAAGTACCTAAGCCATTGTATAATCCCCATAGACTATATACAATATCTAAGGTCTAATGACAAGTCTGTAGATAATGCCAATCTTACTAGACGAGATTATGAAAGATGATCCAAATTCAAGCAAAAGTATTGGCTTTTAGATAACACTTTATCAACTCAGGGATGAAAAATGCCTTTACTTTTCATTCCAAGTAATCAGACTCATGTGTATACATACGAAATTCTATTAATGTCATCAAAACATTATGCACTAGGAGTTCCAATTCCAGTGCTATGGACTGGGTAGGACCACTTGGCCCACAAAAGTAAAATTTTCCCATCAACTTATTAAAAAAGAAAGAGATAGTGAGAGCAAAAGAATAATTCAGTAAGCTATGAATGGCAAATTGCTGAAGAAGGAGAGGGTGAGGGGAGTAGAGTAGAAAAGTGTATGAGACGGAAGACAATAAAGGAGAAACCTGTTCATAAAATGAGGACTGTCACTGCATAAGAAGCAAAGAACACCCTGTTGGCATTAATCCCATAAGCAGATTTTCAACCCTAGGTCCAGAGAGCAAGCACGTGAAACACTGTCATAAGGAGAGGGGTAAAGCGAACTATCATGCAGAACCTCATGAGAAGAAAAAGAAATGATGAAATTCAACACAATCAATGTTATCACTTACTTATTGTTTTTAGTCTGTTTAAGAGCACCTCCTCTCAAATTGCAGAGACAGCATTCCTAAAAGGAAATTAATAAAATTATAAGATCCATTTTATAAAAGTTACACCCATTCATCTGGAAATGCTCATATGCCCTTTTTCATTTATCCGAAAAATGAAAGTGTAAAAATTACACAATGAAGTTCCAGAAGGAAAAGCGAAAAACCTAAAAATAACTGAGTACATAGGTCCCTTAAAAGGTACCACCATATCTTTATTTTCACTCTCCATTGCAGTAGGAAAGTTGTAAAAAAGAATTCTGCAGATACTATAATGACTAATTTTAATTGACAGATTGACTGGATTAAAAGACATATAGGGGGAGTATTGATGAAACAGAGCTTTGGTATATCTATGTATATCTACACTTTGACTGTCACCATCACATGGATAAAGAGAATTAAAAAAGGTAAAAAGCCAAATTCATTTGTAGTCAATTCCAAGGACCAAATTACTCCCAGGCCTTGACTCTGGCATGATGAACTATATTGCTCTGTAAGCCAAAATAAAGCCTTTTCCCCATGTATTACTTCTTGTCAGGTATTTGTCATAGGAACGAGAAAAATAAATAATATAGAAAACTGGTATTAAGAAGTGGGACTAGTGCTGTGATAAACCAGACTATTTTGTCTGTAGACCTTTGGAACTAAGGAACTAGGAAAATGTGGAAGAGTTTGGATCTGTGATCTAAAGAAACCTTAGAATATTAGATCTTGCTCCAGATATATTTGTTCATCCATGTTTGTTGCTCATCTATTCATAATAGTCAGAAATTAAAAATACCCCAGATTTCTATCAAAAGGTTAATGGAGAAGAAAAATATGGTACATTTACACAATGATATATTACTCAGTTATTAAGAAAAATTAAGTAATAAAATTCCCAGGTAAATAGAAATTTGAAAAGAACATGTAGACAATTTTATCTTTCCATTAGATTTAGCCATGTCAATGGTAGATACAAAGAGAAGAGGAATAACATACCATTAAAAATCTACTTACTGCGGTCCATGCATTTCTTTTGCAGCGGGCACACAGCCATCCTTCACAGACCTCATGAGAAGGGACACCATAACAACCTACAAAATAATAGTATAGAGGTATACATTAAGTCTCTTGAATTTTTAAAATGTCTGCAACTCTGGAAGAACAGGCCTCTTATCCCAGCTGCTAGGAAGCTAAGGCATGGTGATCATATATTCAAGTGCTGCATGGACTATACAATGAACTTAAAACTAGTCTGTGTCATTAAGTGAGATTGTGCCAAAGTAAAATGTACAAAGAGGGTTGGGGTTACAGCTCAGTCAGTGTTAAGACTGACATACACAAAAGAATTAAGTAAAAAGTCCAGTATGGGGGAAAAGGCATATTTCAACAGCAATAAAAACCACAACAAAAATAAATCCCAATGCCTAACATAACAAAAATGTAAGTAAGCTACATCAAAAAAATTAGATTTTGTTTGTTTATTTGTGTTTTTATGGTTTTTTGGTTTGCTTGCTTGCTTATTCATTTTTGTTTTGAAACAGGGTTTCTCTGTGTAGCCCTGGCTATCCTAAAAAACACAGTGTATTCCAGGCTGGCCTCAAACTCAGAGATCTTCCTGCCTCTTCCTCCAAAGTGCTGGGATTAAAGCTTGTCTTTTGATTTTTGTGCTACCCATTCACAAAACATGAGAATGTCTTTTTTGTCTAATTAGGATTTTTATTAATCTTTACTTTATTTGTGTTAGTTTGTGTGTATGATGTGAGTGTGAAAGTATGGACTCTTAAGTACTACAACATGTGTGTGGAGGTCAGAGAACAAAGTACTAGGGTCAGTAATTTAATTCCATCACAGGTTATGACAATGAAATTCAGGAAGTCAGGCTTACAAAGCAAGTGCTTTTATCGTCGGAGTTATCAAAAAAGTCTATTTTTTTTTAATCTTCAAGATGGGCTTTCCCTGCATAGTCCAGGTTGATGAAGCTTTTGATACTTTTACCATAGCTTCCTGAGAACTAGGTCAAGAGATTCACTACCACACCAAGGCTGAGAGGATACATGTTGTAACAAAGATAATCCTTGCATGGATAAAAATAAAATTTAAGTATCATGGTAATACTGGCAGTCATGCATAAAAATTTTAAAATAAGTTGCAACTCTTGAAGCATTTTAGGGGAGTGGAAATAAAGTTTGACTGGGGAAAAGGATGCACAGTCCAACACTAGTAATGAAAGTTTGCTTTCAATTCCATGTTTTAGAGATCAATTTTTTGACTAAGTATGTCAACAGGTTGTGAAAACATGTATAGTAATTGCATGATACCAACATCGTAGCAATATGTTTTATATTAGCAAAAATAAATGAATAAACAAATAAATTAATAAATTAGGAAACTAACATGTTCTATAGTATAACATGTTATACTATATACCCAAAACAATTAGGTAAAAAGTCCAGTATGGGGAAAAAAAGAAGGCATATTTCAACAGCAATAACAACAACTACAAAAATAAAGCCCAAGCCTAACATAACAAAAATGTAAGTAAGCTAGGTCAAAAAACCAACCAACCAAACAAACAAACAAACAAAAAACAAACATTGGGTTTTGCTTATTTGCATTTTTATATAATGTGTTATACCATATAACATGTATAATATCATGTGTTTAAGGTCTTCCTAGCCTACAGAGAAAATTCCTTAGAGAATAAGAAAGCTGGATGGGAAAGGAAAGAGGTGAGGAAATGGAAGAGCAAACATATGGTTGAGTGAGGGGAGAGGTACATTATCCTTAATTCTTGAAAGAGAAGAGTTTAAAAGAAATACATGAATATTTTTTACAGAAAATATGATAATAGAGACAGTAACAGAAATGCAATTAATCAAAGAAAATCATACCACTTGGTTAACTAACCAAGTCAAACCAATGCTAAATTAAATTATGTTCATGAAATTAGCATGCTAGATTATATAGCTGGTGACTTTAGAAAACAAGACTGAATATATATTTATTATTGCCTGTTGCTTTGTCTCTTGACTATATATAGCAAGATCGTGTAAACACACACACACGTACATGCATAGATATGGATATATGGTATATGTGTATATGTGTGTGCTATGTCTTCCAAACTATTATTAACATAATAGTTATTGCTATACCTCAACCAGATAATTGACAAATAAACTGAGAATGTATACTATATCTAAGTAATTTGTACATAAAAGTGGGCCTAATTCAATTGCAATATAAGATTTGTGCTAAATTTAGATGATACTGCATTAGCAGCCATTGAACCTATGGTAGAGAAACAACACAGAAATATGGTAATAAAACCCATGACTGAGGGGGCTGAAGGGATGGTTCAGTAATTAAGAGAACTTGTTCTGGCAGAGGATTCAGGTTTGAGTCTTCCTTTCCTATTCTCTAAGGAATTTTCTCTATAGGCCAGGCAGACCTTAAACACAATATTCTGTTTCAGTATCTCAAATATGGGTATTATACATGTTAGTTTCTTAATTAACTGATTTAGTTGCTTTTTCATTTATTTGGTGCTAGTATAAAACATACATTTCTACAATCTTGGTATCATGTATCCATATTTTAATTTATAATTAACTCCAACTACAGAGCCAGAGAACAGAAAGTCCTCTTCTGAATTTCTCAGGTACTACTTATGTGGAACACATTTATATCTAAAGGCAAATATTCATACACATCAAAATTATAAAAAATAAAGTCTAAATAAAAAAGAATATGTGATTGAGAACTTGGGATACGGTTCCATGACACAACACACACTTAGCATGCATGAGGCCCTTGGTTGGCCCCTCCCAATAAAGGATAAGATTAAAAAAAACCAAAAAACCAAAAACAAACAAACAAAAAACCAATGCCCTCAACATAGATAAATATAATTAGGAAAAATCAGGAATGAAGAAATATTTTAGAATTCAAGTTGTAATATATAGTAGATTCCATTATATATTCTAGGTAACTTATGCGGTATGTCATTTTTTACAAATATATTTAATACTTATCTACCTGTATAAAAATAACAAATTAGAACCCAACTATTGTAATGAATATTAGTAGGAATTTCCCTATCTTTATGAAGAAAAGTATTTAATTCAATACTGTAATTCTCAGCTCTTCAGAATTTCCACTTCTTTAATAAGTCATAAAAATAGTCTTCAATTAACACCAGACATTTAAATTTTCACAATCTAGTATCATTAGAATATAAAACTCAAACAAGTGAAGAAGCCCATAATGATATGTCACCTGGACTCCTAACAAATAAAATACCTAGAACATCTCTTCACTAGTGCTTCATAAAAATGGAGAGAAAAGGGTGATATTCTAATCATCATCTTAAGAATATCAACAATAAGATGGAGGTTTACTGGCTCACTCTAGGTTTACTATGCACAAAGTCCTGGGCTCAATCTCGCTCTCACAGAAATCCAGGCAAGGTGAATACATCTAAAACCGTAGCATCTCAGAAGTGGAAACAAAAGGACCAAAGATTTTTTAGCATATGGCTGGCTAACTTGGCTTACAAAGCAAGCTCCTAAGCAGATTAGGCTACAAGATCTTGGCACAAAGAATTATATCAAGAGGTAAATTGACAGGTTACAATGAGGTGATTTGTAAGGGCTATATAAAACACTGAAAATCTTAGATTTATTTACTTGCATGAACTCGCACGAAGCACTTGGCACAAGAAATCAGAAGGCTTGTTCCATCCTCTTCAAGGAAGGCATTTGGGGGGGAATAGTCTATATTTTCTTCACTATAAATAAAACACATCTCTGGAATAATGGGTTTAGTTTTCATTCCAGATTTAATTACTTCACTTATTGTTGTCTCCCATCTAGAATCATTTTCTTCTTTGCTGCTATCAGGCTGAAAAGATAAGATATTCACATGAGTAAAAGAAACGAGAAAGAGCTCATCTTTTATTCATTAATCCACTTAAGCTGTTATAGCCAATAAATTACAACTCCATCTTGTTGTTTTCTTTAATTCAACTAGTAGCATTTTACTAATATTCTAATATAGACTCCAATTTATGGATGAATCAGTAAGAATAAGAAAGCTCTGTGGGCTCATACAAGATTGCAAGGAGCTCTTTAAACTGTGGTCTTCCAAAATACTTCAGGAATGCACAGCTTCTTTTGCTTACATACGGCAATGTATACTCGACTAATGACTGAGTTGACTTAAATATTATGTGATTATATCTCAAAACTATATATATATATATATATATATATATATATATATATATATATATATACATAATAAGTGCTCAGGTTTTCTGTGGGTAGCACTATTAAAAGATATATGTCTTCCACAAAACAAATAGGAGACAGAAATAGCATATGTGGACAGAAAAGAATGATGTGCTAGACCTGACCGTCATGGGAAATTACAACGAATGAATTGCCTTTTTTACTCCCTAGATCTTAAATCAATCAATTTCCAAAGAAATATTTTATGTTTAGAAAACACAGGTAGATAAAAATTCTTAAATAAGAAATCAATGAAAACAAGTATTTAATGACTAAAATAAAGTAAAACAAAAAGTGGGTAAAATACTAAATAGAAAGTTAAAAATGTAGAATTTCACCCACTCTGTAGCTCTAAGATATCTAATTAAATTACTATTACATGACACTTTAAGAAACTCATGAACAGGGTCTGGAGAGGTAGCTCAGTAATTAGTATCAGTTGCTGTTCTTTGAGAGGACCTGAATTCAATTCCCAGCACTCAACTGGCAGTTCACAATTATCTATAACTATATGAAATAAAAATAAGTAAATGATTTAAGAAATTAATGACCTTGATAAAGTATTTCTCTTATATTAGGGAAAATATAATTTAAAAACAATGTTCATATCAGTTTTCTAATACATTGTACCTTAAAGCTTGCAATGCAATTTTATACAGCATTAAAGATCTGTTTCTTGTGTATACTCTCAAGAATACACTCATCCCTAAGCTGAGATTCTGTCAGAATGACATGTATGGAATAATGACAGAACTGCCATGAACTGTTAGTTGATGGTAGTGAGCAGAAACAGTTTTTAATGAATCCAGAATATGTCGTTTCCATGTTTCATATGGAAAGATGAAAAAGACAAAAATCAAGACTGGGCACCGATACTTATATCACTTCAGATGACTACTTTCAATTTTAAAAAGATAGCAGGTATATGTTTTCTTTGTGAAAAGCTTTGTTTCCAGGCTTTAAGTGAGAAGTTTGATGCCTTTTAGTAAAAGAAGCAGGTTTCCAACATCTGCTGATATAAACAAACACTAAAACAAACAAGAACCAAAATACATCACTTCATTTCCCTAAGAAAGTATGATAGTGTAAGAATATATTGATAGCCATACTCCAAATTACCTTGTAGTATGGCATGAGCAGAGTACAGATTGCACAGTGTGGCTCCATCTTTGCCACAGCTGCATTATACTCCTGTTCAGCCAAAAAGTTAGGAGATTTTGTCTGCCAAAGATGGATGAGAGGCTTTGCCCAAGACTCTGTTTCTTCAATTTCTTCATCAGTGGTTAGAATCTCAGGCAATTCTTAGGGAAGAAAATAGGAAACACAATGAGCAGAAAACTCAGAAAGAATATTACCCTGGTAACAGATGTTAGTATTCCTAAATTTTACCTATGATAGCAATACCAGACACTAAGCCTATTTTACTAACTATATTCTGAAAGAAATACAATAAACATCTTTTTTCATCCTCATCTCCAGCTTTGGAAGAGGAGATCAGGTTAAAAAATGAGACCATAAAACAGCTTTTCTTGGTCAGCTCTCTCCTTTCTGCTGGGAAAAATTAAAACAATCCCTCCTGAAACTTTTTATCACTTCACCTTTTATCTTCCCATGTTAATACCACACACATGGTTAACATTTCAAGTGTGACTCAGCTAATGACTCTCTTATTAATAGTTTCATTTTCTTCACCTAACACAGTATATACAGTTCATAGATCAGTAAAAGTATATCAATTTTATTTCATTAAATTTATTTTTTGATTCAAGAATCCATGGTATTTACAGAACACCCATAATGTAGAAAACAAAGTACCTGTCACAAAAAAACAGAATTGGAGAAAGAGCCTAAAAACTGAAATATAGAAGAAGTTAACTTCAGAAGGCCTAGAAACCCCATCCCCAATAGGTCTATATACAACTGAAAAAGCAGATCATGTGTGAAAAAAAGCCCCCTGGTATACAAATACAAGCAAAGGTGCTATATAAATAACCTCTAAAGAAAGACTCATGACACTGCAGGCCGTGTCTTCTTCCAGTTATCTAGATAATGCTCATTTTCTAAATACCTTTCTTTAATAAAGTATATCTCTATTTCAGTCATTATTCATTTCTTCCTGGTTTGATTCATTTTTCTAAAGATACAACAACCTCTTGTTATACTGTGAACTCTCATCAATAGCTGCAACAGCTGATAAGATACCCATAAGGTAAAATTTACTCCATCATTTACATTCACCTTTCACTTTCTGAAACACTTCAAAATGGTATCAAAGCTCCCAAAATAAGGGCCAGATGACAGGCTATGCGAACAGGATAGACTATGAGAACTACATTCATTATTTCTCTTGACTTTCCCTCTACTCTCCCCATCCCTCCCTCATCTCCTGCCCACCCCCTCCAAGTCCACCGACAGAGGAGGACCTCCTCCCCTTCCATCTGACCCCAGTTCATCTTGTCTCCTCAGGGCTGGCTGCAATGTCCTCCCCTGGGATCTTGCCAGGCTGTTACTCCCTGGCATGTATGGGGGAGGGTCAAAGAGCCAGCCATCGAGTTCATGACTGAAACAGTCCCTGTTCCCCTTACTAGAGTCTTCACTTGGACACCGAGCTACCATGGGCCACATCTGAGCGGAGGTTCTAGGCCATATCCATACATGGTCCTTGGTTGGAGAAACTGTCTCATATAATACCCCTGTGCCCTGCTCAGTTTGGTCTGTGTGGAACTCTGGTTCTGCCCAAGTCTTACTAACTTCCCCTATTTTTATTATTATTTCCCGCCCTCTGCTGAAAGTTTGGTTGTGAGTCTTAATATCTGCTTTGATACACTGCTATATTGATTCTTTCAGAGGCCCTCTTTGGTATGCTCCTGTCCTGTTGCTTGTTTTATCCTCCATTCAATGTCCATCACATTTGTTCATTTAAATGAGCATTGATCATACCAACCTGGGTCCTCCTTCTTGTATATCTTCCCTAGGTGTATAGATTTCAACATAAACTTCCTATCCTATAGGTCCATATAAGTGAGTATATACCATATGTTTCTTTCTGCTTTTGGGATACCTCACGTACAATGATAGTTTCCAGGTCCTACCATTTGCCTTTGAATTTCATGATTTCCTCGTTTTTACGTAAAAGTACCATAATTTCTGTATCCATTCCTGGACTGAGGAACGTCTGGGTTGTTTCCAGGTTCTGGCTATTACAAATAAAGCAGCTACGAACAGAGTTGAGCAAATGTCCTTGTTGTGTACTTGAGTATCTTTTGGATATAGCTGGGTCTTGAGGAATCACTATTCCTAATTGTCTAACAAAGCGCAAAATTGATCACCAGCAATGGAGGAGGGTTCCTCTTTCTCCACAACCTCTCCAGCCTGCGTTGTCACTAGAGTTTTTGATCTTAGCCATTCTCGTGGGTGTACGTAAAATCTCAGGGTCATTTTGATTTACATCTCCCTGATGGCTAAGGACGTTGAGCATTTCTCTGTTTTTCTGCCATTCTATAATCCTCTACAGTCAGTTCTCTTTTTAGCTCCATACCCCATTTTTTAATTGGATTACTTGATTTCTTGCTTTTTAACTTCTTGAGTTCTTTATATGT
>CM053754.1:53003000-53031280 GCA_028658305.1 Pachyuromys duprasi
TTAAAACTGGCAATCTGAGCATCAGCTCAGGCACCTAAGCTGAGTGCTGCTTTGCAGGTTGCTCAGGATTTGAGTCTGGTGTGTTTCCTGAATTACTTCATAGGTATTGATGCCCTAATTACTGTTTCTCAAATTCTGAATGTGTTTACAATAAGTTGTGCATTTTATTATACAACACTTATATACACACAAATACACATGAATAAACATTTCCCACACACTAAACACTACTGTACTTTGGAAAAGAAAGATGTTTTTATTTATGTGTACTGTTATTAAGTTTGCATGTATATCTGTGGACTAAGTGCATGAAATGACTATAGAATGGGAATTATAGGTGATTGTTAGCTGCCTGTGAGTGCTAGGAACTTGAATCATCTAAAAGACCAGTTGGTGTCTTCAGATGTCTCTCCTGCTCCACCGTGTGACTTTAAAATTCACTGACATTCAAATGTTAAAATACTGCCCATGATCTATTGAATTCATTATCAAACAATATTTTGAAAATCCTTGCTGCAAACTATAGCTGAAATATTATCATCCTCAGGTTAGCTACTGACTAGTTTTCTCATGCATGTGTGTGTGTGTATGTATGTATGTTTCTACCTACCGACCCACCCTACTTATCTATGTTTAAAAAGGCAGATGTTTTCCAGGTATAAAATTCTGTAGTGAAATTTTGGTTTCCTTAAAGATCAGTTATATAAATATTTTTATTTTTATCTCAAGTGTGGGATATGGAACAGCCGTAGTTTTTCCACAGCTGATAATTGCCTTGTGCAGAGTGTGGTCTTTGTCAGCTGGAGTTAATGGCATTCTTAGGACTCTGGAAGAGTATAAATACCAGAGCACAGAGTGAGATTTTGAGACACTCTAGAGAGTTTCATGAAGATAAAGAGAGGAGAAAAAAGGCTGCTTATTTATCTGCTGCATTTGCCATTTGCTGTTGCTGGACTGCTAGATATCCTGAAATCTGAGATTGGTATTTTCCCAGAGAACCCGAAAACCCTAACCAGTCTAAAGAAGTCTATGACCCCTTTCCTTTCTAACCTTCTATCTAGGGTTAAGGGGAGTTGGTGAAAGGGAGGTAAGGTGCTACGAACATAGTTGAACAAATGACCTTGCTGTGTACTTGAGCATATTTTGGATATGTGCATAGGAGTGATCTTGAGGAAGCACTATTCCTAGTTATGAGAAAGCACCAGATAGATTTCCAAAGTGGTTGTACAAGTTTACATTCCAACCATCAATGGAGAAGGGTTCCCCTTCCTCCACACCCTCTCCAGCATGTATTGTCATTTGTTTTTTTGATCTTAGCCATGCTGATGGGTGTCAGATGAAATCTCAGGGTCGGTTTGATTTGCATCTCTCCGTTGGTTAAGAACACTGAGCATCTCCTTATGTGTTTCTCTGACATTCTATATTCCTCTACAGAGAATTCTCTGTTTACCTCCGTACACCATTTTTTAATAGGATTGCCTGATTTATTGCTTTTTAACTTCTTTAGTCCTTTATATATTCTGGATATTAACCCTCTGTGAGATATAGGGTTGGAGAAAATCCTTTCCCAGTCTGTACGCTGTCGTTTTGTTCTGAAGACAGTGCCCTTTGCTTTACAAAAACTTTTCAGTTTCATGAGGTCCCATTTATTGATTGTTGATCTTAGGGCCTGTGCTGTTGGTGTTCTGTTCAAGAAGTTGTCTTCTGTACCAATGAGTTCTAGGCTCTTTCCCCACGTTTCTTCTAACCTATTTAGTGTGTCTGGTTTTATGTTGAGGTCTTTGATCTACTTGGACTTAATTTTTGTGAGAAGGACAATGCAACCAGATCAAAGGAGATCGGATAAGCTAGGGTCAGATGAAAGGGGGGCTTGGAGAGGGGCATAGGAGGAGATGTAGGAGGGAGGATGAGATTGGGAGGGGATATACCTGGGATACAAAGTGAATAAACTATAATTAATATGAGAAATAAAAATTAAAAAAAAGAAAGAGAGGTAAGGAATTAAGGAACCCCAAATAAAATAGAGTTTAAAAATAGCACCTACAAAATCCCAGCACTGGGAAAGCAGAAGAAAGAAGATCTCTCCAAGTTGCAGGTCAGCCTGGTCTATATAATGAGTTCTAGGCTCACTATAGCACAGTTGAAATCCTATCTTTGGAAAAAGACAGAAAAGAAAGAGAGAAAGAAAGACAAAAAAGAGAGAAAGAAGAGAAAGGAAAGAAAAGGGGGGAGAGAGAAAGAACGAAAAAAACGAACCAAAAAACAGAAGAAAAATATGCACAAATCATTGTCTGAATTTTCTCCTGCTCACAAGCATTCTAAATGAGAAAAAAAATTCAAGTAGTCAGGAGCAAAAAATAAGCAGCAAACTCCTAAAATTATAGTATTATTATATTAAAAACAGAGGTGGTAAAGGTCTAAAAGTAGGGGACCAAATACATGTAGGTATTAAAAATTATACAATAAAAAATAATTTACTTATACAAAAAGCAATCATATATATGGTCACCAAATTGTTAATATAGCATAGCTTCATTATGAAAAACATATATAATATTTTATACAATATATAATAAATACATATATAAAAATATATGTAAAATATTAAGATGGGTGGTCTTTGCATAGTGAGATTAGGGGTGATTTGGATTCACTGGATTTTTTTTTTCTGGATTTGAAAAATTTCTACAATTCTCCAATATTACTTTGATAAATTAAAAGAATAAAAAGCAACAGTAAAAGCAAAAGCTAAATAAAAAATTCAAAACTTTGAAAATTAACATTCCAGCCTAAGGACCCATGCCACAGCCTATTCAAAAGATTTTAAAGGAAGAAATGCCAAGAGAAAGTACAAAGCTTTTGACAAAGTCCTAGTCACAAAAATGGATTAGATTTAAAGTTTAAAAAGACTATCATGGTACAGAAATAATACTTTCTCCTTTGAGTCTTAGAAAAGAATAAAACCAAAATAAAATAAAATAAAATAAAATGCCATGGCAAAAGCAAACAGATGAGAAAAAAGAAGTATCTCAGCTACTTAACAAATTAAGAAAAATCATTCTTAAAATTTTTAAAAACTGAAGCATATACGAGTTAAAAATCTAACTGTTGAAGTTGTTTGAAATATGGCGAATAATGTAAAGAACAAATGCATGATTAAGATGAATTAATGGAAGAAGTCTAAAATGTTCAATGTTCTATGTACATCAATTTCATGAATACTCTGTATATGTGACTACCTGTTCCTAAATTCTACTATATCAACTCAAAAGCTAAACATACTTTACCTCAAATTTTCAGTAATAAACTATTATAAAGATATGAATAACAGAAACAAAAATAAATAAATAATCCCTGAAAACATTTGGTTCTATGATCCATTTCATCAAAGTATATACAACAATCAGAATGTGATGGGATACTTGCCTCTTTGAAGCATTTCTTAATTTTCTCCTCCTCTGCAGCCACATTTTTACTTCTGGGGTAGATTCTGGAGTGGGCTTTGTATGATCAATAGTATATATATCCTTTCCTTGTTTCCAAATCTGGTATCTGTCTGGCTGAAATTTCTTCACAAATATATCCATTGATATCTTCACCATGTCATTCCGACAAGTGCACTGAAACACAATGAACAGTTGGAATAAAATCAAAAGTGAAATATTTTGCTAACTATGTAACATACCAAGCCCTTAGGTAGAACATGAGTGTTTGATTAAATGATGCTTTACATCTTTAAAAAAATGAACAAACTCAAAAGCGGTGAGAATGTAAATATTTATACTTAGAAATGAGAAAGTAAATATTTTTATAAATACTCTGTACACTTATATAAACTGTGTACCAAAAATAAATTATAGAGAAGTATGAGTGTTTATCCAAAGGTGTTCAACAAAGGAAACTGCTACCCTACTATTACAGATACTATCAAAAACCTGTAGGACATGCAGTGTTTAGATGAATATTACTATCCCAAATACTCATTAAAACTCAAAATTATTCAGACTATATCGAATGTTTCTGCCAATTTAGGCATGTTCTGAACATAGCCAAATGTATACTGTAATTAAAAGGTTGGTACATATCTGTGGTCCCTTAAGGTCTGAATGATTTCTGCCCAGGCCTTTCTGTCTTTCATAGTTTCTGTTGAGAAATCTGGTGTGATTCTGATAGATCTACCTTCATATGTTACTTGCCTTTTTCCCTTGATGCTTTTAGTATTTTTTCTTTGTTCTGTAGGTTCAGTGTTTTGACTATGATGTGACCTGATGTGTCTCTTTTCTGCTCTAGCCTATTTGGTCTTCTGTAGGCCTCTTGTATGTTTATGGACATGGTTGGGAAAATTTTCTTCTATGATTTTCTTGTAAAAATTTTCTGGACCTTTGAGCCTGATGTCTTCTTTTTCACCTACTCCTATTATTCGTATATTTTGTCTTTTCATGGTGTCCTAGATTTCTTGGATGTTTTGTGTTTGAAACTTTTCTGATTTTATTTTTTCACTGAGAATCATATCAATTTCTGCAAATGTATCTTCCGCACCTGAGATTCTCTCTTCCATCTCTTGTATTCTGTTCATGATGCTGCTACCATACCCAGCAAAACTTTCAATCAACATAGATGGAGAATTCAAAATATTCCACGACAAAACCAAATTTAAATGGTATCTACACAGTAACCCAGCCCTACAGAAGTTACTAGAAGGGAAATTCCAACCAACAAAACAACTACATCCAAGGAAACATAGGACATAGATAACTACACAACAAAAAAACCAAAAGAATGCAAGCAATGAAACACAGCAACACCATGAATCCCATATCAAAAGAAAGTAACATTCGTTGGTCACTAGTATCCATCAACATCAATGGACTCAATTCTCAAATAAAAAGACACAGACTAACAGAATGGTTGCAGAAACAAGATCCAACATTCTGCTGCATCCAAGAAACACACCTATGCAACAAAGATAAACACTACCTAGAGTAAAGGGCTGGAAAAATGTTTTTCAAGAAAATGGACCCAGAAAACAACCTGGAGTAGCTATCCTAATATTTAATAAAATAGACTTTCAACCAAAATTAATCAAAAAAGATAAGGAGGGACACTACATTCTCATCAAAAGAAAAATTCACCAAGAGGACATCACAATACTGAACATCTATGCCCCAAATATAGAAGCACCTACATTCGTAAATGAAACATTATTAAAGCTTAAATCACACATTGATCCCAACACCTTAATGGTGGGAGACTTAAACACCCCACTCTCACCAAGGGACAAATCAACTAGACAGAAACCAAATAGGGAAATAAAGACACTTACAGAGTCCCTAAATCAAATGGACCTAATAGACGTCTACAGATCTTTTCACCCTACATCAAAAGAGTATACCTTCTTTTCAGCACCTCATGGAACCTTCTCCAAAATAGATCACATAGTGGGTCACAAAGCAAGCCTCAGCGGATACAGGAAGATTGACATAATCCCTTGTATTCTATCTGACCATCATGGACTAAAGCTGGACCTCAACAACAATGGAAATAACCAAAAGCCTACATACACATGGAAACTGAACAACTTACTACTCAATGATAGCTGGGTTAAGGAAGAAAGAAAAAAAAGACTTCCTAGAATTCAATGAAAACGAAGGTACAAATACCCAAATTTATGGGACACACTAAAAGCAGTGCTCAGAGGAAAATTCATAGCACTAAGTGCCTTCAAGAAGAACATCACATACAAGCAACTTAATGGCCCAACTGAAAACCCTGCGAAAATAAGAAGCAGATACACCCAAAAGGAACAGACGGCTGAAAATAATCTCAGGGCTGAAATCAATCAATTAGAAACAAATAAAACTATTCAAAAATCAATGAAACCAACAGCTGGTTCTTTGAGAAAATCAACAAGATAGACAAACCCTTAGCAGTGTCACAGAATAAATTTCTGCTGATAAGTTACTAGAAAGAAAGAAAAGAAAAGAAAAAGAAAAAATACAGATATTTTGATTTATGATTCAATCTCTAAAATAAAAAAATAAAATAAAAGCTTGAGCTCATAGCAGATGGTTTCTAACTTCCTTGCAGCATACAAACAATGGAAATAGCAACAGTGACACATTCTCCTTCAGTAAGATTAGAACTGAAGAGGATGATGATCGAGATAATTATATGAAGAACCACATATCTGAGGGGGAAAAATGTGTAAGGAGACAAAGATAGCCTTTAATTGGGTACTTATTTTCCTCCAATTGTTCTGAGAAACCTACTTTGTGTACATTTGGCTTCTTTACTATGAACTTGAAACTTCTGCATGCAATAACAGTATGCAAGCTACAATAAAATAGGAATGTATTCAGATATTGGGCAAATACCAGAGCTGTCTAAACTTTTACAAATAGATTACGTTTATAAAATGAAACTAGCTATCTCATCAGAAGCCAGAACACAGATGTGGCCACTGAGCATTTGCTGATTTCGTGACCATGAACTATAGGAGGCTATTAAAGATTCTGAAAAAAGGACACCAAGAAAAACAATGTCACTCTAGAATGACAGCAACATAATAAGAAAAAACAGAAACCTAGTGATACATCCATTAGTGGAGAGAGTTAAGTCAACAGAATATCAGCAGGCTGTTTGGATAACCCTAATAGTCTTTATACAGTGTGCAAAATGATGCTCTCATTCTTTCTAATTTATTAATGAAGTGCTGAATCAATCAAAAACCTGCTCAGGTTTAGTTACCTTTAAAAATATAATATATAGAAGATTATTCCTTCAAAGTTCAATTTAACATTTAACATTATTATGTATTGGAATAGGAGGGAAAAAAGACATCAAGATGATTAGCTCAGAGGTGGACCCAAGATGGCAATGAGCGAACACAGTTTCTGAGTTGCAGAGGAGCTGTGTACTGGAACTGTTGAGTGGAAGGACGACCGAAGCCAGGGAAATGACAGTGAGGCTTTCTAAACGAGAAGGGTCATTGCTGAGAACTTTGGTCTCAGGTCACCAGTGGACTTCTTTGAGCCCTCATGCCACCTCAGCACAGCCAGCTCACCAAGATTCTCAGCTCAGAGCTCGCTGCCTGGAGTCTGCAGCAGCAGCTGCAAAGGCAGGGCTCCTGGCCCCTCATCAGCACCCGCCAGCAGTACCTGCCTTGGAGTCCCGAACCGCAGCACCATGCTCCCTGTGTCCCAGGTCTGTTAGCAGTCACACCGACTACGCAGGGTCTCCCAGCCACTGACTGTATTGCCCGCACAAACACTAGGTGACAGAAAATAGCCACCAAAGTCCAGCAGATACACCAAACAAGCTACACACACCAGGCGCCGGGCCTCCCCAGTCTAGAGAGCATAGTGGAGGGCCCCAAGGACTTCCCAGAAGGCATCTGGACTGGCAACCCAGTCTCCAGCTGCAGCTGGACTTCCTAACCTGGCAGGTGCAGCAGCACTGAGCTGACAGAGCATGTCAGTCCTCCTGCATATGACTAAAGAGGGCCAAACCTGAGAGTAGAGAGCCCGGATACCCCTATCCTTGCCGATGTGACCTGCTTGAGAGTGAGTGCACCCTTAATTTTCTGCAGAGTCCCAGATCCAGGGTCCTTCTAAACTAGCAGCTAGACATCAGACCCCTCCCACCCACACACCCACAGTGAGAAACAGAGGAAATCTTGGAACATCAAAGCCCCTGCTCTGCTGGTCCAGCAGTGGAGTTAAGGCGGATAACGCAGGAAATTGCACTGTGACTATCACCAGCACCTGCTACTTCTACAGCTTCAAGCACAAGTAACCCCCCTAGAAGCCTGAAAAGCAGAGGCCCTCTCACGCACTCAAGGGTTCAACATTCTCTATCGCTCTGTCCTCCAAGGCACACTTTCATGCACATTTCCACACACACAGACGTGCCCGCATCTGCCCTTCTGCGCCCCCGAAATTTCCTCCCACAGGAACAGCTGAAGCACCAATGCACACGCTGAGGCAGAGGCAGAGGCAGAGAGAGAGAGGAGAGAGAGGAGAGAGGGAGAGAGAGAGGGAGAGAGGGAGAGAGAGAGAGAGAGAGAGATTAAAAAAAAGTTGGGAAAACAACAAAAATTGTTAAAAGAGATGAGAACTATTAATGAGAATCTCTGCACTGTGCAATGGAGTAACAGGAAAGGTTTTCTGAGGATAAGACCCCACTCATCAAGGCTTTCATATTCACTTGAAAAGACAGGGGGTACCTAAACTGAAAATGAGAATGAAAAATCTCCTGCTCCAAAATAATCTCCTGGAACACTGTTTTGCAACATCATTACCCAGAGGCCTGATGCAACTGTGTACCAAGGAAGACTTCTGTCAAAGATGGCAGAAGACCCTGGCATCAGTGATCTTGGTGGTTTTGATCTTACAGGCCTGAAAAACACCAAGAGTAGGGGAAGCAGGAAGGCTTTTGGCAAGGAAAAGCCACTGAGGCATAACAATATGTAGCTGGATTAGACTGTCTCCCAGAAGGAGGGCCTGCCTGAGAGTAAGAAAATAAAGTTTCTGTTGCAGTAGAGTCTCCAAGATATTAGTAATACCAACAAGACTATGAAATATTGAAAAGCTAGTTATAGAGCAGGGACAGCCCAATGAAAAAACCTGTGAGACAAGGCTGCTCAAAACTAACAGAACTCAGATTTCATCACATGCCCCATGTGATAGATAATGGAGCTATAGGCTTTCTTATTTGTTTTGTCAGGTTTCTATCTTTCATTGATCTGATCTTTCCTTGTTGTCTACTCAGGCCCCTCTTTTGGAATGATAATATTTATTCTGTGCATGGTATAATGGAAATATCTAACAAGTTTTGATCTTATATGTACTATTAAGAGAATACCTTGAGGCTGGGGATATGGCTCAGAGGTTAAGAACACTCGCTTGTTCTTCCAAAGGTCCCGAGTTCAATTCCCAGCAACCACATGGTGGCTCATAACCATCTATAGTAAGATATGGTGTGCAGGCAGAATGTTGTATATAAATAATAAATAAATCTTTAAAAAAAAAGAGAATACCTTGAATAGCAAAAGAGACTTGAGACTAGATTTTTTTAGTAGAATAGAGACTAAAGGATTTTTAGAAAGCAATTAAAAATATTTTATATTCTGAGATGAAAATGAAACTTGAGGGGTAAGAGGTAGAATATTAAGCTTGAAAGTTACTTGTTAGGGAGGGTCAACCTGACGAGGAATGGAGTTTTGATTGTTAATTGTATCTGTCTGCTTTAATGCATTTAGAATCTTCATACCACTGAGTGTATATTTACACCATTGGACTTTATTTCCAGACTCATTGAGCAAGTCTGGTTTTTACTGGTTCTGATAGAGAACCTAGCTTTTTACTTGGTTCTGATACAGAAAGTCATTCACCCATATTCCTACAGACTGAAGAAGAGTACCCATTAGTAGCAGAGCAAAAGATCCTCACTAAAGTAGGCAATGTTTTGTACAATTTTTGAAAATAATTTATTAGTGATTTGACATCTCTATTCTAAAACTATCATTAACTTTTTCTGACAAAGTGAACCAGATTGAAAATTTTCAAACATGTTTTGTAGGATTCATGTACAAATGAAAACAAACAAACAAACAAACCCAACATCTTGAAAGTTGAATGCATAGGAACACTTTAGAGTACTAGTCCCCAAAACTTCTATGTGTTATCAACTTTGCTTCCTCATACAAAATACCTCAGTTAAATTGCCAAAAGAAAAACAGCCCCTAGGTGGAAGTTTACATTTACAAAAAATAAATATATGAGCATACCAGTAATAGTATCTGCAGTCAGAAACACACACACAAACAAAAATTGGCATTCACAATTCACAAAAAGAAACACTATAACTGGGAGGAAATTGTACTCATTTCTCTGAAGCATCCCTTCCTGAAATAAAGTGGGACGCTGTTAAGACACAAGAAGTAAGCAAGCTTATAAATGCTCAGGAAACTATCACAATGCTCAACACCAAGGCGACAAAAAGCAGTAATCAATTGTTGGGGAGAAGAAATGCTCCAACTACTCCGGTTGCTGGCAAGTTACACAAGAAGCTCTAAGAATGAAGTCTACATAGGTTGCGTCCCCAGTGCTGGGATACTGGTGAGGCTCCTGTAAATAATCACAGGTTTACTATGTTGGTCTTGAATGATATCATTTCCTTTTTCTGTCCTGGTACCAGGAATGGTGGCCCATATCTATAATCACAGCACTTAAGGGATAAAGGCCTATGTAGAAAACTCAAGCCTAAGTGTCACCAGCTCAAAGATATTCTCAACTACCTAGGTAGTTCAAGGACAGCCTAGACTATAAGAGACCCTGGCCTTAAATAAAGAAATGAATACTTAAAAAATATAAAGCAGAAGTTCATTTCAAAGAAGACAGGTTTCCAAGTCTTCACAGCATATATTCTCAGGTCAGGAAGACAAACCCAAATCAGAGAATGAAAATAAGTTCATTCAGAGAATGAAAATAAGACACATTGCCATTCATTTCCTTCATACAAAGTACTGTTAGAAATTCTAAAGAAAAATAATAATTGGTATGTTTGAATTCTCAACACTAATATCATAAAGCTTAGACAAAAAACCATTATTAATCAACTCTTAGATATTCAGCTGAGATCTCCTATAGTTGAAGCCTTTCTATATAACTGGAATTGTATATATAAATGACCAATTTTCATTCTCATTCTCAAACAACTGAGTTACAATGTCAGAATAATTTATTAAGACCGAAAGATATTAGAATCATGAGCAGCAAATTATAATAAAAACAGAGTAAGGCACTTACAATAGGTGAATGCAATGACCCAGATATGGAGACTGAAAGTATCTCCATAAGCTACTGAAAGGGGAAAAATGAGGCAGTGGGGAACCGGACAGAACGTCCTTGCTTTGAATGGGCCATCCTCTCAGCTATCTACTGTAATGCCAGGGCTGTTTGCAGTTTTCATGTCACATTATTCCATAGATATTTTAATCTAATACATTTAATGTACAATATTTTGTACTAGCTTCTAAAAACATAAATTGAAAATTAATATTTTAAACATAATATTAAGTCAGAAGCAGCACAGAGAAAACTATTCTGAGAGTCACCAGAGGAAACAGAAGCAGAGACAGCATTAACTTAGACAAAAGAAAACAAAATTAAAAAATATTTTCAAGTACCAAAATTAAAGTCAAATAAAAAAAAAATATATCCAGAGTTTTAGACCTGTCAAGTCTCAGCAGATAACAATGCTGTCCACACAACCCTAAACAGTTGACTATGATCCCAAAATCAATGGCAATAAAAGTGAGCCTATTCACCAAAACTATATCCTGATATCTACACACCTGTCATAAAAAGCTTGAATGTGCAAACACACAAATATAAATGCATACATACACATATATGCATATACACACAAATGCACACACATGTACATCACACAAATACACATAGCAAGCATACATATACAAACAAGCAAACATACATATACATGCAGATATATACAGGTACACACAAACACACATATGCACACATAAATCATATACTCATATATACATCCTCACAAACTATTTTTTAATTTTTTATATTACTATAATTTTTTACATTCTTTTCTAAAATTTTATTATTTTTTACAACGTACTCACTTTGTATTCTGGCTGTAGCCCCTCCCTTATCTCCTCCAGGTCCCACCCTCCCTCCCTCATCCCTAACTATCCCTTTCCTCTAGTCCACTGATAGGGAAATCCTCCTCCCCTACTGTCTGAACCTAACCTATCAGGTCCTATCAGGACTGCCTGGATTCTCCTCCTCTGTGGCCTGGTAAGGAACCCTGGCAGGGAAAAATGATCAAATAAGGGCAACTCAGTTCATGTCGGAAACTGTCCCTTCTCCCCTTACTAGGGAACCCACAAGCAGTAATTTTAAAAGAATTAAAATACAATTCTGCTTTGTTTCTATGTCTAGAAGAAATGTTTTTTTTTTAATCCTGAATTGCATTTTGGCTTTCATTATGATTTGTATTAAATGCGTATCAATCACTCATTTATATCCAAAATTCCATATTAGGTTTTGTAAATTACATCAAAGACTATGGTAATTAAATATTAAAATATCTCAATACTTTTGTTTTCTAACCATTGATCCCACAGTAATGTAAATCACACAATGTCTATGAATATTAGTCTTTTCTAGTCATTTGAAAGTGGTAGATTCTCTTTCTAGCGCTTTTCCTAATCTGACACAATCTTGAAGGATATTATTGGTCTTATTTTGGTATACTGAAGAAATGATTCTAACTTATATAAGAAATATTTATACTACCATTTATTTTGTGTATTTTATTTATTAAATGAAAACTTCATTTTGTTGCCTACCAAGTATTTGCATCATCAAATTGAACTGTTACCTTTTTGTGAATCAGCTATAATCTATTTACAGATCTCTTGGAAAATCTGTTCAAGGTTTTGATCTTCAGATGTGGAGCACTGAATGAAAACAGCATATACAGATCTAAACAATAAAATAAAACAGTATCTTGCAGGGGGTGGGGAATAAAAGGTAAGAAATGGCAGTGCATACACTCCTGTCCCAGCTTTCATCTTCCCATAATTCAGAAAGCTTCTTAATATATTTGAAAGGCTTCAGTAAAAGGACTGACTAGATATTTATGTCCTATTTGTTTATGGCAAAGTCTCAATGTAACTAGATGTGACACTTCCTTTGAAGAGGGGGTGTTGTTTTGACTTCTCAAATAGAAAAGTGAGGAGTGTGGCTGGTGAAACAAAGCAGGTGTAGTAGTAACGTGGAAATACCTCATCTAGCCTGTCTTAGTTTACATGCTCACATTGTATTTAAACTCTGAGTTGCATTTTCCATTTATCGTTGCAAATAGCTGTGTTACTTAGTTACTGAATATGAACTTCACAAGCTAAAATTGCATAACACAGAATATGCAATATTTTAAGAAATACAGATCTGGAAGCTGGTGATGTAGCTTAATAGCAGACCTCTCATCTAGCATGTCCAACATCATGGGTTTGAGCCCAAATAAAAAGAAGGAGGGGAAGGAGAAAACTGGTCAATGAGCAAATGCAAGGCAGTCTGAACTTTCCTTCCTTTACATACAGTAAGAGCAGATAAATATTATTAGACTAATGCATTCTGGCACAACATAAAGGGAAATGGTAAAGACCTGTAAAACCAGTTACTAATGGGTTTGAGTCAGGACAATAGCTTGAATCTAGAAATGTGGATTGTAGTGCATAATGCCAATCAGGTGGCCATACTAAGTTCAGTATCAGAATGGTATCCTCCCAGGGGCAGAAAGCCAACAAGATACCTAAGGAGGTTTGAACTGTCCCAGCTACAAAATGGAGCAAATCAAAATAAAACCTAGAAATTCACTTTTAAAATGATACCAGAATCTGTGAACAAAGACTGCCTAAGAATGAAAATTTTGCTGGAAGAATGCTTAATTGACTAATTTTTTTCCCTTTAAAAAAATATTGTACCTGATTATATGGTCAGTTTTGGAGACGGTCCCATGAATTGCTGAGGAAGTATACTCTTTTGTGTTTGGGTGAAAGATTCTGTAGACATCTATTGGGTACATTTGATTTAAGACCTCTGTAAGTGTCATTATTTCTTTAACTTCTATTTCAATGATCTACCCCTCAGTGGGAGCGGGTTGTTGAAGTTTCCCACTATTAAGGTGTGGGATCAATGTGTGACTTAAGCTTTATCAATTTTTTTTGAGAAATGCAGGAGCCATTGTGTTTGGTGCATAGATGTTCAGGATTGTGATGTCCTCTTGGTGGACTTTTCCTTTAATGAAAATGAAGTGGCCCTCTTCATCTCTTTTGATTGGTTTTGGTTGAAATTCTATTTTATTCAATATTAGGAGGGCTACTCCAGCTTACTTCTTGTGTCTGTTTGCTTGGAAAACCTTTTTCTAGCCCTTTATTCTGAGGCAGTATCTATCTTTGTTGCAGAGGTGTATTTCTTGAATGCAGCAGAATGTTGGATCCTGTCTCAGCAACCAAATCTGTTAGTCTGTGTCTTTTTATTGGAGATCTGAGACCACTGATGTTAAAAGACATTAGTAACCAATAATTGTTAGTTCCTGAAGTAACCCAAAAACAGAGAGACATATATGGTATATACTCACTTATAAGTGAGTATAATATAATATAGGATAAACATACTGATATAGGATAACATATAATATAGGATAAACATACTAAAATCTCTAGTCCTAAAGCAGCTAAATAACAGAGAAAACCCTAAGGTAGAGGTTGAAACCTCACTCAGAAGGGCAAACAGTATAGACATCAGAAGTAGGAGACGACAAGGAACAGGACAGGGGGCCTCTAAAAGACTCTACTCATCAGGGTATAGGAGACATTAAGACTCAGCCAAACTTTGGGCAGAGTGCAGGAAACCTTATGGAAGAAGAGGAAGATAGGAAGACCTGGAGGAGACAGGAGCTCCACAAGGAGCCCAACAGAGACCAACACTCCAACCAAGGACCATGCATGGAGAGGACCTAGACTCCTGCTGTCTCTTTTGTTCCTTACTAGTTTTTGGTTTAAATTTTGAGATTATAACTACATTTCATTTTTAACTTTCCACCCTCCAAACTCTCCCAACTCTGCTTCAAATTCATGGCTTTGTTTTTCACAAATTATTACTGCATAAATGTGTCTGTACAAATGTGTGTATGTATCACTGGCTCAGTCTATATAATGTTACTTGTATGTATGTTTTCAAGACTGAGTACATTGAGTATGTTCTTCCCTAGGAAAGAGCACCTGTCCCAATCCCAGCTTTCCTTAGTTGCCTATATTTCTCTGTATAGGGTTAAGGCCTCATGGGCTTTTCCCCCTCTACTTTGTCATCTCCACTTTTGTCATCCTTTTCCAGTTCACATTTGGGCAATCATGTTGCTAAGACTATGGATTAGCATTTGATATTACTAGAAGACACATCTCACTTCACAGCAATAGAAAAGTAATTGAGACACAACCTAAACAAGAGAAGGTAGAAAAAAATCACTTCCTTTGGCAGTCTACAGCAACAAACCTAGCCAACAAACAACTTGCTTTTTGATTGGTAACGTCAAAGCTGAGCCTCTAACATCCTAAGCTGTAAGATGAACAGATGATATCTTCAAGTCCTTTGATACAGTACTGACCAAAAAATATGTATATAATGTACTCTTAAGGCAACATCACCTAGCCCATAGGAAGAGAAGGGTAAAGAAAATACCTACCCAGGACATGTGGAACATTTAAAATTAGCTAGCTTAATATGTATATCAATAATTAGATGCCTGGTAAAGTACCCAAAACTAAATAAAGAAGTGACATGAGTGAATGTTTACATACATGTTTTCTCTCCTTAGATCACATTTTTAAATAAAAGAGATCTTTCTAATCTTGTTGAAAAATACTTTCCTGAATATACATATCTAGCAAGAGTAGGAAGGGTGGGCCTTAAACTCACCTCCTTCATAACAACTCATCCAGCTGAGATACTAAGGTATAACAACATCTGCAGTTCCTCACTGATTGTTGATCTCATTACTGTGGCTATCAACAAGGAAGAAATATCTTTTTTTGATCAATATCATACTAGTTTTGAAACTTTTAATAAATAAGCACTCAGCCATTTTTCCGTTGATTTGAGTATCTACAATAGCTTACTTATTCTGTCAAATGCAAAGATTCAAAACATAATACCACTTTAAAAATTCATGTTTACAGCATGATTGAAACAAAAAAGAAAGTGTTCATTTCAATGTAGACACTGAGGTTACAAGCCAAGGCATGCAGGCCAAATGTCCTATTTCTCATTAGACAGAATATGATGGCTGCCTAACAGAAAGTAGTACAGTTTTGTGCCATTGTAAATAAATGATTAATAGCGTTAATCATTTCCTCAAAACTTGCCTGTGCTTGATTAAAGAACCCCTAACCATTCTCAAGAATCTCTAAACAACTATGCAGCTCACAAATTAAAGCAGACAATACAGAAATATAAGACTAGGAGGGGAACTTGTTGGAAAGAAGACGAGAGTCCATGAGACTAGAAAGGGGATACAAGGAGATACTAAAGGCTAAATCATGAAAACAGAATATATATATAGTCAGAATATATACATATATATATATATGAATGGATCAATATATATATATATTTATATATTTATATTTATATATATTCAGAATATATATATATATGAATGGATCAAAACAAACTTTTTAAGAAAAATCCATTCAAATACTTTCTTAGTTGTCAAAGGCTGAATTTTTGAATATATTGTAATGAAATGCAATCTTCTAAATGCATATGTAAATTGACTTAAGTGAACTTTTTCCTAAATTCACAAAATGGTCCTACACACAATTGTTCTCAGGGTGAAAAAACAACATTCACATGAAGTAGTAAAGTTAAGGCCTATAAACTTTATTTAGCATTGTTTTCATTGACTCTGTGCCAACTTCATGTGATGCAAAATATAGATTTAATAAGATCTAGTCCTCTGACAGTCTGCTTCTGCCAAAAGCCATAGGAAAGGGACACTATCATCAATTGTTTTGAAAATATCCCTGTTTTAATGCCACAAGATGAACGCAATTGAATTCAATATAAACTGTTCGTTGCAGAAGAAAATACACAGTATGGGAATTAAAACAAATACACTGGAAAAGGGCTACAAACAAAAGTTCATACCAATGTTAAAATATATTTTAAAGTATGTTTTACACTATTATTAATGAAAAATTTAATTCTATGGTGAGATTTGACAATTTCTATTTGCCACACTTTCTCAAGCACTAATAGTTTAATCACTTCATTCTACAACATACTGTTTTCTAAACCACTAACTGAACTTTAATGAGAAATCCAGCCAAGAGAAAATGCTGCAGGAAACCCAAGTAGTAGCTTTGAGAAAGTCGACAAGGATCTACAGCAAAAATCCAGTCAGAGTAAACTGTCTTATAATAATCTCAAAATAGAAAAATTCAGTAATTTACAGTGGACACTCATTTATGAAAAGGAAATGTAGCTAACCTGAAAAAAGTTACTGTAGTGACAGGCACACAGTGTCAATGATAAAACCAATGTTGCACATGTTCAGCTAGAAGACACACTATATAAGCTTTGATTTTCAGATGAAACATACCAATTTAGCAACCTTTCCATAGTCAATCCATCTGACAGTAGCAAAATTTGTAGACTCAGCACAGTTGAAACCATGATTAAAACCAGCATGATATCCATAAGGAAAAGTGATCATAAACTCTCCAGCCTCCTGGGTGATCTGTAGGGTTTGAAAAGAAATAATGTACAATAAGACTTTCCAAATCATTTAATGATTAGTATACAATACCACTTTGTTTTTTTAAAAAAAAGCAAAAAAAAAAAAAAAGTCATAATATCTCAACTATTTTAAAATAACAGGAGTTCTGGGTATTGAAATGGCTCGGTGGTTAAAAGTGTCTGACAACTTGAGTTCTATCTCTGAGACTCAAAGAGAAAATAGAAAATGTGTGTTGTGAGCCATCACTGGAATTAAATGTGAATGCCTCATTTGCAGATACAACACAGAAAAAGGGTTGCTCTTGCTATCCATGCTCTGCATGTCTTAATACCTAATATCTGTCCCACTTGTAATATTTTATATCACTCCTCTTTGCAGACAGCCTATATATTACTGACGGTAGGCCTACTAACAATGATGCACATATATTTATGAATTAAAAAATTACTAGAGAAGACAAAGTATCTACAGTGATCTTCTAACCCTGAATACCAACTAAAGGTGGCAAAAGAATAAATAAATAAATAAACAATGTAAAATGAAATCCAAAGAATAATAAATAGTCAGGACTAAGACTGTCAGTCTTACAAACGATAACTAGTATTCATCACTGTGGGATTTTTATAACAAATAGGAAATTAAAGAAGGTGTCTACCAAAATCTTAAAGAAAAAGGAAGAAAACTTCACCATAAAGTTCTTTCTTGCATAAGAGTCCTATAAAACATTTGAAATGAAGCCCAACTAATGTGTTTGAAGTTACTAAACAAGAAGAAATAATTATCTTAAGACTTCAGTTCTAAATATTGGGAAATGAATGTGAAGAGATGTGTAGTTGATATCTAGCAGCCCTACTGTATAAACTATAGGAGTATGTATTGCAATCAAACTGGGCTTATTATTGGTAATTATAAAATTTTCTTCTTTACTAGCCCAATTTCAGGAAAGGCAGATTATCACATCAAATAAAAAACAAAATAAAGAAAGAATTTCACATGCCCAGATCAAACCCCAGAAGAATGGCCAAAACAGCAGTCTCTTATCAAGCTCATAAGTCCTATAGAAACCCCAGAACAGAACATTTTAAATATCAATCATCTTAGAGCCTGTGCTGTTGGTGTTCTGTTCAGGAAGTTGTCTCCTGTGCCAATGAGTTCAAGGTTCTTCCCCATGTTTTCTTCAAACAGGTTAAGTGTGTCTGGTTCTATGCTGAGGTCTTTGATCCACTGAGGTCTTTGATCCAGTTTTGTGCAGGGGGATAAATATGGATCTGTTTGCATTTTTCTACATGTACACATCCAGTAAGAGCAGCACAATTTATTGAAGATGCTATCTTTTTTCCATTGTACAGTTTTAGCTTCCTTGTCAAAAATCAAGTATTTGTAGGTATGTGGGTTTATTTCTGAGACTTCTATTCTATTCCACTGATCCACCATTCTGTTGCCATGCCTGTACCATGTAGTTTTTATTACTATTACTCTGTAGTACAGCTTGAGATCATGGATGGAGATACCTCTAGATGATCTCTTGTTGTACAGGATGGTTTTTTTGTTATTCGATATGAAAATGAGAATTGTTCTTTCAAGGTCTGTAAAGAATTGTGTTGGTATTTTAATGGGAATTGCATTGAATCTCTAGATTGCTTGTGGCAGGATGGCCATTTTCACTATATTAATCCTACTGATCCATGAGCATGGGAGATCTTTCCATCTTCTGATATTATCTTCAGTTTCTTTCTTCAGAGACTTGAAGTTTTTTTCAACCAGTTCTTTCACTTGCTTGGTTAGAGTTACCCCAAAGTACTTTATGCTATTAGTGGCTATTGTGCGGGGTACTGTTTCCCTAATTTCTTTCTCAGCGCTTTTGTATTTTCTACACCGGAGGGATATGGATTTTTCTGTGTTAATTTTTGTGTTAATCCAGCCACTTTGCTCAAGGTGTTTATCAGCTGAAGAGGTTCTTTGGTTGAATTTTGGGGGTCAGTCATGTATACTATCATATCATCTAAAAATAGTAAGACTATGACTTCTCCCTTTCCGATTTGTATCCCCTTGATCTAATTTAGTTGTCTCATTGCTCTAGCTAGGAATTCAAGTACTATTTTGAAGAGATATGAAGAGAGTGAGCAGCCTTGCCTTGTCCATGATAATTCAAGAATTGAATACTTAATTTAATAAAAAGGTAGAAACACTGAGAAGATCACAAACTTAAATGAAGATCGAATTCAAACATTCAACATCTCGAGGAGAAAATTCAGAAGATGCCTTACATACAGAATGAATTAAGCAAAAGGTAGAATAGTAAGACACAAAGTGGAGGATATTGACCAATAAGTAGGTAAGTAGGTAAATAGACAGGCAGACAGAAAAAATTTAGAAAGGATAGGAATATACAGAAAATGTGGGTATACCATTAAAATTCTAAATCCTCAAATCATAGGGATGGAAGAATGAGGAAAGGGCAGAACGGAAAGCCTAACGGGGCTTTGTAGCATTTTAGGAGTTTTTCTTCTGTTTAGTTTTTATTTTACAGGTAATTATTAACTATAGGCAGAAGGCAGAGTGGTAATTAGTCTCTTCTAAAGATGAGTCCTCTTTAGAAGACTAACCTTTTGTTTATCCATCATTACAACATGGTCAGCCCTGAAACCACATACATAAAAACAACAAAAAAATGGACTCAACCAGGTATGTTGTATATTTAAGCAAAAATAGATATGTATATTACAATAACATTCAAAGAAAAAGAGGTTCTCAGTTTCAGAATGGGAACAGATATAGCACAGTAGAAGCAGAGCATCTGGGAGATGCTGGAGAAAAAAACCGAAAGAGGAAAGGGCATGTAATTTTCTTCTAATTAAAAATGTATAAAAATGAAAGGAATTTTATGAAAAAATAAAAAAGTTACAACAGAATCTGTACAGATTATATATTCCATAGATACAGACCATCTTTTCTAATATTTAAATAACTATTAAGTAATCATTAGTATTATCTCTATTTTGGAAGTGAAGAAACTAAAACTCTAAGAAATAATGTACTAGAAACCAGGAGTGAACCCAGCAGTTGTAATTCTACCACCCCTGACTGTCACTCCTGTGACATCAGAGAATAAGCTGCTTGAGAAACATTGTGTCATCATGTGCCCTGCATCAAGGTGGAAAACAGAAGTGGACACAATTCTAAATGAACTGCTATTGTCAATAATTAAGTTACTGGTACCTCACTGTCTTGGAACTTCTACTCCTGCTACTTTCTATCAAAGCCACAAAAAAACATACCCAGTAAACTATTGTATAACAGCAGAGAAGCTGCAGCTAGCATAGGAAAGAAGTCAGTGCAACATCCACCTCATTCCCACCAAAGGCTAGAAAGGTTTTGTCTCAATTAGAATTTCACTGCTGTTAAGAGACACTATGACCACAGCAACTCTTGTAATGGAAAACATTTAATTGGGGCTGGCTTACAGTTTCAGAGATTTTTGTCCATTATCATCATGGTGGGAAGCATGGCTGTGTGCAGGCAAAGTGCTAGAGAAGGAACTGAAAGGTCTACATCTTGATCCGAAGGCAGCAGAATAGAGACTGTGTGCCACTCATAGCTTGAGCATAAAAGACCTCAATGCCCTCCCAACAATGACATACTTCCTCCAAGGCAATACCAACTCCAACAAGGCCACACCTCCTAAAAGTGCCACTCCTTATGGGCCAAGCATTCAAGCACATGAGCCTATAGGGGCTACACCTGTTGTAGACATTTGGGTTTATGATATGTAAACAGGTTTTTGTTAAAATTCCAAGTTGGGTATTTTAGATTGTCTACATTTGTTAAGTGTTTCGTGTGGAGTGTAGTCTTTGCCAGGTGGAATTAGTTGAATCCTGAGGTAGAAATATGACAGCCCAGAGGAAGAAGGTACAGCTGGTTGGAGGAGGGCTGCTTGCTGCTGGTTGGTCCTACTGCTGTATTTGCTGTCTGCTGATTTGCTGGTTACCTGGACTTCTGGATTTCTGGGTGACTGATATTGGTATTGACCCCTAAAGAATCCTATGAGCCTACCCAGTGAGAAATAGCAGAAAGAACTCCAGTCTCTGTCCCCACTAACCTCCTTTACCTCCTACCCAGTGTTGGGGGTGTTGGAAGGGAGATAGAAGCATTTAATAACACTAAATAAAGTAAGTTTGTTGAAAAAAAAAAAAAAGGTCAACACACACCTAATCAAACCAACACAGGTTTCAAGCAAGCCCCTAAACTCAATCATGATGAAAATAGTCTACTCTACACTACTGATAATATATATAACCTTCTGGTCCTAAGACTGTACTACCAATACCTCAACCAATTCTATCCTGCAGGCGATTTGCTTCCCTTAATAAATGATAGACAAGCACAATCCCATTTAATATATCTACCAGACATTATTTTATTTTTTTCATTTTTTTTATATAGCATCTCACAATGTGTCTCAACTAACCTCAAACTCACAATGTTCCACATCTGTGTATTGTGTGCTGAGATTATGAGCATATGTTAGCACACCTTAGGAGAGGGATTTCTTAAACTGGAGGACATTAGTTTATTCCTTTTGGAAGCAGCCATTAGGCTTTAAGTTGTCTTTTGTATTCCAATTTAAATGTAATACCTTATGAAGCTACTGCCAATTAATTAAAAGAAGTACTCAATGGTCATGTATACCACACCCACAAAAGCCTTGCTAGATTATGTCAGCAGGTCTGTCCAAGTCTCACTATGGAAGTAATCTCTCTCAGTACAAAGTGTCTGCCCTTTGTAGGTATCAGTGATATGGTATATTAATCAGCTTCTCCCTATACCTGGGATAGCCCCAAATAATTCACATCTTAGAGCCAATGTTCTGTTAAATTTTCTCTATGGACTTTAGTGTGTGAGTACATATTCATCACAGGGAGAGTGTGTCTATACATGGCTACAGCATGGAGACTACAAGAACAGCTGACCTACTAAAACTGAATGAAAAATTCTACTGCGAACAAAACTCTGCCAATGATAAGATAATACTGGAGATTTTGTTATGCTGTACTGTAGGTCCTTCTTATCCCAAAATGAGCTAGGTCTTCTCCTTCCCAACCTACAGAGTCCCTCACCAAGACACTTCATGGAACTTCCCCTTTTCCATGCCACAAGTAGACTCGCCCAGCTCTCTGAGACTTCCCACAAAGAATAAATTTCACTTCAAATATTCTCCCTGAAATCTGCTTCCCTGAGCCAGTAGCTAGGCTTGTTCCTTCCTATCCCATATCCCTATAAGCTCCTTCAGGAGAATACAAGATGATTTTTAAGAGGCCTTAGTCTTCCCAATGTAACAGGACCCTCAGCTCCTCTGGGACCTTCCTCCACAACCAATCAGTTAGGCTCAGCTATTTTCCAACCTGTAGGTCCATGTCCTATGCTATCTACCTTCTCAAAGACAATAGGCAGGCATCAGCTTTTCCAGAATCTTTTCTCCAAATGCTGCTAAACCAAAGACCCTTCCAGTTCTCTCATCCCTACCTGTCAAAATACACTGACTGCTGCTTCACACTATAAGCTGTTCACTTCATGATCTTCCCAGTGCTCCAAGATAGGCCCTATCCCTACTAACCCCATAGTACTCCTGACTACACGAGAGAGAGAACTTTCCAAGATCTCCTGCACCTAACTACCATTTTCACACAACTTACACAAAGTTGAGAGACAGTCTTGAATCCTGCATCAGAAGACAGCAGAAAGGAGCAGCAAGGAATGTGCTAGACAGTATCTGTTCCCAAAGTCAACAGCATACTCTCCAAAGACTAGCAATGGAAACTGCAACTCTTAATACAAAATTGATCTATTCAACAAAGTGGCAGGAATTAATAACTCAATATTAATGGATGCATTCTCCCCCAAAACAACACATATAAGCAGACTGGATTAGAAAAAGAATACATCTTATGGCTTTTTCTTAAAAAAAAAAAAAAAAAAAAAAAAAAGGAAAGAAAGAAAAACTTCCACCATCAGAAGGTAAAAGATGAAAAACATACTCCAAGCAAATTAAACTAAGAAAAACACAGGCTTAGTTAGCTATTTTAATACCTGACAAAACAGACTTCAATTCAAAATTAATCAAAAGTGATAAGGAAGGTCATATAAATCCAAGGATAGTTCTATTGTAAGTACATGGGCACAGTGTACCCAACTCCACAAAAGATATACTACCAGATCTAAAACATGCATTCACACAACGCAGTGATTGTGGCTGACAAGAAATCATGTTGACAAAGACTAAACAGAAAAACAATGGATTTAACTAACATCACAGATCGAAAGAATCTAAGGGATATTTTAGAAAATTCAATAAAACCCATTCTTCTAGGAGTCCACAGAACTTTTCCCAAGTACACCAGGGAGTCCTAAAAGGAAAAGTTTATAGTGTTAAGTGCCTACAGCGAAAAACTCAGGAGCTCTCAAATTAGGAAAGTAAGGATGTACCTGAAGGCACTGAAACAACAAAAACAAGCAAAACCAAAGCCAGTATATTAGAACAGATAATGAAGATTGGGTATAAATTAATGAAAAAGAAAAAATTCAATAAATAAGTGAAATGAACAGTACAAGATTGACAAAACTTTAGTTAATTAGGCAAAAGAGAGGCCCCAAATTAATAAAATGAGAAATGAGCAAGAAGACACTGAGGAAATTCAGAGACTCAGAAGGGCATACTTTAAAATATTTTACATTTCACTAAACTGAAAACTCTAAAAGGTGTGAATTTTAAAAAGCATGTGGTAGGCTCCTGTCCTGTTACCTAGCATGTATCAAAACAAAGGCTGAGACTCATAACCAAACCTTGGGCAGAGTGCAGGAAATCATATGAAAGAAGGGGGAGTTAGTATGACCTGGAGAAGACAGGAACTCCAGAAGGACCAAATATATCTGGACCCAGGTGTCTTTCTGAGACTATTTCTCCAGCCAAGGACCATGCATGAATATAACCTAGAACTCCTGCCCAGTTGTAGCCCATCGAAGCTCAGTATCCAAGTGGGTTCCCTAGTTAGGGAAACAGGGACTGTCTGAGACATGAACTCAACTGCTGGCTCTTTGACCTCCCCCTCCACCCGAGAGAGGAGCAGCCTTGCCAGGCCCCAGAGGAGGACACTGTGGCCAGTCCTGAAGAGACCTGATAAGCTAGGATCAGATGGAAAGGGAGGAGGGCTTCCTCCCTCAGTGGACTTAGAGAGGGGAAGGGAGTAGAAGAGAGAGGGAGGATGGGATTCAGAGGGAATGAGGGAGGGGGCTACAGCTGGGTTACAAAGTAAATAACCTGCGATTAATACAAAAAATAAACAAAGAAACATGTGATATTCTAAAGTTAAACTAAGATAAAGATAATAATTTAAACACACCTATAACAATAAATAAACCCAAGGTTGAAATTTTTCCAATTTAAAAAAAAAAAACAAACCCTCAGGCCAGATGCACTGAAAACAAATTCTACCAAGATATCAGAAAAGAACTAACAATACTACTCAAATTATTTTGTAAAATTTAAAAATAAGATACTCTTTGAAATTCTTTTTGCATTTCTAGTATTATCCTGGTAACAAAACCAAAGGCCCAAATAAAAAAGAATACTACAGGTAAATTCCCATTATGAACAAAAAAGGAAAAATTCTCAGAAAAAAAAATTCAGAAACACACCAAAAGGGTCACTGACCATGATCAAGTTGTCTTTATCACAGAGATGCAGAGAAATCTAACATATATAAATCAATAAACAATCTGCCACATGTGAGACTTAACAGATACCTCAGCATAACCTCATTACAACCAGAAAAGATCTTTGACAAAAATCTATGAGCATCCTTTCATGATAAAAGTCCCAGAGAGCGTAGGAATACAGGGGATATATAGCATTAAAGGCAATATACAGCAAGCCCAGAGACAATATCTCACTAAAGGCAAAACAAAGTCATATCATTTCAACTAAAATCAGGAATGAGACAAGCAGAGTCATTTTATCTATTCCTCTTTAATGTAGTACTTGGAGTCTTCAGCAGATAAAATAAAAGGAATAGAAGTAAAAAAGGGAGATACTAAAAAAATCCTTATTTGAACATGATATAGTTCTATTCATTAAAAAAAAAAACACTAAAGACCACCAGAAAATTGCTATAATAAATACATTCAGAAAAAAAAATCAAAAGTCTTTCTATATATCAATACCAAAAATACTGAGAGAAAGATAAAAAAAAAACAATCCAACCCATAAATATCTAAAAAGAATAAAATAAATTTTAAAAATCATTATATGAATAGAGCTAGCTAAGGAACCGAAAAGAAGACCTTCCATATTCAAGGATTGGTAGGACTAAGGCTTACTTTTCAAAAGCAACCTCCAGGTTCAATGCATTCCTCACCAAAATTTCAATGCAATTCTTCAGAGAAATTGAAGATAAGAATCTAAAAATTCATTCAGAAATATGAAAGACCTTGGAAAGACAAAACAGCACTGAACAATAAGAACACTTCTTGAAGTATCATCATTGATTTCAAATTATACTATAGAGTTATGGTAATAAAAACATTAGTATAATAACATGAAAACAAACATTGATCAATAGAATAAAATCAAGAGCTCAGATATGAGCCCAAGCTCCTACAGCCACCTGACAAAGAAGCCAAACACACACTGGAGAAAAGACAGGATCTTCAACAGATAGTACCAGTCAAACTGGTTAGCTACATGTTGAAGAATAAAAATCAGGTATTAATTTTGACCCTATATATAGGACTTGATACCATTATCTCATAGGAACTACATTTCAACTTATAAGCACAGGGAAGCACTTTCTGAACAAGATCCACTACCAGAGATATTCAGACTAACTTAAATAAGACATAAAAAACCGAAAAAGCTTTTATAAAGCAAATGACACCACCATTCATGTAAAAAGTTTATAGAATGGGAGGGGGTGAATCCTTTACCAATAACACATCTGAAAGAAAGTTGGTGTCTAGAACATAGTAGAAATCTTCAAAAACGAGGCAAGAAAACAAAAAAAAAAAAATCCAATTAAAAGCTGGCACATGAAACTAAACAGAGTTTTCAAAAAACAAAATACAAATGGCTGAGAAAAAGGTTTTGGTTTTGTTTTTTTTTTCCAAGACGGGGCTTCTTTATGTACCCTTGGCAGTAGACCGTGATGGTCTCAAACTCATAGCAATCCCCATGCCTCTGCCTCCCTGAGTTCTTGTATTAAAGGTACGTGCCATATGCCCAGCAATATTTTTTTAAATGTCCAATATCTTTATCCATCAAAAAAGAAAATGTAACTAGAACACTTTGATTCATCTTACCTCGACAAATGACAACAAATGCTGGCATGATGTGAGAGAAGAGGAGTGCTTATGCTCTGTTGTTGGAAGTTTAGACTGGTAGAAGCAACTGTGGAAATCATATGGCAGTAACTCCAAAGTTAGGACTAGATATACCATATGACCCAGTAAAGCATTTCTGATATATTCTCAATGGAGTCTTTATCTTACTATAGAAAATTTTGCTCCTCCATATTTACTGAGGTGGTATTCACAACAGTTAGGAAATAAAAGCACCCTGAATACCTACCAACGGAAAAAATGTGTAAAGAAAATGTGCTATACATAGAAGACAAACTAAATTATGAAATTCACAGGTAAATTCATGGAACTATAAATAACCATCCTGAATGTGGTAATTCTGACCCAAAGAACAAACACCACATAAGCATTTGCAGAAGTGAGTGCTAGATGTGGGCTTTAAATATTTGTTTAAATTAGAGCGCTTAAAGAAGAAAGGAACCTACTAACTGTCACTGAGGAGCAGGGAAAACAGAAAACAGAATGCACAAAAATGAAGGGAAAGAAAAGTAACAATATGAAATGTTAAATGGGATGAAAGGGTGGAAAATCAGGGTAGAGAAGATAAGTATAGGCAGGGCTAACTAACACTAAATACCTTTTTTAATGGCATGTGGTAACTTACTATTCTAGACGTTACCAAATACATATACACGTAAATATATATGTATATATAGGAGAAAGGTACATACACATATGGTATATAGAGAAGTGTGTGTGTGTATGTGTATCTAGGTAGGTAGACAGACACAATGTTTAAATGGTGTCATACTATATTAAAATAAAAAGCTCAGTGTCAGATATGGATTCTTTTTGAGTTGTTGGTCACTAAGGTATCCCAGACATTGCCCCCAAAATTGCTGGCTATTGCCACTGTTCTTGGTTACACTCTACAACTTGATGAAAATACCACACACTTGATTCACAGAACATGGAAAAATCAAGCTGGTACTGATGTGGAAGCTTCATCCATACTGGCTAGCTTTCATAGCACTGAAAGGTTATATGAAAACTACTGGGGAAGAGAAGTCATCAACAGTCTTATCCAGCTCTGAACTCTGAGAACAAGAATAATCACTAGCCTGGCAAGACAAACTCACATATGGAACAGTGTATTCACAATTGTTACAGTAGCAACACTAATACTACATTATGTGCTTGGATTCAGAGCATACTCCACAGGATGAAAGGAATGCTTGGTACCATTAATTGGGTCCAAACTCCTTGCCTGGTTGGGTCACCGGCCCTAGGGGAAGACCTATCAGTATTATTCTGATAAAAGGACATAATGATAAACTGACCTCTTATCCAGTTCTTTGTTTACAGCCATTGATTAGTGCATTCCTGTTCAACCTTCAGTCGCAGAAGCTTTATTTTGCAGTAGATGGTGATCATTACCAAGACCCATACCTGGCTAGTGTGTGATTAAGAAACTGTGAAATCCTCAACACTAAATAGAGTATTTATATCATTAACCCTCCCTGCAAGGCTTACTCATCTTCCAGCACATGGCTCTACACCCATGCAAATACAGGTATCACTAAATGGAATCT
>CM053754.1:53031780-53098667 GCA_028658305.1 Pachyuromys duprasi
AAAGAAAATAGATACAATAGATTGAAATACCAGCTGCCCAATGAAATATTACGCAGCCAGCTAAAATTATAATGAAGACTATGCAACAGAAGAAACATCACTAATTAATGTGAAAATAAATGTTGTTCAATTAGGGCAACATTTAAAAGCCAGCAGTTTGAAGGGTACACATAAAGTAAAAAAGTAAATAAATTGGTAAATTACCTCAAAACACAGGGCCTCTAGATAAGAAACTAAAAGCAAATTTTACCTTGGGCTAGTCTTTCAAGTCGCTTTCCATGCTCCGGAGGTATAGCATACCTAAAATGTTAAGAATAAATAAAAACTGTATGTTTATAATATTTTAGCTAGTATAAAAGGATATTTATTCCAAATACCTTCATTTTCAAAAATTTAACACTAAACTGCACTTAGATAAACTAAGTAGAAAACAAGAAATAATAAAGGCCTATCCCTTAGACACAGAAAGGAAGAAAAATAAACTAACTACTTAAGTGTCACAGATCAACTGTGATTTAAAGGAACAAAGGTTCAAGACCAGTAACCTCATCTAAGCCTGGAGGTCCTCCACTAATCACAACATTACTATGCATTCCTATGTAGTGTTGGTATTTGTGCACATATATATTCATATTTTTCTTTGTTTGGAAGGTGCTGAGTTTTGGTATTATTTCAAAGAAAAAAATGGTTGCTAACTTTTTTTATAAATTATATTTATTGTATGTGCGTGCACCTGTGTGTGTGTGTGTGTGTGTGTGTGTGTGAAGATCAGAGGACAACTTTCAGCAGCTGGTTCTCTCCTACCAAGGTAGTTTCTAGGGATTAATCTTAGCTTATCAAACAAGTAAGTACTTCTACCCAGTTGCCATCTCCCAGACCTGGTTGTTGTCTTTTAAATGCGGCTTTTGTTTACTTATTTACTTATTTTTATTTATTTCATAATTATAACTTTTAAAATCCTGACTATAATTTTTTCACCCTGAAGAACAGAAACATTAATCTAAAGTTCCTAGTGCAGAGGCTTTCGGCCTTCCCAGTGCTGAGACCCTTTAATACAGTTCCTCATTGTTGTGGTGAACCCCCAACCAGAAAATCATTTTCAATACTATTTCATAACTGTAATTTTCCTACTCTTATAAATTGCAATGTAAATAGTCTTTGACATAGAGGTTTGCCAAAGAGGTCGCAACCCACAGGTTGAAAACCACTGTCTTATTATTTTAAAACATACAGTATCTGAAATTATTTGCTAAATTTTGAACTTAAAAATCTCACGACCTGAGGTGGGCATGGTGGCACATGCCTTTAATCTCAGCATTCAGGGAGGCTGAGGCAGGCAGATTTCTGTGAGTTCAAGGTCTACAAAGTGAGTCCAGGACAGTGAAGGCTGCTACACAGAAAAGCTCTATTTCAAAAAACAAACAAACAAACAAAATCTCATGATATACTGTGTAAAACTAAATTTTCAGAAATTTCAATAAAAAACTTTATATTGCCTTGGTTAGGATTTTTATTGCTGTGACCAAAAAGCAAGCTGGAAGAGAACAGGTTAATTCAGTTTACACTTCCACATTGCTGCTCAGCACCAAAGGATGAGTCAGAACAGGAATGTAAACTCATAAAGGAATGTGGGGGAGCTGATGGAAAGGCCACAAGGTGTGCTGCTTACTGGCTTGCTACCCTTGGTTTGGTCAGCCTCCTCTCTTACAGAACTCAGGACACTGGCCCAGAGAGGGCACCACCCACCAGGAGCTGGGCCCTCCTCCACTGACAGCTACTTGAGAAAATGCCTTACAGCTGGATCTCACAGAGGCACTTCCTCAGCTGAGGTTCCTACCTCTGATGGCTCTAGCTTGTGTCAAGCTGACACACAAAACCAGCCAGTACAGATATTGTCAACATATCTACTAGTCACTGAATGAGTTAAGCAAGCTGACATACTGCTTTTAAAGACGACAATTTCCTGTTTGCTAATATAATACATTCACTGAAAACAAATTACTTTTTACTGATACAACTTTCTAAGCATATTTAATAGCTTCAATATAACTATGCAATTCTCTGAACAAAATTAAACCATATGTTCTGTCCATTAGAATATTGATATTTAAATTTTACCAACTAAATTGGAGATGATACTTTTAGCATAAGAAAATGAAAATAATCAATGTTTGGAATCCGTTCTTCCCAAATTTTCCTCATTGGTTTATACCAGGAATATACTCAGAAAAGAAAAAGAACTATGAACGTGGACCATTCAAGATAATTGCAGCCTCTTCATAACACATACACAGAGAGAGAGAATATGCCATGTCTGCCCAAAATGAGCTGGATTCAGAAAAGATATTTATATATCCATACTCCTCTAAACAACCGGCAAGATTAAATTATCTCTAATTCAAATTTAATTATCAGTTCACAGAAAAGGCAAGTGTATCCATTTGTTGATAAAAGAAGAAAAGGCCTGGAGGTGGTGGGCCATGCCTTTAATCCCTGTCCTCTAAAGGCAAAGAGAGGTGAAGCTCTGTGAGTTGGAGGCTACCTGGTCTACAGAGTGAGTTCCAGGACAGCCAAAGCTACTCACAGAGAAACTGTCTCAAAAAAAGAAAAAGGAGGAAGAAGAGGAGGAGGAAGAGGAGAAGGAAGAGAAGAAAGAGAAGGAAGAGGACGAGGCGGAGAAGGAAAAAAGTGAAAAAGGGCAAGTTAATATTGGTCTATCCCAAATCTGATCCTTAATTTACTTCTGGTATATGAATCACTCTCATTAGATATTCTTCTACAACCCTACCCCAAACTTCTAAATGGCTGAATGCACTACTATGGAGAGATTTATCTATTTATTGTGTGCGTTTAGGGCTGGAGAGATGACTCAGCAGTTAAGAGCACTGGATGCTCTTGCAGAGGACCGAAGTTCAATTCCCAGCCCCGACAAGGCAGCTCACAACAGTCTATAACTCCTGTTCCAGGGGATCCGACACCCTCACACAGACATACATGCAGTCAAAACACCAATGTACATAAAATAAAAAATAAGTTATTGTGTCTGTTTTCCTTTTAGATTTAGAATAATGTCTTGATCTATTTATGACCTCTCTAAAAGACCCAATTCATGTTAAAATTATAAATGAATTCAAATAAATTCTTAGGATTAATTGGACATGCTACATTTTAATATTCTCTGAAATCATTAAAGGGTAAAACATTCCTTCCCATCACTGCCCAAAAAGAAACAATAAATATTTCCCAAGTAAACCTTAATCTTTATATTACTAGCAATTCTATGGTAACATTCAGCAAAGTACAAAGCAAAAATAAATTCTGGAAGACACTTTCACTGTCCTGTTATAAAGACTATTGACAACAGCTGTACTTAAAAAAACACAATGTGTCTCCCTAATATGGGAGGCACAATGATTAGATACTACGTGTACAATTTCTTTTAAAGTTAGCACTGACTAGACACTGCATAGCACATTTTCATTGTAATCTAGTATCCTAACCAATTTTACATTTTTCTTATTTTCAGGGCCAAGAAAACAGAATCCATTCTAAGTATGTCTTTGTGTCATTCACTCAAAAAAAAAAAAAAAAATGAAACTTTTAGTCAAAATACTTTAAGGCTTTTCTCCATTTACAATGATGTTAGCTGTCACAAAAAGACACACAAAATAAATAATATAAATATTTCTTTAAATGATCCATAAATGTTTTTTGTTGTCAGTTATAACTACATCTTAGTCTTCCTAGAAGTTCAGCTAGCAGCTCTGTGCAAAACACTTACAGCAACAAAACTGAAACTCTTTTTCAAACAATAATGGATGACTTATACAGTCAATTGAATTAATAGGTCAACTTAAAATCATTTCTAAATATTTATTTTTCTTAGTGGGTAAATCTCCATGAACAGTGATTAATTTCTAGAGTATTTTCTTTTCACCAAACAGCAAAAGAATACAGATTTTATCATTTCAAATTAGCCTTTAATAGTTACAATTAGAATGAATCTAAAGGTAACCAGAATAGGAAAGCAGGAAAAAAAAATGTTAAACAACAGTTAGTTGCTGATTTAATGGATAGGCTACTAATTCCATATATTATTAGCTATCAACAAGGGACTTGATACTACCTTAAGTATTCAACTGCACAGTTTTTTAAATTCTCTATTATACCTATTGATTTGACGTATGTGAGAAAATGAGAGAGTATGTATATGGGTGTGTGTGTAAGTGTGCGTGCCTGTGAGTTGTGTGTGTGTCCGTGTCTGTGTGTAGGCTGAAGTAAACTTGTTAGGGTTGGTTCCCTCCTCTAACATATGAATTTGAGAGACAGAACTCAGGTCATAAGCACTTTTACACACTATGCCATCTTACAGCACTATCCCCATCCATTTTTTTTAACATTTAGGAAAACCTTTTATGATTGTAGGTTTCATTTTCAGATATATTTTTGTTCTCTACAAACCAAATCTAAAGGCTCTTAGTAACTGGTTTTTTACCCAGTCTTTAAAAAAAAATGAATGAATGAAAGAAAAAAGCTTCAAGTTACCATCTAAATTCTCTGTCATCTCCAACAATTAACACCTTAATACATAAAAATACTAGGATGGAAAAAACATCTTTTCTTTGCCCTGAAACTCCTACTCTACTGGACAGAAAAATATTGTGGAAAATTAATACGTAAAAAAAACTTCACTCCTGGGCATAAACCCAGAAAACACCTTAACTTGTCATAGACATATGTGCACCACATATTTATTGCTGCTTTATATACTATAACAAGGACATGGAACCAACCACCAACCTAATTGTCCACCAACAGATGAATGAATGGTTAATAGAAATCTGGTACATTTATAAAACAAAAGACTATTCACTGCTAAAGAAAACTGGAATCACAAAATTCGTGGAAAAATGAAAGTATAATTAGAAAGGTCGACTAGTCTCAGAAGGAAAAAAACTATGTGCTCTCCATCGCAAGAGGATCCTAGCCTTTTAATATATGTGTGAATAGATATATATATGGGTATAAAATAGCATACAGAAAGGAGAACAAAAAAAAACAAAATATTAAGGTATGAGTAAAAACTGGATGCAGGTAAAGCATAGGAATCAGAAAAGCAGATACTAAGCTAATTGCTTTTCTAATTTTAATTCAATCATGAACTTTTCGAGGTTTTTCTTTTGGTTCTTTGGTTTGTTATTTGTTTGCTTATTTGAGGGGGATTTTGGTAGGTGCATTAAAGTGTATTTGATAATGGCACTGTAAAACCCAATGTGAAGCTTCTCAGAGTGGCTGTTCTATATAGAAGTTCACTGAGATGCATAGACTTTGGGTTCAGCTAATCACACTGTGTGATAATTTTTTTTATTTTTAACTTCTTTTAATAATTTAAAATGAAATTCTTTCAGGATGGTCTTCAATAAAATGTTCATTTTGTTGTTAGTAAAATAACACAAGTTATACAAGGGGAAGAACTAGTAAGACAGGAATATGTATTATGCAAAGCATTCTAAAATGCTCTATCAAAATGGAAACTGGAAGAAGCTACTCTCTTCTTATGTAAGATAAAAGTGTTCCATGTTGGGAAGTACCCCTGAATAACATTCAAACCACAGTATCTCCTATATTCTCAAAAAGATGAACCGTATACTCCTGTCAGTATGTCATCCTACAGATACATAAATTATAGAAAGCCAATTATATGTTTGAAATTGAAACTGACTACAATTAAAAACAAATCAAAAGGACACCAGTGTTACCAATAAACTAATAACTACAAAGAGGTAATGAATGTGGCATAAAAGTTACTTTGCAGTAGCACATTTTTAAGTCATTACTCAAAAAATAAAAATAAAGGAAAAATTGAACCTATGGAAGCCAAAGATGAAAAGTATCACTAGGAGTCTATGGCCTATGTAATTTACACAGTAAGTTCAGGCCAGCTAGAGCTATATAGCTAAACCACATATCAAGTTAGTTTGGCAGTTCACACTTGCAATCCCAGCACTCAGACAACTAAAACAAGAGGATTACTATGATTTCAGAGCCAACCTGGGATGAGAAGTGAGATCTCATCCTAATAAATAAATGTATCAACTTAAGTCAGTTGCCATTTTCATGAATCCTATCTCCTAGAGTGCTAAATAGGCCCCCTGATTCATTCTTCCCATTTTTCTCCGATATACACACACAAACACTGAGACTTGTCACTAAAAGGAAACTGAACCAATAGATCAAGATTACTTACATCTCTACATCCAAGAAGCCAAGTTTTTAATGCCTATCTCACACAAAACCTCCAATAAATTCTCAAATAATAAAGGTGTTTCATAATTTTTTGGGGATCAAGATTATTTCTCAACCCACAGCCTACAAAATGTCCAGAGGAAACAAGTAGGCTTAAACTTTCTTCTCAAAACACTGAGAAGAAAAGAATGATTATATGATTACAACCCAAAACATCCTTACATTCACTATATCAAGGAATTAATTCCCTTCAATAATAAACTCACTCAGTGATTCACAACTTTAATGGATATGAATATTAAGTAAATGACTTGCCAAGACTTGGGCTCCCCAAAGTGGAGATAATTAATACTGTAGAGATCCATGTCCTCGGTGTGCCACGCAAATGTTGTTTTCCACATTCCAAAATACAGATAAGGGGTATTTACACCCTCAATAGAAATACCGCACTCTTCTTCAACCACATCCAAAACTGTATTTAGGCGAGCTATATTCCATTCATCCACACCCTAGAGTCAAGACAGAAGAAAGAGAGCAAAACCAAATGTTAGTAAATGAAAAATATCACATACTAATCAAATAGCTATTTTTCAGGTACTTCACTGCATATTTTATTAGTTCAAAGTAGAAAATATGGCCATTACTCAAAGTGATGGACATATATTCATTCAAATTATTCCAAAATTACTATCAACATATCATGTTTCCACATAAATATCAAGATAAAATTATAAGCAATAACTGCATGATTCACAATGAAATTAAAGGTAAGGACTCACTTCCCACGTGATGCTACCCAAAAATGATAATAATAATCTTTAGTTTAAAGCAGTTAATCTAGAATATGATACTGATAACTGGCATTCATTTAGATTCAGGGGCAGAAGATTTTGTTTCTTTCTTGACTGCACATTAATTTTGAGGGCCTGTTCAACATGAAACATAATATTAGGAAACCAATAGCAAAAATACCTTCTGACAGCCCTCCCTCAGTCATTTCTATTTTCCTGTAGCATGTGATCCACTATGCACTACAAATTTCATGCTACTGGGAAAAAACTCACATTTTTCTAAATCATAGACCCTGTGGTCAGAGTAGTCCTAAATAGATAACAGCATATATTGACAGAAGTTTTAAAACATATCATTTTGGCCTTAAAAAACAATTCTGTAAAATTGCTTTAATACTTTAGTTTTGTTTAAACCCATTAGAGCTGGTGACACAGGAGAGAAATACACGGAGGACAGGAAGAAAGATCGAATTCTCTCACATGAATTTCAGCCTAGTCTGTCAGCTCTGGGTCCCTTGTAGAGAGAGGTTCAGTGGGTTTGCAAAGTAAAAAAGAACTGAGTATGGGCTAGAAGGAAAGAATGAATTACCAGTAGAATTACTGGTATAAAAATAAAAAGGGTGTTCCTGTGGTGTTACTGTTTGTTTTTATTAAAACTGGCTGGAATGGTAATAAATGCCTATGGTTTCAGAACTCGGGGAACTGAACCCAGAAGAAAGAAGAGTTCACCTTCATAGCTAGTTTAAGGCCAACCTAAGCTATATAAGACCTTGTCTCAAAAAGGCAAAACAGTAATAAAACTGTTTCAAAATAAGAAAAGATTCTGATTTTAAGAGGATTACCAATCAACAACTAATTTACTGTTATTCCCAGCTATTTAGAATGTTTTAGCAAACTATAGTTGTCTTCTCCCCATGCTTTCCTCAGTCACATTCTAATATCCAATATTGGGCACATTCATATAGATTCACAGGGCAGCTATAAAATCCATTTCAGTCTCCACATAGTCACATAAAAAAGGGGCATAAAATCTTCTATGTAAACTAAGAGGACACCCCCCAATAAGTATTACAATGGCCTAAGAAATGACCACTCCTATCATTTCCCTTTTGCACTAAAAGTCTGTTTTCAATATAATCTTTAAATAATTATTTAATTAATAAACCATATCCTAATACTTTCACATAAGAAAAAAATACTGGTGAAACAGTAAAAAGGAGACAAAAGATTCAAACATTTCAGTTCCCTAAATAACTGCTCTATCTACAACTGAAGCCTGTAATGGGAACTTGATTATTTGAAAACTAATGGCTGGCTCTTTGACCTCCCACCACAACACACACCCACGGGAGGAGCAGCCCTGCTAGGCCACAGAGCCTAGCAGCCAGGCCTAAAAAACCTGATAAGCTAGGGTCAGATGAAAAGGGAGGAGGTCGTCCCCTATCAGTGGACTTGGAAAAGGGTAGGGAGAAGATAAGGGAAGGAAAGTGGGTTTGGGAGGGAATGAGAGAGTGGAATACAGCTGGGATGCAAAGTTAATAAACTGTAACTAATATTTTAAAAATTAAAAAATTTAAAAAAATAAAATAAAAATGAAAGATTTAAGCTGAGCTTGATGATGCATGCCTTTAATTCCAGTGCTTCAAAGACAGACACAGACAGATCTCTGTGAAACCCTGGTCTACAAATTGAGTTCCAGGATAGCCAGGGCTGTTACAAAGAAAAACTCCTGTCTTGAAAAAATTAAAATTTAAAAAAAGTTAAAAAATAAAATAAAAAGCAAAATATGAACTTAAGAAACCTCATAAAAGTTCAATAAAATTATGTAGATTATTTTCCCACTGACTTTACAGTAATTCTATCTCTTAACACAAATCCAATTAAAATCAGTCCATATACTTTAATAAGAATCCTATAACAAAATCTTTACAGAAGTAACAATTCTGAATTAATAAATAAGCATCATAATATAGGAAGCATTTTTATAAACTGAGTGACAGTTCAAATAAGAAACAAGATACTTTACTGAAATTCCTACATTAGAAAACACCTAGGGATCCTTAGTTCTACTGCAGTCTACCTACAGAAACATTACTTCCCAACTCAGCCTGGTGGCGTAGACCCAAGACACCACAATTCTTCCTGAGAGCCTAACTCATCCTTTCCTTTTAACACATATTCAGTTCTTTTTTACTTTGCAAACCCACTGAATCTCTCTACAACGGACCCAGAGCTGATAGACTAGGCTGAAATTCATGTAAGAGAATTAGATCTTTCTTCATGCCCTCCAAGCCAGTCTCCCCAAACTTATTATTAGTACTGCTGTAGCCTGCTAGCCTAAGCCCCAACTACCCGAAAACCTGTATCCCTCTGGGACTTGGCCACAGAGTCCCCAGGTTCTTCTTAGTGTCACCGCTTATCCTTTCCTTCTAGCTAATCTCCATTTTGTGACTCCTTGATGACCTGCAAAACAGCTCTCTACTAAGGACCCACAGCCACAACACATGGCTATGACTTAGGAATACAATACCTACAACACTAGGCTAGGACATAGAGTGGGCAAGCCAATTCAAAAAACACAACAACAACCAAAAAACACCCATCCAACAAAGACAAGACCATTTACTTAAACCAAGAAACACTTTAAATGCCTTAAATCCCACCTTAAAAACACAAAACATGAATAACCATGACAATATGCCTCCTTCAGAGGCCAGCAACCATGCTGGACCCTGAGTAAAACAATTTAGCTGAAGTACAAGACAAAGACTTCAAATTCGCAATTAGAAATTATGTTCAAAGACACTAATGAGGATGTGAACAAATGCCTTTATAAAGATACATGTCTTTATGAAACATAAACAGCGAAATAAAATAATGACAGTAGAATTTAAGAAAGAAATAAAATCACTAATGAAAATCCAAGCTGAAATAAAACTAGAAATTAAAAACTTTGGATGTTAAACAAAAAACTCAAAGGTAAGCTTCACCAGCAAATTAAAAGGCACACCCAAGAGAATTTCTGGTCTTGAGTAAAAGAAAGAAGAAATGGATAAGACAGAAAGGAAAAATGTGCAGTCTAAAAATAAACACGGCAAAACAGGTAGGAAGTCTGGGACACTGTGAAAGGATCAAAGCTAGAATACATATAGAAGAACAGATCTCTAACATAAATGAGAAGAACTCGAGACTCAAAAGCATGAGTAAAAATGTTAACAAAATCATGAAAGAAAATTCAACCAGTCTAAAGAAAGAGATGCCTATCAGTAGAAGCAGACTACAAAACATTAAATATACCAATAAAGAAATCCCATACAACAAATAAGTATCAAAACACTTTCTAGATATACAATACAAAACAAAGGATAATAAAAGGTACACAGGAAAAAGACCATGTCTGGAAATCTTGACTGCTCAAGAAAGACATTTTAAGTATGCTTAACTATATATGTACCAAACATTATTTGAAACTGGACACTTGTTTACATAATACATTTACATCTGATAAAAGAGTATAGTATAAAAGAAAGAGTACTGTATGGAACAACAAAGAAAGTATTGTGGGAAGCAATCTCCTGAATTCAAGTAAGTAGACAGATATACTCATATCTATTTTCATAATACATATTTACTCTGATGCTGCCACCTAAAAACACATGAAAATGTGAAGTGGAAATTTCTGGTTTCTTTGAAGGCTCAGTGGAGTCATGCAATATTTTGCTAGAAGCTGTTTTGTGAGAGGACATGAAATGTTTTCTTGGAGGCAGGCTTATGAGATGGCATGTGATGTTTTGGTGTGAGCTCTCTCATGGGAGGTGAGTGACTTTGGTTAGGTGACAACATCCATAATGGACTCTGAGGGGAGGAGATATATAGAAGCCTACAGACAATGAGACATCACTTTTTAGATCAACAACTCCACACTGATCTTTGCGCAGCAACACTTGACTTCACAGACAGAAACGTTCCAGAGAACATCTCTCAGGGCAAACCAACTGAGTCTTGCAGCTTTCACTGACTTGTCTTGATCTTCTGAATAGTACTGATTCTTGTTGCTGCTTGGTGTTGGCCTTTGGACTGGACTGCTGGTACCCTGACAAGAAAGAGCGGGCTCATCCCTTTACCTAATCCCCTTCTTTCTCCCCTACCTCTGGGTAGAAGAGAGGTAAAAGCATTTTGGAACCCTAAATAAAGTAGGTTTGGTGAAAAATCTAATCCTACAAAGATGGTATCAATTAGATCCAAATTAAATATCAAAAAGGTCCTTCTAAACGAAGAAGACTAGAGATTAAGATTACAAAGAAAAAAGCCTTGATCAATCTTGATAAAACTGCCAAATTATTAACAGTGGGTATTTCATTTTTGTTTTGCTTTGTCACAATGTGATACTTAGTAATTTCGGCTGGCCTTGAATCCCAGGGCAGAAATTACAGAATGTGTCACCACACATAGCTGATAATAGGGGTATCTGTACAAAGACATCAAGATTGCATATTCATCAAAGAATAAAACAAAACAAAAACAATAAACAAAACTTTCAGACTACCAGTGAACTTAATAAAAATCCTATTTAATACACCTCTCTCTCTCTCTCTTAGGTTTTTTGAGACTGAGTTTCTCTGTGTAGCCTTGTCTGTCCTAGACTGACTTTGTTGAGCAGGGTGGTCTCGAACTCACAGAGAGCTGCCTGCCTCCACACACATCCTTTCTATCCTCACTAAACTAAAAAGAAAAGACAATTAAGAACTTAAATCTCAAAGAATAACCCAACAAGTATGCTAGAACCAAAAGTTCTCTCAACAACCATTAACACAGGCACTAAGGTTAGCAATTAATAAATGGGAACTCGTTAAAATGATATGCCTCTGCAAGGCAAAGGACACTGTCATTAGACAAATTGGCAGTCCACAGAACTGGAAAAGATGTTTACAAACTCCACATCTGATAGCAGGTTAATATCTAAAATATATAAAGAACTCAGGAAAAAAATATCAAGAAAACAAATAACCCAATTAAAATTGGATACAGATTTCAACACAGAATTCTCAACAGAGGAAGCTCAAATATATAACTATTCAACATCCTTAGCCTTCTGAAAAATGAAAATCAAATCTACTATCAGATTTCATCTTACATCTGTCAGAGTGATAAGATCAATGCTGGTGGGAATGCAAACTTATATGGAAATCAGATAGGGATTCCTCAAAAAGACAGGAATCAATCTACCTCAAGGTCTAGCTACACCACACTTGGGCATATACCCAAAGGATGCTTCAGCCTACTACTGAGACATTTGTTCAACCATGTTCATTGTTGTTCTATTCATAACAGCCAGAAATTTAGAAACAATCTAGATGTCCTTCAACAGAATAGATACAGAAAATGTGATACATTTACAAATGGAGTATTACATGGCTGTTTCAAAAAAATGACATCATGAAATGTGCAGGAAAATGGAATTAGAAAAAAAAATATTCCTGACTGAGATAATCCAGACTCAGAAAGACAAACATGGTATTACTAACTTATAACTGGATGTTAGCTATTAAGTAGATGATAATCATGCTACAATCCACAGACTCAGAAAGGATAAGTAATAGGGAAGGCTCCGGAGTAATAAATGAATCTCACTAAGAAGGGGAAATGAAACAGATTTTACAGGTGGACTAGGAGCATGTGGGGAGGGAGATGATGGAGAGGGAGAATACGGAGAGACAACTAGATTTGGAGGGCATTTGGGAGGTGATGTGGAAACCTAATAGAGTCTAAACTCCTGGAAATCTATGAGGGTAAATCTAGTAAGGACTCCTAGTAATGGAGGATATAGAGCCTAAACCATACGTTTTTTGGTAACCAGGCAAAAATTCCAACTGGGACACCAACTCATCCACAAAACTCTTGACCAACTATCTGTCCTGCCTGCAAGATGTGTTGAGGCAAAGGTGACACAGAACTTGTGAGAGTAGCCAACCAATGTCTGGCTTAATTTGAGGCCCACTCCAAAGAGGGAGACCATGCCTAACGTAGCTTGGATGATCAAAATTGAAGCTGGATAGGCCAAAGACCTAAGTGTAGAGAAATTTTAATTCAGAACATGGCCGCCCTGGCAATAAATCACATCCTGGTCTGTGTGAGCCAGGTGGAATACAAACATGTCTTTAACACAGGAGACAGAGGCAAGCAGATCTGAGTTCAAAGCCAGCCTGGTATAGAGCAAGCATCAGGTAAAGCACCTGGCGTGGTGGTATATGCCTTTAATCCCAAACAATGAAAGTAAAATTAGGTTACAGAAGGAAGCACCCATGTTTAAAAGTGATGTTTAATTGAGTGGCAGAAAAAGTGACAAACCTGAGAAAGATTTGACAGACTAGGAAAGGAAAGCTACATAAGGGACAATGCAGAGAGAGAGAGGAAGCAGTTTTACAGAGAGGTTGAATGAGAGACCAAACTAAACACAGGTGAAGATAGAATGAGCCAGAGAATAAGGAGCCAAAAGATTATAATACATTGTTAGTTAGTTTGAGGACAGGCAGAGCAATTCAGAAACTGAGTAAGTTAGCTGGCAGAGGAATTTGAGCCAGAACAGCTGAGTTGAACCAGCCAGCTATGAGCTCAGAAAGAGCAAGAAAGAGTGAACTTATTAAACAGTAACTCTCAGAGGTTGAAAGCATTCACAGCCTAGATTAGATTTGCACAGAGGCCAGAAACTTCCAGTACTAGGCATAGGGGAGCAGGGCAGTCAGCCCACCAGACAACAATTGAAGCAGGCAAATAAAAGTTCCTTTTACACCTATGTTAGAACCATACAAAAATGGCAAAAAAAAAAAAAAATCAATGAAATGATTCCTAATGATATTCTGCTAAACTCATAGATCAGTGCCTTGTCCAGTCATCATCAGAGAGACTTTCTCTGGCCGCAGAACGGAGTGGATGTGGAGACCCATAGTCAGCCATGATGCAGAGCCTAACTTTTAGAGCTCCATGTTGGAGCTCAGGGTTACCATGGAAGAGGGGAAGGAATGACTACAGGAGTCAGAGAAAATGGAAGACAGCAGGAAATATGGACCACTGAATCTACTAAACAAGGCCCATATGGTCTCAAAGAGACTAAAGAGCCATACACTGTATGAATCAACACCATATATGCTACATATATACTATATATGTTAGCTCCATATATTTGTAGGCCATCTAAAAGTGGGAATGGGTGTATCTCTGACTCTTTTGCCTGCTCTTCAGACTGATTTTCTCCAATTGTGCTGCCTTGTCCAGCCTCAATAAGAGGGCTTTTGCCTTGTCTTAGTGTGCCTTCTTTTGTCATGTTTGGTAATTATTGCTTGGAGCGCTGCTCTTTTCTGAAAAGGAAGAGTAAATCTGGAGGAGAAAGAAGGGAAGTGGGAGTTGGGAGGAGTGTAGAGAAGGGAAACTGTAAGTTGAGATGTATGATACAAGAATCTGTTTTCAATGAAAATTAAAAAAAACTCAGCACAAAACAAAAATTCATGGACAAAGCTAGCAGAAACGGGTAATAGTTAATTTAGGTTTCTTTCATTCTAGACTTGAATTATCAGATAAATAAATATTAAAGAAAAGAAAATGCTTTAAGAGAAAAAAAATGAGCTACAATGACAGCTAAGCAAACAAAGACACAGAGAGGAAACTGGAATAAAAAATTCATTTAAGCTGAAGGGCAAGTAGAATTCAAGAAAAGAAATACATTATTATTAAAGTAATATTTCAAAGAATTAAACCAAAATGATTAACAAGCAGTCAACAAGCATGAGAAACAGGTAACCAGGAGATAATATTATGACACTAACACATAGTACAACACAGGGATAATCAGATAGAAATCTGAAAGACAAATTAGCATATTTGAGATTCTGAGACACAGTGTAAGAGTCTCAGGACAGATGAAAAGTATAGAAAACAATACACATAAGGAAATGATTTAATAATAAAAACAATTACATTTACAAGGATGGTACAAATAAGATTTTTAAAAAGTGTAACAGCCACTTCATGAAGTAATACATCAACAAGTGTATAAGGTACAGTTTTAATATCAGAATACACAAAATTTTCAATCCCAAGTAATGAGAAAATAGTATGCAATATCACAAAATTAATTAGGGGTCTAATAGCACACAGGTCACAAGCGTGCAAACAAAAATGATCAAAACAGCCAGGCGCTGGCGGCACACACCTTTAATTCCAGTACTTGGCAGGCAGAGGCAGGTGGGACTTTATGAGCTGGAGAACAGACTGGTCTATAGAGAGAGTTCCAGGAGAGCCAGGGCTACATAATGAAATCCTGTTTCAAAAAACCAAATATATTTATATATCAATACAACATAGAAAGACACTGATTCATTTACAATGAAAATTCATGGAGGGGATTTAACAGGTCTAAAATTTACATGTAATAACATAAATAATACTAAGTACTAGAGCAAATATATCCACATGAAGAAAAGGCAATCTATGGCATGTACTGACAGTGAGAGGAGACAGGTGCACAGAAGTCACTAAATTATACACTTAATGTCAGTGAATGCTGTATTATAAAAACTGTATTTCAATATAACTGTCTTTAAAATCATTATACCCTGAGCTAGGGGTTCAACTCACTGATAACGAACTTGGCTGGAATGTGCAAGATCTTAGGTTCAGTCCCTAGTGTAGGCACAAGGTTATTGTGTAATTCAAATGCTGTACCTCCCATATATGGTTGGAATTGTTGTTCGGAGACTCTCCTATTTCAATGTTATATAAACACTGCTCCCCAACTGCCACCTAATATGTCAATAAAGCAGCTTACAGCCAATCACTGAGAAGAGGAGAAAATAGGGCTGGACTTCCTGCCAGACAGTAGAGAAGGAGTTAAGAGGAGAAAGGGGATTCAGCCTTGGTGAGATCAGGTGACATCAGAAAAGTAGCTGGAACAAGAAAAGCTACAAAGTACCAACTATTTCTGGGATGTACTCTGGGAGGAAGCCAAGTTAACTTGGAGGGGTTAGAATAGATTAGTGACTGCTCAGTTTTTTTTTAACATTTTTATTTTATATTAATCACAGGTTATGCACTTTGTATCCCAGCCGTAGCCGCCCCCCCCACACACATTCCCTCCCTATCCCCCCTTCCCTCCCTCCATCTCCTCCCTGCCCCTTTCTAAGTCCACTGATAGGGGAGGACCTCCTCCCCTTCCATCTAAACTGCTCAGTTCTTGGGCTCTGAATCTTGTTAATATAATAGACCCAATTATTTGTTTAATAGCCAGTTGAGAGAAACTGAGAAAGTTTTTATAAAAATAAGTAACATTTTGGAGTCCAACTTGGGGCTGAACTTACATAGAAAATAAAACTACAGAACAGTTTCTTAGTTCTGTTCTTTAAGAAAGCAACTACAGTTTCTAAGCCAAGGAGTCCACAGCTTCCTGACTGGACGGACCCCCAGTAGAGCAGCGAGGCCTCCAGCTCCCTGCAACTCCCTGCAGATAAACAAAAACTGATACAAACCCCAGAGGCAAGTCTTTTAGGAAACCTTTGCTGAGTGACAGGAAAATATATATATATATATACAATAATAATAATAATGGCTCTTTACATAAGCAAGCATCTCAAAGTCAGACATTCATAGCCAAGACAAGAAGCTAAATCCCTTTAAGAAGAGGCTCTTGCTTCTCCTGCAGGCCAGAGGTGCAAACACTTGTGAAATGAATAACTTCCTAGAGTGAAGGAGGGGTCAGGATCCCTTGAGGGAGGCAGAAAATAAAGCCTCTCTCCTGGTAGCAGAAGCCAAAGACAGAATGAGAAGCCTCACGCCTTTGAACTGGTAAATAAAGAAGGGAAGCTAGGTCTGAAAAAGTAAAGCCCTAGAAGATAAGCCCAGCTCGGCTGAGGACCACTGTGTCCTCAACCCTCTTGGTGACCACACAACACCAGAAGACATCCAGAATAGGAGGATCCAGGACAGGAGGAGTAGACCCTGAGCGACACTCTCCAGAGAAAGAGCAGGGAAGGCTCAGGTCCCGCTGGCAGAAAGGGTGGTATCAGGGGTCTGACCTGGACAAAGCAGGTTAGTTTTGCAGAAGTCCTGCCACTATAGAAGCTTGTCTCAGGACTGACTACAGTTGGACACATGATGGAAGACAGTGGGAACTCGGACCTGTTCCTGCCAAGCCATGCCACTGGCTGAGACAGACAGATACACCTTGCAAAGCCAGAAGCTGCTTTGGTGCTGTGGAGCGCTAGGGCGGACATAAGCAATGACTAGATCATTTCTGGCATTTTAACATAGAGACAGCATTTTAACAAGAGTCACAACAGCAAGAGCAAAACCATAAATCTGAAGAGCAGAACTAAACTTCCCATCCACCCAGCCTCACGCTTAATTCCTTCAGCCCCTCCCCCAGAGCGCAGCAAAACAAAACCTTTTAAAGCAGATAAGCAGCCCAGACCCTCTGGAAACCAAGGCCACAGCCCATGCTGCCACCATACTTGGGTCCAGTGAGGAGGGATCGGAAAAGGCACCTCGGAACTCAGCCACAAGCCAACAGGTCGGCACCCCCTGGCTAGAGCCCTGCAGAGGCTGAACAGAAAGTGTCTTTTAGGTAGAGAGCCTTGTGCCTGTGCCTGGCCACAACCCCTCCTTGTTGGCTAAAATTCCCACCTGACCTTTCCCACAGAGAAAGAGGAGGAGGGTGTGAAGTCCTCAGTGGGACTTAAGGCCGCTGGTGGGTTCCCTAAGTTTTCTCATCCAGAGGGTAGCGTGATGGGAGCAAATGTGGATGATGGGATTTGATTAAAGGGCCTGGTTTAATTCTGTTAATTTTGGTGTGTGTGTATACAAAATATTATATAATATAAATTATATATAATTTATAAAATGTTTATATATACATAAACATTTTAAATAAATGCTATCAGTTCACTCTGGAAAAAAAAAGTAAAGTCCTTATGGAGAGCTTTTAAGATTAAAGAAGGGGCTGGAGAGATGGCTCAGAGGTGAAGAGCACTGTCTGTCCTTCCAAAAGTCCCAAGTTCAATTACCAGTAACCACATGGTAGATCATAACCACCTATAATGAAATCTGGTGCCCTCTTCTGGTATGCAGGTGTAAGTGCAGACAGAAAGCTATGTACATACTAAATAAAATCTTTAAAAAGATTAAATAAGATTATTTTCTATGTGGAAAATGGAGGAAGAGACAGTGACACAATGCTTCTGGATTCCATTTGAGTTTGTTTTCTTTTCTTTTTCTTTTTTTTTTTTTTAAGATTTATTTATTATATATACAATGTTCTGCCTGCATGTACACCTGAACACCAGAAGAGGACACCAGATCTCATTATAGATGTTTGGGAGCCACCATGTGGTTGCTGGGAATTGAACTCAGGACTTCTGGAAGAGCAAGCAGTGCTCTTAACCTCTGAGCCATCTCTCCAGCCCCTTGAGTTTGTTTTCTTAGCCACATGAGAGGAGGAGTTAGAGGAGAAAAGTAGGGGATTCAGCCTCGGAGAAGTGCAGGTTACATCAGAAAAGAATCTGGAACAAGAAAAGCTCCAAAGCTCCAAGTGTGTCTGTTATGTACACTGGGAGGCAGCAAAATGAGCTTACAGGGTTAAGAGTAGGTTAATACCTGCTCAGTCCTTATGCTCTGACGCTTGTTAAAATAATAGTCTCAATTACTTCTGTGATCGCCAGTTAAGAGAGAAACTGAGAAACACAGTTTTTATAAAAAATTTTAACACCCTAGCAGGCAAAATACCCAGATATAAAATAAAACACAGGAGAACTGCAATGGCAGGAAAATACATCTATAAAAAGGAAGATTATCACAGCAAAGAAAATAAGATGATTCCACTCTTTCTGTAGCAAGAAGCAAGAATGCCCTGAATTGTGTAGACTTTGTATAATTAAGCAATGACTCACAAAATAATGCAGATCACTAAGAAAGCATTTCTTTTTTTTGAAAGTATTATTTCTTAAAGATACATATCTTATACATTATTTTTATACAATAATTATACATTATATAATGTTGTATAATATAGTATATATTTTAATATATATTTTAAAAATTCAAAGTTCCTGAAGTTGCACTGTTTTAAGTAAAGTAAAAAGCCAAAAATGTGTGTGCGAATGAATGAATAGATGAATGAATGAGAAAGCTTTGCACAAAATCAGCACACAATACAGGCTGAGAGTGATGGGATTCAGATAGAAAGACGGTTTACAAAAAACACAGCAGTGAGTAGTATATTTGGGTTCTGATTGCTGACTGCATGGTATGTTTGGAATACTAATCACCGTGTCTAAAAATTCAAATTATTTGCCCTCAAAGAGATTATAGTTTTAAACGACTTTTTAAAAATCAGAAAAGTGAGGTTGGAGAGATGTCTCAGAGTCTAAGAGTAATAACTGCTCTTCTAGATAACCTGAATTTGATTCCTAGCATCCACATGGTGATTCACAACAACCTGTAATTCCAGTTCCGGTGGCATTCATGGGTACCAAGCACACATGTAATATGTTAGCAAAACACTCATATATGTAAAATAAAATAATTTTTAAAAATTATTAAGACTATCTCCTGAGTTATATGTCAACATTTACACCAGGTACTACATATAGCAAGGTCTTACGGACTGGACAATGGAATTTTCCTAAAAACAGCACATGCATTTTTTTAAGCAGTGGCTTTCAAACAAGCAATTGTCATGCTTTGGTCAAACTTTGACAGAAAGATGAAAAATTATTAACAGCTATAGGTGTAGACAGGACTTCTACTTACAAGGACAACTACAAAACCATCCCACAGAGGGCGTCTAGCTGGACTGGCCACCCTCCTCTCAGCACAACATGCCGAATACCGACCTGGCACACCTGCACTTATGGCACTTGATACTTTTAAATTTCCCTTTTCCTTTGAAAAGAAAGCCATCAATCAGCTAAGGTGTTTTTAATGATCTATTTTTTTATTGACAATATAAACTTTTCAATTATATACATAGGCTCAATATGACAAAATCCAACACTCCTTCAAGTTTAAAGTCTTGGGGCAATTAAGGATACAAGGCACATATCAAAACACAATAAAGGCAGTAAACAGCCAGGCAAGAGCGAACATCAAAATTAAATGGAGAGAATCTTAAAACAATTTCACTAAAATTAGAGACAAGACAAAGCTGCCCACTCTCTCCATACCTACTCAATATGGTACTTCAAGATTTAACTACAACACTAAGACAGCAGAAGGAGATCAAGGGGATACAAAATTTGAAAGGAAGAAGTCAAAGTATCGCTATTTGCAGATGATATGATAGTATACATAAGTGACATCCAAAATTCTACCAGAGAACTCCTATGGCTGATAACCACCTTCAGCAAAATGGCTGGATACAACATTAACTCAAAATAGCCCCCTTATATAAAAATGATAAACTGGGTTGAGAAAGAAATCAGAGAAATAACACCAGACACAATAGCAACAGATAATATAACTCTAACCAAGCAAGTGAAAGACCTACATGGCAAGAACTTCAAGTCTTTGAAGAAACTGAAGAAGATATCTGAAGATGAAAAGATCTCCCATACTCACAGATCAGTAGGATTAACATTGCAAAAAATGGCCATCTTGCCAAAAGCAATCCATAGATACAATGCAATTCCCATTAAAATTACAACAAAATTCTTTATACAGACCTTGAAAGAAAAATTTTCAACTCCATATGGAAAAATTAAAAACCCAAGATACCCAAAACAATCCTGTACATTAAAAGAACTTCTAAAGGTATCACCATCCCTAATTAAACTGTACTACACGGCAATAAAAACCACATGGTATTCACATAAAAACAGACAGGTTGTCAAACACCTACTTAATTTAAAATTCTTATACTCCTTTACCTCCTTTCCAAGCTCCCCACCCCCAACCTTAGGTAGGAGATTAGTAGGGAAAGGGGCTATAGACCTCTTTTATCTACTGCCTAGAGATTAAGGGTCCTGGGTTCTTTGGGAATTACAAAACTAAGTCATCAGGGTATCAGCAGTCTAGCAAAGCAGCAGCAGCAACACACATCAGCAGAAAGATTCAATAAAAGCATGGAAATGGCAAAATTCCACCAAAGCAGCACAAGCAGTTCTCAAGAGTGTTTCTTTCTACAAAGACCAGCCAGCAAAGGATGCACAACCATACCAATGAAAAGGCGAAGAGATGCAGAAGACCTTGTTTCACTGTCTGTGGACTTCTATCTAACCCTCCTCAAAGTCCATAAAAGGATATTTTGTAGCTCACAAAAACCACAACCCTTGCACAAGGTAGCTTTCTGCTGACCAACATCACAAGCTCTCTCACAGGGGCTATTTTCCACAGGGGGAAAACACTCCCACATCCCACACTTGGGACCAAAACAACAACAACAAAAAACATATTCATATGACATAACTGAGTTTCCAAAGAAATCAGAAACTTACACTCCACCCACACACTTAAGAACAACTGATTTTTGACTATACAATGGAAAAAGAAACCCTTTTCAACAAATGGTGCTGGTCTAACTGGATGTCTGCATGCAGATAAATGAAAATAGAACCATACTTTTCACCCTGCACAAAACTCAAGTTGAAGTGCATCAAAGACCTCAACATAAAACCGGACACACTACATCTAATAGAAGAGATAGTGGGGACGAGCCTTAAACACACTGGTACAAGAGACAAGTTCCTGAAAAAAAAAAAAAAAAAACATCAGCTCAAGCTCTGAGATCAGAAATTAATAAATGAGACCTCATGAAATTGAAAAACTTCTGCAAGGCAAAGAATACTATCAATAGGACAAAATAGAAGACTACAAAATGGGAAAAGATCTTCACCAACCCTATATCCAAAAGAGGATTAACATCCAAAACATACAAAGAACTCAAGAAATTAAATGCCAAAAAACCAAAAACCCCAATTAAAAAATGTACAGAGCTAAACGAATTCCCAAGTGAGGAACGCTTTTAAAATGTTCAATGTCTTTAGCCATCAGGAGAACACAAATCAAAAGGACCCTGAGATTCCATCTTATACCCACCAGAATGGCTAAGATCAAAAACTCAAATGTGGGCGCATGGTGGCTAAGATATAGAGCAAGAGGAATACTCGTCCATTGCTGGTGGCAGTGCAAACTTGTACAACAACTTTGGAAATCAATCTGGCAGTTTCTTAGAAAATTGGGAATAGTTCTACCTCAAGACCCAGCTATACCACTCCTGGTTATATACACAAAAGATGTTCCACATACCACAAGGACACTTTCTCAACTATGTTCATAGCAGCTTTACTCGTAATACCCAGAAACTGGAAACAACCTAAATGTCTTCACCTGAAGGATAGATAAAGAAAATGTGGTACATTTACACAGTGGAATACTACTGACCTATTAAAAACAAAGACATCATGCAATTTTCAGGCAAATGAATAGACCTAGAAAATATAAGGCTCCCAGGCGCCTATGGGGATAGACTAGCTAAGACTACTAGGAGCAGGGTGTGGGTAAGGTGGGTTTGGAGACTGAACTTAACACCTCCTGTAGCCAGGTGTGACTTTCAGAGGACAAAGGAGGACCCCAACCCATCTATAAAACCTTCAACCCAAAATTTTGTTCTTCCTACAAAAAATGTAGAAATTAATACGGAGCAGATATTGAGGGAATGGCCAAAAAATGACTGGCCCAACTTGAGACCTACCCCATGGAAGAGATCTAACCCTTGACACTATTAATGATACTCTGTTATGCTTACAGACTGGAGCATAGCATAACTGTCTTCTGAGAGGCTTCATCAATAGCTGATGGAAACAGATGCAGAGACCTACAACCAAACAATAGGTAGAACTCAGGGAGTCTTACGGAAGAGTGTAAGGATGCAATGAGAGTACCTGAGGGGTAAGGACACCACAAGAAGACCTACAGAGTAAACTAACCTGGGCCCATGGAGTGCTCATGGAGACTGAATCACCAACAAAAGAACATACATAAGTTCTGAGACATATGTAGCAGATGTGAAGCATGGTCAACATGTAGGTCCCCTAACAATTGGAGCTGGGCTGTCTCTGACTCTGTTGCCCATCTTTGGATCCCTTTCCCATAGTTAGGCTGCTTTATCTGGCCTCAGTGGGAAAGGATGTTCTTAGTCCTGCAGAGACTTGACGTGCCAGGATGGGCTGGTACCCATAGGTTGGGGGAGGGGAGGACTCCCCTTCATTGAGGAGAAGAGGAGGAAGGAATGGGAAAGTATAGAGCTTGCAGGTGAGACTAGGAGGAGAGAAGGGAGGGCGCTGTAATCAGATTATAAAGTGACTAAATAAATTAATAAAAAGAAAAAAAAAGAAAAAGCCATCCAACTAAGGTGTTTATAATTATCTATTTTTTTATTGACAATATAAACTTTTCAATTATATATATAAGCTCAGTACTATTCCTTCAAAGAAATAGGGAATTTAATGATTATTTTCTTGGATATGGTAGGAGGGGTTAGTTTTAGTTATTGAGGGAGAGACATACAGCTGAGGCCATCCTCCAACTGACTATGTACTTGAGGCTTGCTTTGAACGGCTCAGCTGTTAAGAGAATTCTGGTTTCCAGAATCAATACCATCTAGCTCACAACCACCTGTACCCAGTCTCCAAAGGATCCTATACCTTCTGCTCTCCACAGGCACTAACATGTGCATGTGTGCATATGTACACATATATGTAATTAAATAAATCTTCTTTAAAAAAATAATAATCAGGCCCTCTCTCCCTCTGTATTTCTCCCCTGTGCATATCCCAATATCACTTTACCAAGCCACTTCAGGATCATTCTGCTCTTCCTCTCTAATGCTTTTCTTTTTTTTTTCTCTCTCTCTTTTGTTTTATACTGTTTTTTTTCTTTCTTTCTCTCCTTGTTCTTTTCTTTTGTTTTTCACTCTCCCAATAAAGTGATTTGCAAGGCCCATGGAAGACGAAACTGCCCTGCACTATAAGATAGCATCTTTACTTCTCTCCAGTTTATGTTAGTCCTGATTCTATGACATTTGCTACAATCACTTCTCTTATTTATTTTGTTCTTCCCTATTTGGTCTCAAATACCATTCCAAAGCTAATCACTAATCATATTGGTGCTTCGTTTCCTGCTTTGTATTTACTTTTTATTTCAATTCCTATTCAAATAACTAATATATTAATAACACAGAACTACCAATGTCCCTTTAGTACATGAAGTGATTACTGCTTAAGAGATGACTTTGTGTAACTGAATATTACTCTATTTTATAGTGAATCTACCCATGCAATTTCTTGTTGCAGGAAAGGACTGGGAATAGATTATTATGGCCTAAATACAAGTCTAACAGAAGAAAATAATATCAAAAAGCTACTACAACCTAATACCTGAGAAGCATTACAAATAGTGCAAACTGGAGGTGAAAAGGAAGGAGGTCAATAAACTAACTCCTAATCTGCAAGTCCTAATACAACACACAAATAGCACAAAAACAAGTATGCTGTGACTCCTCTAAAATCTACTCATTCCAGGGCAATGTCCCCTGGTAAGAGGAGACCAGACAAAATTCTAGACAAGAAAGTCAAAGGAATGAAATGTTTAAAGAAATAAAGCCTGATATGAGTAAATTCTTGAATAAATTAGAAGGCAACAAAGACGACTGGATAAAACAAGTAAGTAAATACAAGACATGAGAATTGAATTTAATAAAGACAAATACTAAAGAAACATCAATTGAAATGATGGTGGAAATGAAAACTTCAATAAAGTCAAGTGAAAACTTTTCAAGACAAGGTAGAGGAACTGGTAAATTCAAAGAAAATAATAAATTTTTAAAAACAAACAGAACACACAAACTCTTTCATACAGACTAGACTTCAAAGTCATCCTGGCCTGCTTCAGCCACAGTAACCTCGTCTTTTTAGGGAAAAAAAAAAAAAAGGTAAACAAAACATTGGCATGGTGGCACATGCCTCTAACTCCACCCTTGGAGAAGGAGATGCAGGAGGATCACCACAAGTTTGAGGCCAGGCTGAAAGAAATGCCAAGTTCTAGGTCATCCAGGGCTTCAGAGTGAAATCCTGTCTTAAAAAGAGGGGTTGAGATGGACTGGGATGCACAAGAGAAAAGAGGAAGGATGGGAAGGAAGAAAAAGAAGCAAAGATAAGACTGGGAAGGGAAGAAAAGAAAGGAAAACAAAAGAAAACAGAAGGAGAAAGGGAAAAAGTAAGAGCGAAGAGTGAGGGAGGGGAGGAGGAATAAAAGGGAAATGGTGAAAAAACAATCCTAAAAAGATCTAATGGACCTTCGGGGACATGTATCATAAAGCAACTTTAAAAACAAGATAGCCAGGCATGGTGGCCCACACTTTTAAGCCCAGCACTTGGAAACCGGAGGCAGACAGATCTTTGTAAGTTCAAGGCTAGTGTTGTCTATAGAGCAAGTTCCTCAACAGCCATGGCTGTTTGTCTCACATACACACACAAAGAAAAATTAGCAAACAAAAGATCCCACAAGGTACCATACATGGAACTAACAAAATAGCCATAATCTATACAAGGCCAAGGAAGAGGGAAAACTCAAACACTGCTCCAAGAAGGATGACTATAAACTGCAAAGTTTTTTTTTTCTAAAACCAATCATGTTTATCTACAACCATACCTATCTGTACACCCACCAAAAAGTATGCTTCTATGCCTTAGGAAACATTTATGGAACAGTCATAGAAGCCTTGATTATAAAAACCAAAAATAATAGCAACCTAAAAAAGACAAACTATATCTCCTTCTCAAAGCCAAATCACATACAGCTGTTAAATGAACTGTAGCTATGTACAACACAGAAAAGCTCGGAAATGAAACAAGGAAGACTGACTGTTACAATACAGGTATAACTTCCGTATTGGGGTGGAGAGATGAAAAGGCAATGGGAGAAGCATCCTAATTTCAAGACCAACCTGGCTATGTGGCAAGAAACTGTCAAAAAGGAGAAAACAAAGAGTAAGAGGTAGGGAAAAAAAAAAAAGAAAAGAACGAATATTCACAAAATGATCCTAACTATATAAAGTTCAGAAACAGGCAACAACAAATTACGTTGTTATAAGAAAAAAAAAGTTACTACAATGTCAGAATAGTTAGCACTGAAAGAAGCTGAAGCCTATAACAGGTAATGCATGCATAAAGGGAAGTGGGTGCTGATAAAATTCTTCCTCGAGGTCAGAAATGACACAAAGATATTCATGTACAAGAAGTTACAACATTCTGAATTTGTGTTTTCTCTACTATGCTGGCTACTGTTATGTCAACTTGACATAAGCCAGAATTAACTGAAAGGAGGAATACCAATTGAGAAAAATGTCTCAAAAAAGATCCAGCTATAAGGCATTTCTTAATTAGTGATTGATAGGGTGGGCCTAGCTCATTTTGAGAGGTGCCATCCCTCAGCTGGTGGTCCTGGGTTCTGTAAGAAAGCATGTAAGCCACAGGGAGCCTATAGAAAGCAAGCAGCACTCCTCCACGGTCAGCTCCTGCTCTGTCTGAGTTCCTGTCCTGACTTTCATCAATAATGAACAGCAATATGGAAGTGTAAGCCAAATAAATCCTTTCCTCCTCAACTTGCTTTTTGGTCATGGTTGTTTCATCGCAGCACTAGAAACCCAAACTAAGACCTTTTAACTTGTTTTGCTTTTCAAAAAAAAATTTAAGTAATATAACAACAAAACTAAGGCAAGGGTTAGCAGTGGATGTCAATGCACAGAGAACGAGTAAAATTGTTGCAGAACAAAATATTTACCAAGACGACACCCTATAGCTCACTCACCCATTACCTATACAGTGAAATTTATTCTTCCTCCACTATAAATAACATTATATAGTATAAATAATATTAATATAAATAACATTAGGAAATTATGGCAACCTCAATATAATCTATAAATTAGTGGACATATGAATTTTCTATTGTAACTTAAAGACACATGCTGATATACTAAAGATGAATTGTCATGTTGAATATAACATTAATAGTATTTGAAAAAAGAAATCATACAATTTGTCCATGAAAAGAAAAAAATATTAAAAGTGTAGCACTGGAAAGAGAGCTCAGCCAGTAAAGGCACTAACAAAGCACATTAACAAGGCAGTGGACCAGAATTTGATCTCCAAAACCAAAATGGCAGAAGAAAAGAACTGACTCCTGCTAGTTATCCCCTGTCTACTCACAGTTGTAAAAGTCAACTGGGAGTAGAGGCAAAAGGATCAGAAAGATGAGCAAAAAGATCATCCTCAGCTAAACAGATTTCAAGTAGCCTGAACTATCAGGACCCTGGCTCAAAAGACAGAAAAGAGGAGTGGGGGAAAAAAAATGGAGAAAAATGCTCAGTTAATGCTGATCTTGCAGAGGACTTGAATTTGGTTCCTAGTACTCACATCGGAGGGCTTACAACTTCAACTCCAAGAGATCCATTGTCTCTAACTTCCACAAGCATCTACACAAACATATATACCCTCACCCAGATACACAAACACATGCACACACACTTTAAAATAAATTAAAAAAAAAAAAAGTGAACAGGATGGTGTGGTAACACATGCCTGTAATCCCGGTGCTCAAGGAGGCAGAGGCAGAGTTCAAGGCCAGCCTGGTTTACAAAGGACAGCCAAGGCTACACAGAGAAAACTAAAAAAAAAAAAAACAAAGAACATAAAAAAAGAAAGGAAGGAAGGAGGACCATCTTTTTTTCTCTCATACTTAAAAAGTATAAATACCCAAAAACAAACAAATAAAATATAATTAATGAAACACCAGCACTCAGGGAGGCAGAGGCAGGTGGATCACTGTGTGTTTAAGGCTAGCCTGTTCTACAAAGTTAGTGCTGGACAGCTAAGGCTACATAGAGAAACCCTGTCTCAAAAACCAATAATAATAATACTAAATTGATGAAGGACATAATTGAGTACTTCTCAGCTATCTAAAAATAGTAAACAAAAGCAGTATCACCAAGCAATGTTTTAAAAACAACATAAGTATAAATATACCTCATCATATATGCTCCCATTAATATCTGCTCCATAAATAGGTGCCACAAAAGTTAAGTTTTTCCAGTATTTGCGTTCCAAATCTTCATAATCCAAGTATCTTGGAGTACAGTATCTATAAAAAATTAAAAAGTAAAAACCACAAACCAATAAAACGCTTTTAAGGTTTTCCACCCATCTACTTTACTTTCTAAATAAAAAATATTATATACTCTCATGGTTTAAAACTTAATGAGTTATATTAACATATATACAAATGCACTTATACTTAAAACTCTACAGAATTTTTTATATTCTTTATCAGTAAAGCAAGCACTTTCATAAAAATACTAATGAAGGCAGTAAATTATAAGTAATTTTAGCTTTCAAAGTATTTCTAAAATATTGAATCAACTATATAAAAAAAGAAACAAAATATCTATGGAAAAAATGAGAAAAAAAAAAACCTTTCTAAAATTCCAAGACAGCAAACCTAAAATAAGAAATTCTGCATTTATCAGATTGGTGCTGCCTAATATACTAGTGACAGAATAAAAAGAAACCACTTATGTAGTTAGAGTGGAAGAATAAACTAGCACAATCTTTCTAGTGTATAATTTCTCAACACATATAAAGTCAAAAGTATATACACCCTTGATCTGAAATTTAGGAATTCATCTTACCAGCACAGAAATGCATACAATGATGAATGAAAAGGTAGATATACTGCAGCATAAGTAGAAACACAATAGGTATGAGTTACTTTCCTATAGCTGTGAAAAAAATACTCTGACAAAAACAACTTAAGGAAGAAAGGGTTCACTTTAGGAATGAAGCTTAACATGGCTAATCCACGTGCATTTGAATTTCGGAATCCAAAAAAGACTAATCTTCATGGCCAGCTCATCATTCCTTTTCTTCCAATCCAGGATCATGGTCCATGCAAAGGCACTATCCAGTTAAAGTAGAACTTTCCATCTCAATTAATCTAATGTAAATAAACCCTCACAGGCATGTGCAAAGACTTGTCTTAGGTGATCCTAGATCCTGTCAATTTGACAGTGAATATTAACTATCAGATTGAATACCCAGCAATTAATGATTAAAACAAAGCATGGTAGCCCTTCTTTCTATGTAATAACGTTAAAATATTTCCACTTTCAATACACCAGTTTAGTGATTATTGTATATAGTATAATCCCATTGATGCTTTTTTTAATTAAATTAAAAAAATTAAAAACAGAACTCTGGAGGTAGGAATGTAGCTTAGTTGGTAAACTGCTTGTCTACTAGACAAGATGCTGGAGCTAACAAAATCCCCAGAATTATTTAAATGTGGCATGGTAGTACATGCACCTATAACCTAACTAACATAAATACCTTTTTTTTTCAATTAAGAAAATAAGCAAAAAGAATTCAGAAAGTAATGAAGCAAAGCTAAAAGAGGAAGGTCTAGCAGAAGCAGAAATCCCTATAATGCATAGTAGATCTTTTTAATTACACAAAAAACAATGGACATCTATATTTACAACATCAGGACCAAACTGATTATCTAGGACCAAACTGATTATCTATATAATTGCTATATCTGAAATACAGGACATTTTCTGACTTTTATAGAACACAGCAATCTCACTCCATAGTCAAAGCAAAATGAGCATAAAGGAATTATTAACTTTATATTAATTTAAAATTTCTATTAATAGGTTATAGGGATTCAGGCCCAAACTAAATAAGCCAACCAGATATAAGTGTCTGGGCTGATGAGATGGCTCCACAGTCAAAAGCATTTGCTGCCTTTCCAGAGGACTGACTCAGGTATGATACAAGCACCAATATGGCAATTTATAAACGTCTGTAACTACAGTTCCAGGGAATTGGATGCCCTCTTCTGGCTCAAGTACACACATGACATGAACATGCATACGGATTTTTTTAAATTTATTTATCAGTATCTGTAAATATATGCCATGTGTACATAGGTGCTCTTGGAGTCCAGAAACAGCTGTCAGATTCCCTGGAGCTAGAATTACAGGCAGTTGTGAGCCACCCAGCATGGATGCTGGAAACTGAACAAAATATGTGTGCACACTTAAGCATTACAGAATATGACACTGTATAGCTAATCAAGATTTCTTTTAATCCTAAAGGCTGTAATAAAAAGCTTAAGTTTGGCATTGTTAATTGAGGATAAAGTTTTACATCTTTAAAAAGCACAATGAAACTAACTAGAAATGAGCACTTTCAGTAAACAGTACCAGAATCTACTGAATACTAGCTCCAGAGCCCATCCTTAATATGCTGTCAAGCCATCATAGTTGTTCAAAATGTCAGTTCACTCAAAACTGACTCAATAACACATTCTCGGCACCTTTCACTCAGTGAAACACAGATCTTAAGACAGGCTCATGACCAGGCTTCTCTTGCCTTGGCAGTCCTAGAACTGTAATTACAGGGAAGAGCCACCAAACACATCAAGGTTTATCACACAAAAACTAAATAACGCTGGGCAGAGATCTGAATTTCTCTAGAGTTTGATTAATGTTCAATAAAATAGAGATGATGTCTTTGAAACTAGACTGACCTCAGGCCCACTTGCTACCAGAGACCTTGTAGTCACCAACCAGGTAGACTACCCATGCTCTCTCTCCCCTCCTCCTCCACTCCAGTTGTCTACGTCAAATCCAACATACAGAACCTGCCCTGGTCTTCAGCCCTGTACTCAGGTCCACTCTTGTGAGTTCCTGAACCATAGCACATCTGCACACTCTCCATCCCTCAAAATCAGTCCTGCCTGTGCTGTTTCCAAGCCCCATGTTTGGCACAAGCCTCATATATTGTAGGCTTGCCCAGTCTGATCAGTTGCTGCCAATGTCTTTCCAATGGACTTGGCATTGGCCCCACAGCCTGTATATCATGTGCACTAGTTTAGTCTAGTATGTTCCACAGGATCCTAGCCAGGCTGTACACTATCCAACCTAAAGGCATATACAGATCACACATCTATGCAAGGAACCAGCTTGATGAGTGCAAGAAAACTCATCTGCCTGTGCCATCTCCATTACTCAGGCCTTGCCTCAGGCACACAGCTTGTCCACAGGCATACCTGAGACAGTCTAGAACCTCACATAAGACACAGAACCAACAAAAGAAGTCTACATGCCCAGGTCATATGATAAAAATCTCAAAATGAAAATCCAAGGCAATATATCTTCTTCCCCCCCAAAATCCACCAGTCCTACAGACATGCTCTCCAATAAAATTCCCTACATAAACCTCAGCACAAAGAACTTGAATTTCATCAAGGAATTTTTCATTAAGTTATTTAAGGACACAGACAGCTCAAATTTCCCCACATATAAGCAGATATTAGCAATATAGTACAAGATAACCATACACAGACCCTAAGAAGCCAAGTTGAGCCCAAGGGAAGACACTTGAATCTCAGAGCAATACAATAGACACCTGAAGTAGATGAAGGGAAGGAACTGGGTGGAAGATGATGTGGGGAGGATAATGGGAATGGGGATCAGGTGGGCAGAGAGAGGAAGAGGGCAAGTGAGCAGAAGAACTGGAAGAAAGAACAGAAATAGGGAGTGGGAGAGCATCTCTGAGAAAGGGGAGGCACCTGGGAGTCTATAGGGGTGACCCTAGCTGAGACTAGAAGCAACAGGTGTTAAGGGGCATAAACTTGGCACCTCCTGTGGCCAGGTGGGGCACCCAGCAGAGGGAGGATACCAACCCACACATGAAACCTTTGAGGCAAAATGTGCAAAGATGGAACAGGGTTTGAAAGAATGGCAAATCAGTGACTGGCCCAGCTTGAGACCCAGGACACAGAAGCAGGCCAACCAATGTCACGACTAATGACACTCTGTGTCTAGCATAACTGTCTTCTGAGAAGCTTTCATTGGCAGCACCTGATGGAGACAGATGCAATGGGCCAAGCTCAGGGAGTGCTGTGCCAGAGTGGGAGGAAGGAAAGTGGGAGTCAGAGGGATAAGCACACCGTAAGAAGACCTACAGAGTAATCTAACCTAGGCCCATGGAGGCTCACAGAGGCTGAACCAGAAACCAAAGAGCTTGCACAGAGAGAACCTAGACTACCCCCCCCCTTTATATACATAGCAAATGTGCAGCTTGGTCATCATGAGGGCCCCCTAACAATAGGAACAATAGGGGCTGTCTCTGAATATGCTACCTACCACTGGGTCAGTTCCCCATAGCTTAGCTGCCTTGTCACTCCCAGGTGAGAGAGGATGTGCTTAGTCCTACAGTGACTTCAGAGGGTGGATTGGTACCAATTGATAACCCTTCTGTTAGAAAGAAGAAAGGGGAATGGGAGGAGGAGGGTGCAGGGGGTACGGCTGAGAGGAGAGGAGGGAGAAGTTGGCATCGGGGTGTAAAGTGATTAAATAAATAAACAAATGGAGAAAAAGAAAAGAAAAAACTTCCCCAAATTAAGTAAAATCACACATGTATAGATGTAGAAAGCACAGAGAACACTGGGTAGGACCAGAAAAAACATTCCCCATGTCATAGCATAATTAAAACACTACATTTACAAAACAGAGTACAGAAAATGAAAAGAACAAAAAAAAGCACAAACAACATATAAAGAAAAACATTTAGCTAATTTCCAGATGGAACTTTTAAAAGGAAATAAAGCTTGGAGTCATGCATTCTAAAACACTATAGATGCTAGCCTAGACTACTTGCCACATCCAGCGCAACTGAAAAGGAAAAAGAAAAAAATTTCCATGATATCAAGGTTAAAAGAATTCATGTCAGCCAGCCATGATGGTGCGCACATTTAGTTTCACCATTCAGAGATAGCAGGCACAGCTATCTCTATCTCTTTGGCTATCCTGGCCAAGATGCAGACCAGAAAAGGCTACATCAGACACTGTCTCAAAATAATAATAATTATCACATTATTATTATGCATGTCCACCAAACAAGCCCTACAGAATACTGGAAGCAATATTTCTAACTGAAGAGAAGAACAAGCACAGCCAAAACTAGAAAAAAAAAAAAAACAAATGAAGTTATAATTCTTGAAACACAAAATACTAATATAATTAAGAACACAAACAACAAAATAAATTACTTCAATCAACATGCACCTTTCAATAATAACTTTAAACATCAATAGCTTTAATTCCCCAATCAAAAAACAGGTCATCCAAATGGAGTAAGAAACAAAATCCTTCTTTCTGTTGTCTACAAGAAACGAATTACAGCTTTAAAAGTATGCAATACCTTAAAGTGGAAAGATGGAAAAATGTATTCCAAAAAAAAAGACCATGAAGCAAGCAAATGCCCTTACCGTAATAAATATAAACAAATAAGCTTGAAACTGAAACTAATCAGAAGAAATAAGGACATTTCATTTTAACCAAGGGAACAATTAACCAAGAAGAAACTACAATCCCAAGAATTTATTCAAACTCTGATGCACCCAATTTCATGAAAAGCATACTACTAGAATTAAAAACATAAAATTAACTACAATTCAGTAATAGTAGGTGATATATCAATATCCATTTCCTCCAATAGAAAAATAATCTGGAGAAAAAATAAACAGAAAAACGACTTCATTCAGCAATGGTCCCAATAGGTTGTAACGGAGTATCCCTGTAAAGAACCAAAGAATATATATTCTACTCAGTGGCCCATAGAAGCTTCTCTGAAATAGACCATATTCTGAAGCAAAAAACATACCTTAAAATTTCATGAAAATTGAAATAACTCCACATATCCTATCTATACACAATGTTATCAAAATTAAAACTGATAGCAAAACAAATCTCCAATAAACACACATACATATGGAGATTAAACAATTTGTTACTGAATGATGAATTAGTCATATGAGAAATAAGAGTAATAATTTGTTTCTGGAACTAAACTAAAACAAAACTACATCTCTGGGAATCAATAAAAGCATTCCTACAAGAGGAATCCTAAGAGCATGCATTAAAATACACATATCGGAAGATACACAAACAATGATACTACTCAAGAATTTTAAAAGAACAAACCAAAGTCAAATCCATTATATACATAGGAACAATAAAAATCAGAGCAGAAATTAATGAAATATAAACAAAGAAAGCAATACAAAGAATTAATGAACTTGATAGCTCACTTTTTGAGAAAATAAATAAGATCCATCTCAGCAAAAGACCCAAATTAACAGCAGAAATGAACAGGGAAACATTATGACAGACACCAAGGAAATTCGGAACATTTTAAGGGAATATTTTTGTAACCTATATTCCATTAAAATCTAAAAGAAATAGATGAATGTTTAGATTCATCCAAACCAAAGTCAAAACAAGAAGAGACCAACAATTTAAATATAAAAAGAAACATGGCAAATAAGATGATATGAACAGTAATATAAAGAATTCTAACAACAACAACAAAAAAGTCCAGGCCTGGATGGTTACAGAGCAGAATTCTATCAGAATAAAGATCTAGAATCTTTTCTTTCTTTCTTTCTGGTTTTTTTTTTTTTTTTTTTTTTTTTTTTGGTTTTGGACAGGATTTCTCTGTGTAATTCTGGCTATCCTGAAACTCGGTAGACAAGGCTGGCCTCAAACTCAGAGAGCCACCCTCCAAGTGCTAGGATTAAAGGCACATACCACCACCACCTGGCTTAGAATCAATATTTCTTAAACTATTTTTAAAATTACAAACTCCTTCCTTCTAGGTAGGAAGTATCACTCTAATACCAAAACCAAGTAAAGGCAAAACAGAACAGGCTAATTGATGCTAATACATGCAAATATCTTCAATAAAATAATTGTGGACTAAATACAGGCATATATCAAAAAGATCATCATCCATCATGATCAAGTTGGCTTTTTCCTGGAGATAAAGGGATGGTTCTAACGTACATAAGTCAATAAATCAAATAAGTGGACATAAAGACAAAAATCACATGACCATTTCAAAAAATACAGAAAATGCTCCAACAAAATCCAACATGCTGGAGAGATGGCTCAGCAATTAAGAGAACTGACTGCTCTTCCAGAGGACCCAGCACCCACATGACAGCTCAAAACTGACTGTAACTCCTGTTCCAGGGGACCTGACACCCTCACATAGACATACATGCAGTCAAACACACACACACACACACACACACACACACACACATATATAAAATAAAAGGAAATACATTTTAAAAAATCCAACATGCTTTCATAATAAAAGTACTAAAGAGAATAAGAATGGAGACAAGATACTTCAACATAACAAGGATTATATACAAATAAAACCACAGCCAATATCATGTCAAGTACAGAAACTCAAAACAACCGCATTAAAATCAGAAAAGTATCACAGCCATTGACTTCCCTGTCCCCTTTCTAATATAACACCTGAAGCAATAATTAGAACAATAAAATTACTAGTAATTTCAGCAAAGTGGCAGGACACAAAGATAAACTTTCAAAATTCTCTAGCCCTTCTAAACAATAAATGTACTTTACTATACTGATAACGAGATCGTAGACATATCCAATCCCAATATCCTAAAAACATAAAATAAAATGTTGAGAAATAAACTTAATCAAAAAAGTAAAATATCTTTGCAATGAAAACTTAAAATTTCTGAAGAAAGAGACTGAGGAAAATGGAAAACTCTTCCATGCTTACAGGCTTGTAAAATTAATTTTGTAAAAGTATAAAAAAATTCTATGAAAAACAATTTAATTTACAGATTCAATGCAATCCATACAAAATCCCCCATAACATTCTTCACACACATACACACACTCCTAAAATTCATGTGAGACCACAAAAAACTCCAAAACAGTCTTGAGCAATGAATAAATAAAGTAAGTAATACCGAAGGGATTACCATTCCATATTACAAGATATCTTACTGAGAGATAGTACTATAAAGATAGTAATAAAACAGCATGGTACAGGCAAAAAAAAAAAAAAAACAGACATGTTTATCAACGGAAAAAAAAAAATAAAAGACCCAAACATGAGGGTCAGGTAACAAAAGCCATCTCAAAAAGTTTTCAACATCCTTAGCAACTGAGAAAATGCAAACTAAAACTACTATGAGAACTAAAAGTGATGGTGCATGTCTTTGACCCCAATATTCAGAAGGCAAGAGGCACACAGATTTCTGTGAGTTCAGGGCCAGCCTGTTCTCCATAGTGAGTTCCAGGATAGCTAAGCTATGTAGAGACCCTGTCTCAAAAAAAAAAAAGAAAGAAAAGAAAAAAAACCTACTTTGAATATCATCTTATCACAATCAGAATGGCTACAATCAATGAAAACATCTAGAGCAAATGCTGGTGAGGATATGGTACAATTGCAAACTGGTGCTGCCACTACACGAATCACATGGAAAACTCTCAAAATGCTAAAAATAAATCTACCAAATAAACCAGTCATACAACTCCCTGGCATAATCTCTCCATCCTATTCCACAGATACTTGCATAGCCGTGCTGACTGCTGCTCTATTCCCAATAGCTAGGAAATGGAAACAATCTAAATTTCATTCAATTAATGAATAAACAATAAAAATATGGCACACATACACTGCGGAAAATTATTCTGCTGTCAAAAATCATTACATTTTCAGGTAAATTGATAGAACTAAAAGTATTACACTGCATGAGGTAACCCAGATCCAAAAAATAGAAACACAGAATGTTCCTATTTATCTGTAGCTATAGCTCCAAAACTTTAGGTATACATGCTATTCAGAAGAAAATGGAAGAATAGAAAAAGAGGAGCTTTAACTGGTAGGGGAGAGAAGGGGTAAGGAGCCCAGGGTGAGGTATGAGGACAATATCATAAAAGAGGGAAAGAAAGGGATTAATAACACTAAGGGTGGAGCTGGAGAGATGGATCAACATTTGAGAGCACTGGCTGCTCTTCCAAAGGACCTAAGTTCAATTCCCAGCACCCACATGGCAGCTCACAACTATCTGTAATTCCAGTTCTAGGGGATCTGACACCCTCATACAGATATACATGCAGGCAGAACACCAATGTACATACAGTGAAAAAAAAAAAAGGTTAAAAAAATAACACTAAGGGTGTTTGAAAAGCCATAGGGAATCAAAGTATTTTACGTTTACCTAAAATTACATATTATTTCTCTATGTGTGTGCGTGAGTGAGTGTGTGTGTGTGTGTGTGTGTATTTAAACAAAGTTACACCACTTGGGGTAATAACAGTCCCATCAAGAGCCATAAACTAATTAGCAACATTCTGGGACTACCAGACATGAGAAACTCCTTTCCAGTTGTTGATCAGAGAAATCCAAGTGTCTCCCAAACAATACAGGCTGCTGCTATTGCCCTTGCTTGCCTCCCAGAGGCTGATGGTAAGTCCCCACTACTGAAGACACCATGTTCTTGAAAGAAGCTGAGTTGTAGCTGACCCAGAAGCTCTTCCCTGAGAAACAGCTTTCATAGTACCAAACGGTACTATACCAGCTGCCAGCTGTAAGTCAATGAACTACAACAATAACCAGCACAGCAAAGTATCCCCAAAGGTACTCTTAGAGCTTGGTAGTAACCAACAAATAGTTAATTGGACTTAAGACCTGCTTACTAAGAGGAAATTTATGCCTGGTGTTGTAAACACAGCCATAAAAACTTTTTTTTTTAAGATTTATTTATTTTTATTATGTATACAAAGTGTGTTTGCATGTGTTTGCCAGAAGGGGGCACCAGATTTCATTTTAGATGGTTGTGAACCACCATGTGGTTGCTGGGAATTGAACTCATGACCTTTGGAAGAGCAGCCAGTGCTCTTAACCTCTGAGCCATCTCTCCAGCCCCACAGCCAACTTTTAAGACTGGTGAAGCCTCGGAACTTTAGAGGCCAACCTATTACTGCCACTTCCCTAAACCATTATAATGTCTAATTATATTCTACATATTTATCTTTATACTTACAGAAAAGTGTAGGTTTCATCCCTATCAATGGCACTTCTTTTTATAGTTGATGGATAACAGTTCAGGCCACAACTGGTCAAAATGTAGAGAACTGTTTGTGAAGTGCCCAGCCCCCAACTGATACAACCATAATACAACCCTACATCTAAGGCTCAGAAATGAGGAAAGATTGTAATTCAATTTAATTACTGAATTAAAGAGGACATAAATTTGGAAGGGAGTAGGATAGAAGAGAAATGTAAGGAGAGAGAACAGGAAATGATGAAAATAGAATACACACATATGTAATTAAAAAAATAAAATGTGGAATATTTTAATAAAAATAGAATAAGTTAGGAATCAACAACTAAGCTGTTAAAAGGATTCCATGAGATGATTTGGAAAACAGCATATTTTATCAACCATGTGTTAAGAGTATTTTATCCTCTATACTGGTTACACCAAGCAAATTGTGTACTGTGTTGAGAATAAACAGTTAAAAATGTATCCCTCAGGTGGCCATGGTGGCACATGCCTGTAATCCCAGCACTTGGAGAGGCAGAGGCAGCAGGACCTCTGTAGGAGACTCTCTGCAAGTTCTCCAGGCCATCCTGGTCTACAAAGCAAGTCCAGGATCGCCAAGGCTACACAGAGAAACCCTATCTTGGAAAAAAACAAAACAATCCTCAACCACTATGAAGACGATATGCTCTGTATAGACAAAATCCCTGGCCTGGTCTGAAAAGTACATACCACTAAAATTTGCTGTAAATTTCCCCATAAAACTGCCAGAAGAAATATATGTATATTTTAAATATAAATATATTTATTTAAAGGTGTGTGTATATATATATATACATATATATATGTACAGATAGATAGATAGATAGATAGATAGATAGATAGATAGATAGATAGATAGATAGATAGATATAGTTTGCCTTCTAATTGCTGTAATTAACACCATGACTAAGAACAATTTGGGAAGAGTTTATTTGGTTCACGTGTCCCAGTCACAGTCCATCACTAAAAGCCACGGCAAAATTCAAGCAGAGCAGGCACCTGGAAGCAGGACTAAAGCAAAGGCCAGGGAGGAACATTGCTTACTGACTTGCTCTTTCCCAGCATGCTTTCTTAAACAACACAGGACCACCACCCTAGGGGTGTCATCATCCACAGCTGGCTGGGCCCTCCCACATCAAGAAAACGCCCTTTCCCAACTGCAGGTGAACCTTTTCCCAGGTGATTCTAGCTTCTATCAGTCAAGTTGAAAAAAAAAAAAAAACAACAACAACTGAAGCAGCACTCTTAAAAAGATTAATTAAAACATACAGGAAAGATGACTTTGAGAAAAAATAAAATTTGATCTAAAAATTGTTCAAACAATTCCTAATAATTAAATTATAGAACTAAAAAGAGAACCAACTATATCTAAAAATCTTTAAACTACAGAATACCAAGAAATATAGTTATTAAGTAAATGTTTATTACTTATCTAATACTTTCTAAAACTTCAAATGTATTTTTGCTATCATAACTACTTATTCATTCAATTTATATAGTAAAAAAAAAACCTTTAATATCTCAGGTTACACTGTTTACAGTGATAAACAAACCAGACAATGTCATGTGCATGGTAATTTTCAGAAAAAAAGAATCAATCTCTAATCAAGCCATCCCAGTTAGATAAGCAGACATCAATAAAAATTAATCCCTAGTAAATTTATGTTCTTTAAAAATGAAAAATGAGTTAAGGTACCTGCCACCAAAGCTGACCACATGAGTTCAATCCCCAGAACACAAGCGGTTGATGAAGAGAACTGACTCCTACAAGTTGTCCTATGACCATCACATGAGATGTCACGGAATGTGTGTCCTTCACACACAAAATAAATGAAAAACAATCTTTAAATAAAAGATGGACGGCATACCAGAATAATCAAATGGGCTAGTAGTAATAATGATCAAAGACTCTCTGTGATAATAATAGAACAAAGGACTTTAAAGACCAATTCTTATCAGTTGCAGTCCTTCTCCCAACCCTCCCATTCTCCATCGCCACACATAGGGAACCAAGGCCGGAGATCAAACTCAGTATTTTTGTATACTGGGCAAGAATTCAACCACTGAATACCATCACATCCCAGCCCTGTCACCAGTAATCTGAATTATCATCTATTACAATGACTTTACATGGGAGAACATATTCCTGTACCTAAGATTTTAATGATGTATCATTACCCTTTTTTTTTTTCCTGAGAAAATGTCTCACTGTGTGGTCCTATCTAGCCTGGTCTTGACCATGTAGATAAGGCTGGCTTTGAACTCACTGAGACTGGACTACCTCTGTCTTCCTAGCTCTGAGATTAAAGGTGTGTGCCAGCACGACAAATTCCTCACATCTGGACAGCATGTATTACTTTTGTAAATACTTTTTTTTTTGTAAATTACTTTTTGAAAGGTTTGCCCCTCCTTCAAAAGCCATAAAGCACCATGTACTCTTCCCATGATACAGACATATGATACTTGACAAAAACATGATATTTTTCATTAAATTTATTCCATTGTACATGTGCTCACACAATTATGCCACATGGAAGTCAGAGGATAATTTGTTGGAATTGATTCTCTCATCCCCAATGTAGGTCCCAAGAACAGAACTCAGGAAGTCAGGCTTGACAGCAAGAACTTTTTTGCCTGCTGATCCATCTCACAGGACCAAGAACACTAATTTTGTTTTAATAAATATAATATAGTACTCTTAAGTCCAAACTATTTCTGGAACTGTCAATATAGCACTGCTTATCTCAGTTAACTCGCCTATTAATAACTGAAGAGCAGCATCTTTTAATAATAATAGACAAAGTAAATATTCTATAATAGATTAGATAAAATTGCTTCTGCATTGTTATCTTAACATCATTCTTTGCACATGTAAAAGAACTCTAGGGGGTTTGGGGATTTAGATAGAGAGAAGAGCCTTTGGCTACCTATCAAAAAGCCGTGCATTCAGACAGGAGATCGTGGTGCACGCCTTTAATCCCAGAACTCAGGAGGCAGAGACAGGCAGCTCTCTGTGAGTTCAAGCCAGCTTGGTCTACAGAGTGAGTTCCAGGACAGCAAAAGATACACAGAGAAATCCTGTCTCAAAAAAGCAAAAACAAAACAACAACAACAACAACAAAAAAAAAAAAAACCCAGAAACCTGTGTTCAACCTCAGCTACAAAACTACAACAATGATAGAAAAATTTTATGGCCAGCAAGATATCTCAGTGAATAAAGGCAGTTGCCTAGACTGAGAACCTGAGTTCCATTCCTAGAACCAACTCTACAAAGTTGTACTAAGACCACCACACAGAAGTTTATGGCACATGGATTCTCACACAAACACATTCTCACATACACATGTACACACACATACACACACACACGTGTTAATAAAGTTTCTTAATAGTTTGAGTGATATGATCTCAAAAATTAATGAGTCTCATATTCTCAGTAAGCTCTAAAAGAATGAGGTCTACTGGCATCTTTTTTAAAAAATTCAAAATCTAATTTTTACAAACTAGAATGTTCTATACTAGAAATAACAAGACTCTTCAGCTTCTGCTTACTACACGAACACATACATACATACATATATACAATATATAAACACATACTTACACACAAGCACACACTTTTATAACTTAGCAGCTAAATTCATCCAAAACTGTTTCCACTCACAACCATGCAAGGAATTTAAACAACTACATTTTTGACTGATCTTTTATGTTTGACTTGGTTTTTGTCAGACTGGGGGTTTTACTGTCGTTGTTTTAAGGTTGAATTTTATTCTTAGATTTTCCAGGAGGAGGGCAGAAGAGCAGGAGTTGGGACACAGGCAGTTTCAAGGGGTTTTGAGATGACTTTTAACCTTTGCATGATCATTCTGCTGAGAATCTGGTGCACATGTCACCACAGCAGCTTTATGAGGCGATTAAACTCAGTCCTCACGAATACTAGACAAACACTTCACCAACTGAGCTATGACCCCAGTTACAGATTAAGGCTTTTATTTAGGCCATCAAATACCAAGTAAGAAACACTAAGTGGCCAGGAAGTGGTGGTGCACCCCTTTAATCCCAGCACTTGGAAGGCATAGGTATGTGGATCTCTGTGGGTTCCAGGACAACCAAGGCTACACAGAGAAACCCTGTCTCGAAAAAACAAAACAAACAAACAAAAAACAGTAAGCATGGTTATGATGGTTTAAAAATATATGCATAAGGGACTACAGAGATGGCTTAGAGATGGCTACAGAGATGGCTAATGTTCCAAAGGTTCTGAGTTCAATTCAAAGAAACCACACGGTGGCTCACAACCTTCTATAATGGTATATGGTGCCTTCTCCTAGCATTTGGGCATATATGCAGACAAAACACTGCATATATAATAAATAAATAAATCTTTAAAAAAGAGAAAATATATGCATAAATTCTTTACAGTCTTCTCTTCAAAAAGAAAATTTTTCTGAGTGTGGTTGCAAATACCTATAGTGCCAGATCTTGGAAACCTGAGATAGGAGGACCACAAATTCATTATCAGCCTACACTTTATAGTGACAGGCTGTGTCAAAAACAAAAGTAAAACTTCATTCTTCTCCCCATTCAGCATAAGATGCACCTACTAAATTTCTCTTGAAGAAGCCAATTGCCACTATATAAGGATTCAGGGAACATTGCCAAAAAGAAAGCAGAAAGAATGTTAGCATCAGGAAGATAGAGAAAAAACACAGATAACCTATCCATTAGACAGGACATAGTCATTTTAATCATGAACTCACTGCAGCTGTGGCTGTCTATGCTGGGTCTGCAGAATTTTAGACCTGTCAACTGCAAGTCAAGGATGGAGAAATCTATTGACTAGTGAAGGACTAGGGATGGGGGACATCATTATCTTCAGATGTATACCCATTGGTGAGCCTATAGACTCCATTGGATATTTATAAACTCATGATCTCCCAGACATCCTTAATTAAAGTCAGTAGATCACATAACAAAGCAAAAAGGCATGTACATGGGAAAGGGATTTATAAGAAGAAGAGACTGACAAGGGTGTTAGGAAGATAAAAGAGGTCAGTGGGTAAAGTATCAGAATACACTAAATATATGTATGAAACTGTCAAGGAACAAACTTAGTTAATTAAAAAAACAAATACTGAATTTATATATACATGCAGAAGTAATCAAGAGAAAAATGGACCAATGTCTCCAATTTACTCTGAGGTATGTTGATATAATGTTCTTTTGGAATATACACAGTTTATTCTTGTTCATTTAAATGCTGATTTCTCTACCCCACTCTCTGGTTTCAATCCAGACAATGCATTGTGATGCTTATTTTAAGCATCATCTGTCTCAAGATTGTGTAAACATTCCACCATTTGTTTTCTATATTGTCAATTAAACAACCAGCCCCAATGCTGTGCAATGGAGGGGATAGGGTGGGACACCCTGGTCAGGAGGAGAGAGTGAGGAAGCAGGAAGAAGAGTGGAGGATCCGCAGGAGAGGTCTTGGAACCACTTGGAGAGATGGACCGAACCTAAGATATGACTAAAAGCAAGTATAATGGGTGAAATCTGAATGGTAGGAAATTATGTGGGCTTGGAGGTTTAGGATGGAATAACTATTGCCCAGCACTGCGCTCTAGGTTAATTAAATAAATCCCAGTGTCGGGTGATTTGGGTATACAGCTGGTTTAGAAATAACCGCTGGTTAACTAAAAGATACATCAATAGTAAATATTAATAACCAACAGAGGTATATTTTTAAAGATGTATGAGTAGATAGAAGGACTGAAGATAAAGATAATAGGAATATATCGTGTTACTACATATTTATAAAGTTTCACTTAAAGGACAAATAGGAAGAACTTAGGTTCATTGAAGGAGCACTCTTGGGAAAAAAATCTTCCAGCCAAGTTCTCAAGCAGTAGCAATCCCAGTTAACACCTTAACAGTAAACTGAGAAGAGACCCTAAGCTAAAATCACTTATCTACATAACTAAGTTTCTGAGTTTTATAAATTAAACTAGCTTAAGAGGCTAATTTTGAGAATTTGTTATATATCACAGATAACCAATATAACAATAGGTGCTTTGCTATTCATTTAACGTTTTCTTTTACAAATTGTTAATGCTTATGAAATTTTAAGTCTTAATCAAAATTATGAATAAAATGTTGCCTAACAGAGCTAAAAGGAATTAAAAATCTATGACAACTAAAAAAGAAAAAAACATTTCTAGATTTTACAGATGGTATAATAAACTGTGGAACAATTTCCTTAGAAGTAAGCAAAGTAAATAAGGAAATAGCCATCATTTGAAGAACAGAAACCAGAGATGAGGACTAGCGATGACAAAGGAGACTTCTTTTCATTATAAGCTTCTCTGTCTACTTGGCTTCTTGCCATGCACACAACCTCTTTGAAAGAAATACAAACATAAACCCAAGTGACTCACTTGCTACTGTTAGCCAGCTGCCTGAACTCCTTCACAGTCATGGCTTTTTTCTGGATGTTGTACTGAGTAAAGAGTCCCGACTGCCCTGTGACCATCTGCTGAATTGGTGCTGGGATAAGCAAATTATCAATGTCATCGTAGCATTGTCTCGGCTTCCACTCCTTAGGCGGAATCACCTAAAAACAAAACAAAATATTAACCTGAAACTATTTCAGACTAAGTATTAGGTATCTTTTATTAAAAAAAAAAAAAAACCACAATTTAACATTTTCTCAACATCTCTGTAACAAAAGTACTGTAAAACTCATGAAGCAATGGATGTGGTAGCACATGCCTTTAATGTCAGGCTGGTAGAGGCAGGCAGATCATTTTAATTTCAAGGCCAGCCTGATCTACAGAGTGAATTCGGGAGAGTCAAGGCTACACAGAGAAACCCTGCGTCATAAAACAATCAAACACAAAACAAAAAAGAAACCAAAACAGAGGGAACCCACTTATGGAGATATAAGTAACAGAATGTTGCCACTAACTCTGAGGTCCTCCATGCACCGTTTTCCTTCCAAATACATCTATCCTTGTTCAACAAGCAACGACTATAATAGTTATAAGTAACCAACTTATGTGCCTATGCACCCCTAAATATTAGGTTTTGGTTTTATTTTGTGTATATAATATGTTTGCATATTTCTGTGTTTGTGTATATACATTAAAATACACGTGTGTGTGCAGGCCAGAGGGTGATATGAAATGTTTTCCTCTATTGTCATCCACCTGATTTTATTTTATTTTGAAACAGGGTCTTTCATTGAGTCCAGAGTTACTCTCTTCACCTTCCTAGCACTAGGGTTATGGAAATGTATAAGAATGGCACCAGGCTTGTTTTTAACATTGGTGTTGGGATTCGGAACTCAGGTCTTCATGTTCGTGCAGCAAGTACTTAATATCGCCCCAGCCCATATCAATACTAGTTTTTAAAAGGTTTAAAAGCATAAAAGTGGGAGGCTTGAGAGATGGCTGAGATGGTAAAAGTTCTCCAGCTCCAGGGATCCAACAGGTTCCTACCTGCACTCATATGCACAAACTCACACAGAAAACAAACAATTTATTTTAAAGATACTTGGTAACATATCAAAGGAAGTCAAGAGTATAGAGTTACAATATCAACTTCAAATGCTAAAGAGATAGTTCAGCAGTTTTAAGTACTGTTCTTCCAAGGACTTGAAATTGGTACCCAACACCCACAAGAGAAAGCTCACAAATGCCTGTGACTCCAAGAGATCTGACACCCTCATCTGCCCTCTGCAGACACCTGCAAAGACACAGCATATACTCAGAAATCAACACATGCAAACACAAATAAATAAATCTTAAAAGAATAAGAAATATCAAGCATACAGTCAGGCAGGCAGTGGTAGCGCATAGAAATCCCAGCAAACAGGAGGCAGAGGCAGACAGATCTACCTAGGTAGACTCATCTACATAGTTAGTTCCAGAACAGCCAAGGCTACACAGAAATACCCTGTCTTGAAGAAAAGAAAAAGAAAGAAAGAGAGGGAGGGAGAAAGAGAGAGAGATCATGTATGTACCAAGCCTGGGGTTCTAGCTCCAGTTCCACATAAAGTTGGCATGGCAGTACATGCCTGTAATAAACATTCAGACAGTAGACGCATTCTTGGCTACATAGCAAGGTCAAGGCCACCAGCCTGAGATACAAAAGATCGTGTCTCAAAATTAAAACATAAAAACAGCAGCTCAAGAAATATCTCAGTGGAAAAAGAACACTTACTGCTTTTGCAGAAGACTCCCATCTTGACTCCCAAAGAGCAGTTCACAACGTCCTGTAACTGAATTCCAGTAACAAAATGCCCTCCTTTGACCTCTGAGGTCTCCTACACACCAGTGGCACACATCTTTCAAGCTAACACCTGAGTTATCCCTGGAGACATAAATGACTTCCAAAGGCTGTCCAACCTCTGTATGTATTCTCACTCACACACAGACACACAAAATAAAATAAATAAAATTTTTATATTTAAAAATAAAAATGAGTAAATAATAAAAGTAAATTAGTGTTCCAGGAATATTTCATTGTTTCTTAAAAGTTTCTTTAAATATTTATTTTATTTTAAGTGTGTGTGTTGCCTACAGGCACATATGTGTACCTCATGAATGCCTGTTGTCCTTGAACTTATGGATGACTGTATGTTAGCATGTGGTGCTGGGAACTAAACCTAGATCCTCTGCAAAAACAGGAAGTGCTCTTAGTCACTGAGCCAGCTCTTCAGACCCCCAGAAATATAATTAAACTATTTTCTAAAAACAGGAAACAAACCATTGAATAAAATTAAAATTATTATAAAGACTATCAGTTGTAAGTTTGAGGACAACTTAGTCTACACATATTAATTCCAGGCCAGACGGGTATACACAGAAAACCCCATCTCAAAAAAAAAAAAAAAAAAACGGAAGGCAGACAATTCCAAACCTTTACACCAAATATTTTCTTTTGAATTAATTTTAGATTTTATTTTATTTTATTGATGTGCATGGGGGAAGGAAGTAGTATGCAAGTTGAGATCAGAAGACAACTTTCAGTAGTTGCTTCTCTCCTTCCACCATCCATGGGATCCAGAGACTAAACAGTCAATCAGCAGATAAGGTTTGTAAAGCAAGTGCTTTTCCTACATAATCATCCCACCAGTTCCATTTCAAACCTTTAATTATCGAATTACCTTACACTGTTGGAAATCAAAAACAACATATATGATCATTAAACAATTTCAAATTAACACCTTTACATTTAATGAGTAAAAGTAAAGGAACCCTATTTTCTGCTTTATTTCTATCAAAATTATAGACTACCTTCCTGAGTATATCAAGACAGAATACATTCTGTCACTGTTTCCCCAAACCCAGACATTTCCAGATAAAATATGCATGCCCACTACATACATTGAAGCCAGATGCTGTCTATAAACCGGCAAAGGAAGAACAATGCTTCTGCTATCTTCATTTTGCAGACACAGGTACATATCTGCACCTGTGTTTATGAAGCATAATATGCATAACATTTGCTTTAGTACAATCTATGTATATATGTGTACCTCATGAATGCCTGTTGTCCTTGTCCAGTACTACAAGGGACAAACATCATTCATTTCATATTTTTAGAAGTTCATCATGATATCCCTACAACAAAAGAAATTTTATACTTAAGGAAACTGTCAATTTCCCCAACTTGAATACAGAGGGTACAGATAGTCAATGTTATTTGATACCAATGCTACACACAGTCACACATACCTGTCACGCCAGTACTTGGAATCATAGATTAGTGAGGCAGAAGAATTGAAAGTTCAAGGCCAGCCAGGACTATATAACAAGATTTGGATTAAAAACAAAACAAAAACAAAAAACTTGCTATTATTGGAAATACTCAACTATTGCTCTCAAATGGCAAATTAAGACAAATCCATTAAATGTTGTCAATAACATATTAAGAACCACAAGGTACCTTTGTTCCCAAAGAATATGCCCAAAGAAAAACATCTACATATGTGTAGTCTGGCTTTTAACCAAGTAATCTGGTTTACAGGAGTTCTGCTCACTTGAAACTACTTAAGCTTCCAGAATAAGAATGAGACTAAAATAATAAATAAATAAATAAATGATGTAAATGGATTAAACATAACATATGTGACTGAAAATATAGCCAAAAAATGATTAGAAGTAAGCAGTTCAACTGTCATCCTAGTATAACTCTTGCCTTTGTCAGTGAGTCTTATGTTGAGGAGAGGTATACTGGACTCAGGTGTACTTATAATTCTCATTAATTGTATTTTGTTACACACTATTATAGGCATAGTCAGTGTACCTTCAGCTCTCTCATGAGGGTTGCTGCTGTTTCCTATCTAGTTATTAATAAATGTTACCTTAACACCAGACAGAAAAGTATACTAATCTCAGTGGACCAAGGGATGTTTTCAAGAAACAAAAAGGGGAACAAGGGCTTCATAAAAAGGTCAGTCATGAATACTGAGATGTATGAGATATATGAGAAATCGGTCTCAAAAAGAAAAAAAGATGATAGACAGATAGATACAAATGTATACACACACACACACAGAGATATCTGGAAAGAAAGGAGAGTGTGCTTTCCAGCTTCTCTCCATGCAAATAAAGCCCAAATTCTTGATTACAAATCAAGAATTATAAATCACTACATGTTCATGACTAAGTATGTGTACCAAATGACTGAAAAAAATTAAATAAATAACACCTTCTGTTCAACTGAAGAATGATTTCCCCACCTCTATCTCAAATGGTAATCTAAAACTGATAAAGCAAATTCTTAACAACTTTTAGACTTACTTACTCTGTGTACGAGAGGTTGGAGGAGGGTAGAGGCACGGGAAGTACATAGCACAAATACAGAAGTCAAAGGACAACTGGCAGCAGCCAAATAACAAAAGGAATGACTTCTGGCAGCGAAACGCCACAAACAGTGAAGACCGGGTTACTAACAGCCCCAAGCATGGATCAGGACATCTGTACTCCAATATCTGCAGTTCTGAACTTCTCTGTTCAGCTCACAATTGCTGTCATACCATTTGACCTTCAAAACAGATACGGAAAATCCATTCCCACAAGTCCAGTGAAATGGATCAGCTTAGCAACAGGCTCTGCCAGTCTCAAGCATTTGTTTAATGAAATAACTGTCTGCAGAAAATTAAATCACAAACAACATCTAAGCATTAACAGGCTGGCATACACCAAAAAAAAAAGTTTCCTAGGGAAAGTTTCCAATTAAAGTATATTTCTCTACTTTAGATATATAGGGCATAGATAAGAAGATAAATTATACTGACAATCGCTCCTTCAAACCTCTAAATATGATCTATGATCTGAACCTGCAATGTAGTCTTTGGCACCTTACTGAACACCTCTATGACCCTAAGCACATCATTTACCATTATATCTTTTAAAGAGAATATTTTGTCTTTAAAAACAAGAATAACTAAACATAATCAAAAATGGCTTCTCTTTTTAACTATTCTAAACTACCAACAGCTCTTCAATAGATAAGCCCACTAACCCTAATAAAACTTCCTATGGACACCTGTCCTCAACACCAAACTCATTTTTCACATAGAAGCCAGTATAACTGTTTTTTTTTCCAAACAATATCTCAGCATAGAAAGGAAACATCTGTGAGAAATTGATGAAAGTTAATACCCTCCCACCTCTGGAAGCTTTGATTTATTGAGCGAGAGAGAGAGAGAGAGAGAGAGAAGTTAGAGCCTGGTATAAATAATCCAAAGAAAACAAAGATATTAAAAAAAAAAAAAATCAAGTGTTCCAGGTGGGTTAACAAGAATAGCAGACACATTCCATTGAAAGAAACAAAAACTGAATGTAATTTAAAAGTCAAATGATATGATACTTTTTAGCACAAGTCTAAGTATAATCACCTTGGCAAGACCTGCTCGGTGGGCTCCTTTAGACTCCATGTATGCAAGGTATTTGTTGAACTCCCGAAACTCCTCCATGGAAGGCCTGAAGGTCATTATCTTACAACTGGGATTCAAGGGACTCTCCACCTCTACCTCTTCCATGATGGTTACAGATGTCTCTGCAGAGAAAATGTGGCCATCGACAATGTATTACTGGAATTGTGTTTAGTAAGTAGCCTTCACCAAAATAGCATGCATGTGTCTACCATGTGTCTTTAGTTAATGACCACTCCTCACCTCTGTGAGACTTTCACATCTTTTCCTGGACTCTGGGAAAAAGAGGCCTCAGGTGGCTTCCTAACACACTCCTATTCTGAACACAGAATCACCGACCTGACTGTATTGCTGACCTCCACGAAACCTTTCTAAGTAAAAATGATTTTTCTAGAAGTACAGTCTACCGCAGATATACAAGTTCTACTATCTCACTCATACATGCATATATATATATATACATTATACATATATATATATATATATATATATTTATAGGCCTAGCATATGTACTGTATGGAAGATGTTCAATATCCCTAGCACAGAGCTAAAGTGTGTTTCCAGTTTTTTATAAAGATGCTTTCCTATAATAATTTACAAACCAATCACATGGCAAAAGCACCAGAAAGTGAAGACAGAACTCAAGAATAGGGGTACCAGAGGAACTCACTCAGCTGGTAAGAACATTTATTGTGATAAGAACATTTATTGAAGTCCTCAATTCAAACTCCAGTATCCATGTTAAAAGCCAAGCATGGTCATGTTTTGTAATCCCAGCATTGTGGGAGGAGGCATAGACAGAATAATCACTGGGATTTGCTGGCTGCCAGCCTAGCTCCAGGTTCAGCTAAGAGATCCTTTCTCAAGGGAATAAGATGGAATATGATACCACAAGAGACCTGATGTCCTCCTGCCTGGTCCCTTTCTTCACATAGGCACACAAACGCCTATAAACACTACATACATACATACACATACACTCACATACCCGTACACACATACATATACAACACAGTAAAAATAATTTTAAAGACTCGCTCTATATAGCTAGCTAGTAAATATTTAGAGGCATCATCAAATCTGATCCTTGCAAAACAATCACTGACTCATCTCAGTCATCCATAGGTATTGGATCCTCCCCCAAGGATGTCATTGTTCAAGGACAATCAAATATTTCACGTAAAATGGCTTACAGTTTGCATATAACCTACGCACATCTTTCTCTACTTTTTAAATCATTTCTGCATTAATAATAATATCCATTACAACGTAAAGGCAAGCCAATAATTGATCTTATATTGTTTAGGGAATGTCTTACTCAAGATCACTATTCCTGTGATAAACGAAGGAGGAAGGTTTGATTGGCTTACACTTCCACATCACGGCTCATAATCAAAGGAAGTCAGGAAAGGAACAGGAACCTGGAGCAGGAACCTGGAGGCAGGAGATGATGCAGAGGCCAAAGAGGAGTGGTGCTGACTGGCTTGTTCATCGTGGCTTACTCAGCCTGCTTTTGTTTAGAACCCCAGGACCAACCAACTCAGGGAAGGCAATATCTACAATGGGCTGGGCCCTTTACCATCAATCACTAATTAAAATGCCCTATAGGCTTTCTGACAGCCATGGAGGCATTTTCTTAATTGAAATTTCCTCTTCACAGATGACTTTAGCCTGTATCAAACTGATATATAATGTTATCCAACACAGGGAATAAACTATGATGATACAATTTTCCTCTTATATAGCCATGTCTGGACTTGAACTTGTTATGCAGTACTGGATGACCCTGAACTTCTGATCCATATGCCTACACCTATACATGGTAAAATTGTAGGCATATGAACACATAGTTTATGTGGTGCTGGTAATCATAGTCAAAGCCTCTAGGCAAGTTCTCTATCAACTAAGCTACATCTTTAGCCAAATGGAAATTTTTGCAAGCCCTTGGTTGTTTCAATTCACTGATACAAAAATACCCCAATAACAGTACTTAATGTAAGTTTTTCAAACAAGTTAAGCTCTTTGTGACTTCAAATATTCCTTCCCTGGAGCACCCTCTGCATACTTCCTACCTTTGAGTTCCTATATTGTCTGTGCAATATAGGACTCAATGAGCTACCCACACCATAGACAGCAAGCTGTCTCTCCCAGTGCAGCCACTTCCCAGTAGCCACTAAGTTTTCAAACCGTGAAAAGGCAGGTTGCATATAGTCTTGTTCACATCTGCTGTACAAATATAACAAAGAAGTATGAAATGAAACATTCCTTTTCTTCTAGCCAAAGTATAAGAGTGGCCTTGGTATTTCTCTCAGCAGAGGCAGCAGCCATAGAAGAGACTGGAAATGAAGCTAGCAATTCATCAGAGATTGAATTCCTAACTTGAGTTCAACAAGCACTCAAAGGACAAAACAGTCCTGGAACTAAGGTAATGACACATACAATAAGTAAATAGTGTCAATGCACACAATGCAGCTTTCATCTTAAAGGGAATAAGAGACAGTTTATTCTGTAGCAATTTTGAGTGACTCTGGCCCAGAGAACAAGATTTAGTTTACGCCAAATTCCATGTCCCAACACGGAAGCAGTTTCATAGTTTTACAGAACAAAGAGAATTATAAATCAAGGCAAGTTGAAAATACATTGATGGGTACATCAGAGAGGCTGTTACAGAAAGATGGAAGAAGCTTTTCTATAGGCCTGAGAGGCTATCTCACGACATTCTTAGCATTTGGTTGGTGGAAGCTGATGGTCTACTAAGTTAATAGATTTCAAAAGGATTTTATCTGTTAGTCACAAGATGTCAGTCCTGGCACAAAAAGGAGAAATGAATGGCTACTGCATGCAGGTAAATAAAAGGAGCCCAAGATAAGGTTAACTACCTTCTGGGCCTGCAACATTCCAACCTCTCCACAGTATTGAAATTCTAATCAGTCAATCAGTCTCTGTAGACAAAGCTGTTTTTCATGAGTTCTGATTTACAATAGTAAGTACTAAGGAAAATCAGAGCCAACAGAGAGGGGTCTTGTTTCAAAATAGGCAAAGGAAGGTGGTTTAGAGAAAGAAAATCCAGGAGACTCAAGAAGAGAAATAAACAGGTAAGTATCTGGAAGGAGGATATTTCAGGCAAGGAAAAAGTATCTTAGGCTCTGTTATTCACGAGGAAGTAAGAAGGCAAATATGACTGAAAACAAGACAGAGAAAGGCGAGTGAGAAAAAGACTGGAAAAGGAAATCTGAGTTTATCTGAGTATGCCAGGAAGTAGTTTTGGACTTACACCCCTTAAAATCTCCAGTTCCTGGAACTCAAACATTTTTTCACACCATTCAAGAAGATAATAGTTAAGGTTAGCAAAAAGTAATCTTGCTCACATTTTGTTGCTGTGAAGAAAGGAGGCATGTGGGGCATCAAGGAGGCAAATTTATCCAATCAAAATTTTATCCACACAAAATACAGGCTTGTATACATAGTAGGCAGTGAGATCCAATTAGGGTGCCTATTTGGTATATTCTGAAGAAAATTTCATGACAAATGAAAAGGAACAAAAGTCAGGACTTCTGAACTGAGGCTGTAGATAAATATAACTCAATTGTTCAACGCTTGCCTAGCATTCACTAGGACTGAGTCCCAACGCTGGGGTGGAGCAGGTAGCAATAATTCCAACACCTAAAACCCTAACACTAAGCTGAGGCAGAAGATCATCAAGTCAAGGACAGCTGGAGCTGGAGAACAAAACCATACCAGAAAGAAGAAGGGGAGGGGTAGGACATGTCTAAGTATGGTGGGACATGTCTATATTCCCTGCACTAAGGAGACTGAAGCAGGAAAATCAGAAATTCAAATTCAGCCAGGGCTACATAGAGTTTAGAATCAGTATGCATAATAAGACCCTGTATTTGAAAAAATAGAGAAAAGGAAAAGAGCCAGGCCTGCAAATCCAGCTGCTCTGGTAAGGAGAATCACTGTGAGTTAGAGGCTAGACTGTTAGTAGACTACATAATGAGTGAGACCCTGTCCCAAATTGCTTCCAGGCTGAAGTAACCTAAATCTGTGTTCCTGGTCCACGATTACTCAAAATGGCTCCTGAATCTCTTTCCTTTAAAAGCAATGGTTCTCATGTCCTCTGCATCCCATATCTAATTTAGCACATTATATATACTTTTTCGTTAAATGTGTGTAGAATATACCACCCAGCAAAAATAAACAGAACAAATAATGGGCATTATTTAAGCACAATCTCAGTACTCCAAAATATCAAATAGATTAATAAACACATTCATCAGAAGTAAAAAATCTATTTGGCACATACTAAATAGTCCTAAATCGTCTCAGATGCCAAATTCTGATCTCTAAGAATTAGTTTAAATGTAATATAAAAAAATTTCAGGCAGACAACCAATAGTAATCTCATGATACCATACCCTAAAACTATTTTTGAGTCTTTTAAGGCTAAAATTTTCATCTGAGTTATTAAAAGTAAACGCTATAGTAAGAAAATTTACCAAACAAGCAAAACAATAATGGGGGCTAATGAGATGGCTCAACAGTTAGGAGCACTGGCTGCTATTCCCAGCACCCACATGGCAGCTCCTAACTGTCACAGTTCCAGGGAATCTTGACACCTGCACATGCAGGTAAAACACACCAACACACATAAAATAAATCTTTTTTTTTTTCCCAAGACAATACTGATGACTCTCCCCAAACTCTGCCCTGTTACAGAATCTGGCTATTTTGTTTTTGTGACAAGGTCTCCTGTAACCCAGGCAGGCCTTGAGCTAAGCCTGACTTGACCTTTAATTCCTGACCCTCCTTGCCTCTACTTCTTTAGGGCTGAGATTACAGGCAAGACATGTGCAACCAGCCAATCACAACTCTGGCTGAGCTTTCAGAAAGGGGATGGGGAGGTTAAACTGAATAAACAGTAAAGTACAAATCAGAATAGCACTGAGGGCAAAAGGAGTAAGAACAAAATATCAAATCCATTCTGAGAGCTAAGGAAACAGATGAGCATAATGGAAAATGATGGGCTGATCAAAGCCTGACAAACTACAGGCTAAAACTGCAGGCTGGTCCCCACAATGAAGAATCACTTGAAGGTGGAGCAGGAGGATAAACTTCTTAAAGGGGTTATTCTGACTGTATGGGTGGGGTTAGACCCAGCTACCAAGGAGTATGAAAGGCAACATACCTTCAGTTTATCAGCTGATTCCAGGGGCAGAGAGGGAAATGTGCAGGGAAGCTTTGGGAGTTGGGGGACTGAAAAGTAAAATGAGGGCTGGAGTGACGGCACTGACAGCTCTTGCAGAGGACCCGGGTTCAATCCCAGCCCCCACAAGGCAGCTCACAACAGCCGGGAACTCCTGATCCAGGGGATCCGATATCCTCAGACAGGTATAAATCAGTCAAAACACCAATGTACATAAAACAAAAGTAAGTATAAAAAGAAAAGAAAGGGCTAGAAAGATGGTTCAATGGTTAAAAGCACTGACTCCCTGGGTTCACTTCCCAGCACCCACATGGCGGCTCACAACTGTCTGTAACTCTAAGATCTGACACCCTCACACAGACACACTTGCAGGCAAAACACCAATGTACATAAAATTTTTAAAAATAAATTAATTTTTAAAAAGAAAAAGAGCTGTAGCATTGGGTCTGTCTCACTCTAGTTAAACCTCATACCTGAAGGAACTATGAACTCTGTGTCAGCTCCCTTGTCCAGACTTACTGTTGCTGGTATCCTGTTTCATTTAACACTACTATTTTAAATTTATATTTTAGGACTCAAAACACTCTCTATGGTGGTAAAGACAAAAATACACAATGGACGTATAAGGCCCTAGGTTCTATCCCCAGGACTGCAAAAACAAAACATGTTATCTCCCAAGAAATTCAGATGAGAAACAATGAGGAGAAAGGAATGGCAAACCTCCGGTAATTCCAGGCCAGTCTGGTATACATAGTGAGTTCCAGGCCAGTCAGAGCTACAAAGTGAGACCCTGTCCCAAAATATAAACAATAAGCTGAATCTTGAGGTAGACTGCTTCCCAGCTCCCTGTCGAACCTCCACACTAACTTCTACACTGCTTGTAGTACTCCCACCAGAAATAAATAATCCTTTCACCGGCAGCATGCGTTATCATTTATTTTATTGACTTAGTTAAGATGAAGTATCAAGGCAGTTTTAATTTGCATTTCCCTGATGACTAAACATATTGAAACATTTCTTTAAGTGTTTCTCATCCCATGTTCATTGCTTCTCTACACATAATAGCAAGAAATTGGAAACAGCCTCAGTGCTAATCAGCTACTGAAATAGATAATGAAAATGTGGTACACTTACACAATGAAATACTACTTGGTTGTTTAACAAAAATGAAATTTGCAGGTAAATGGAAAACAGTCATCCTGAGTAACCCAGGCCCAAAAAGAAAATACTGCGTGTTTTCTTATCTGTGGACGTTACCTTTTACTCTTTAGAAATATAAGCTATAATTTGAATAGCCACAAAGGTTAAATACCTAGCAACAGGTAGAGCAGGATACAGTGTAATGGGGAGATAAAGAGGAAGACAGAATAGTTAGTTCAAATGAGGAGAGAAATGGGACAGAGAGCAGGGTAAAAGAGAAAATATGGTGAGGGAAAAATGGCTTTTGAAAAGCCATATAGAAATCTGCTACTTTAGAAGTTTCCTTAAATATATAATCTATGAAAGTAATCTAAATGGAATTATATAATAGGGGAGACAAAACCCCAACTAGATATCTGTCACAAAACTCCAGTGCTGGAAATGTGTTACATCTTATGGAGTCATGGGCCAAATGGATCCCATAGACATGCCTGCAAAACATAACAGGCTATTACCAAAGCTATTGGTTATTTGCCACAACCTGATGGTAAAACCCTAATGCTGAAAACACTTCCTTCGTATATCATCAAACACGGAGAAATTGAGCTGGTACCCAAATAGAAACTTTACCCTGGCTCACTAGCATTCATGGTGATGGAAGGTAAGAAAATTAATCATCAATATCACCCAGCTACAAACCATTAACCTACAATCTGCCTGCAATGCATACTGGTGTTATTATTGGCATAAGCAACCACTTTTTTATTACATTTACCATGAAATAAAATCTATGATATCGCTTAATTGGCCAAACACTTGAAATACATAATGGGCCTAGGAAAAAAAAAATCTACCACTGTTACTCTGATAAAGAAACATTGCAATAAATGACTGCTAAATGGCATATTGCTATACTAATATAGCAGTGCCTCACTCAACACTACTCAGAGAAGCTTCTTGCAATAGACAGTAATAACTATTGCAAGAGACCCACAACTGGACCATGTGCAGAATGACTTTGGAGCACTCAGGTCTAAATGGGATCTCGTCCTCAAACTCCTCCATCCCCATGTCTTAAGGATCTATGCAGAAGGGGAGGTGGAAAGACTGCAAGGCAAGCATAACAGGAGCGATGCACATACGATCTCATGGAGATTGTGGCAACACAGAAAGACCTGTACAGGTTCAAGCTAGATGACGGAGAAGAGGACATGGAATCCTACTCCGAACCAAGAAGCTACTTGTAATCGGTATCTCCTGGGAAAGTCAGTTCTCTCCAATGCAGTGTCCCTGGAAATATCAACCTGACTCCAGGGCAGGCCCCTGGCCCAGAAGTAGTTCACCAAGATAAAAAGGATCTGTCTGTGTCTCTGTCTCTCTCCCCTCTCCTCTGTCTGTCTGTGTCTGTCAGTGTACAAACTTTTTGTTTTATTTATTTGAAAAAAAAATGTTTTGTTTTGAGTTTTGGTTAGTTGGTTCCGTTTTGTGGGGAGATTGAGAGAGAGAGACAGAACACAAAATATAGAGAGAGGTGGAGAAGATCTGGGAGGAGTTGGTGGAGGGAAGAAAAACATGATCAAAATATATTATGCGAAAAAGTTTAACCATAAATAAACAAGAAATGGTACTTACAAGCAGAGCATAATGGCGCACACGTTTGTTTGGTTGGTTGGTTTTGTTTTTTGAGAAACAATTTCTCTCTGTAACCTGGCTGTCCTGAATTCACTTTGTAGACCAGACTGAATTCACAAAAATCTGCCTGCCCCTGCCTCCACGCCCGGATGATGGCACAACCCTTTGATCCCAGCACTCGGGAGGCAGGTGCAGTCTGACCTCTGTGAGTTTGAGGCCCACCTTATCTACAAAGGGAATCTTAAGTTAAGCTTTTTAGTAAAATAAAGCAAGCCTCTGGTTGAATTTTATTGTATTATCAATTTTGTGGTGAAACTGTAAACATTTTAGTGTAAACTCCAAACATTAAAATGGAAAGAAAGATGTAGAGTTCCTGAACAACTAGGTACTGCATTCCAAAACAAAGCATGACACCTACTACACCAGGAAGCTTTAGGAAAACTTAGGTAGTGAATATGCTAAAGAGTAAAACATTTCTTTTTTATTCCAATCTCAGAGATTGAACCTAAGGTCTTCAGATAGTAAGCATTCACACTACCACTTGAGCTTGAGAGGTGAGGGGTAAATTTTATAGACTAAATTGCCAGTAGTAGCACATAAATCCCTGAACTAGAGGGCAAAAGCAGAAGGATTTCCTTGAGCTCCAGGCCAGCTATCATAAAGAGTTCCTGGTCGGGAGGAACTACATATAGTAAAACCTTGATTCAAAAATAACAACAACAAAAAAGTTTAAAATCACAAATTTTTTAATCAATACACTTTTAAATTAGAATATTAGAAACCTCTGCAATAAAAATGGTGAAGCTCCCACCCTTTTTAAGTGCAAAACTCAAGTGGGTGAAATGAAGCAATAGGTGATAACCTAAGCTGACCAAGCCTATCAAAACCTCCTCCTGGAACTGTCTGCAGTTCTAGCTTAATATTTCTACACAATGCTCGGTAAATCACCGAGTGTGAATGTTCAGTGCAGAAAAAAAGATAACAAATAAAAAGCACCTGCCCAAAGGCAGAACGTGAGAGCTTGCGCACCGAGGGCTGCCTCCAGGGTCCACTAGGAAAGCATCAGAACTGGGTCCAGCCGCTTTCACTGCTGAGCAGAAACACCAAGTTCCTGCCCCGGCTAGCTCGCCAGCCTTCGCCAAGGCATTCCCACCGCACAACACGCCCTGTCCCTGGCAGTTCACACGCTGCATCCAACTTGCATTTATTAAGCGCCCACTGTCTACCCTGCATCATGGCTCCTCCAGGAACTGCACAAAGAAATGGCTTCAGAATACGCAGGAAGGAAAAACGAAAAGATCATCGGCCGGGGCCAAGAACGGAGGCGAGTGAGGGGCGGGCTACCTGCTACCTCACGGGTCGGACGTCCCGACCCCGAGGAAGGCCCGGAGGGCGCACAGGCCGGGCCTTCCCGGCGTCGGCCGCACACGGGCTGGCCGGCGCCACAGACCACCCAGGCGCGGCGGTCCGGCGCAGCACCTCCTCGGCTCGGCTCCGCGGAGGCCGGGCGAGCGAGCTCCCGAACCCGGTGGGCCAGAATGGGCTGTCACGGCCGCCTCCTCCCTCCCAGCTGACGGCAGTGCACTGCGAGGCGCCAGGCCCGCGCGCTGCCCTGCGAAGATCGGCTGGGGCCGCCACCCGTCCCGCTCGGCCCGGGCCGAGAAGCGGTTACCTGCGCCGCGGGCGGAGGCCCAGACGCCACCCGGGTGAGGAGGATGAGAGTGCGGCCTCCCCTGACGGTGTTGGGATCTTTGGAAGACTTGTTCCGCACTGGGTGACAGCTGTTCGCTGCGCACGCGCACGGAGCGCCGCCGCGGGATCCCTCCGCCGCGTCCCCTCCCTCCCGGCTGCAGGCTGGGCGGGAGCCGCTCGGGCGCGCCGGCGGCGCAGGCTGCCTCTTCCTGCCTGTGGCGCACGCGCCCCCACGTGACCGCTGGGCCCGGCGCTCTCTGGGTCACGTGGGCGGCTAAACTGCTTAAAGGTGCCAGACACCTTACCTTGAGTGGAGACTTCCGCGTCCGCGCCGAAGTTCGACAGAAGGAACAGGTGCATAGATCGCTGCGTTCCCACGAGCGCGGCCGGAAATACTAGGCACCGCAGTCCGGCCGGGACACTGAGTGCGAGCCCTTGGCAGCCCTCGGCCGCGCAGGGACGACTTTTTACCTCGGTGGAGGCGGCCAGGAAGTCCCAGACCCGCGGTGACATTGTCCCTAGCCAGTATTCCAACCTATAGCCTGCGCCTCTGAGCCTCCTGACTTCAGTGAGAGATCCCACCCAAGTGAGCACAGAGTTCCCGAATTCTCAGGAACCAGTCCGCCCCAGAGTGAAAAGGCCTCATTCCTTCGCCTTGGGATTTCTGGGTGAGGGAGCCTGAATTGAAATAACTGAAAGTGCAGGAACTTCTGGATGTGAGTTAGCTCGCTCCAGTTTTATGTAAATCCGTCTTCCAAGATGGCAGAGGAGTCACAGACCTCGAACTCTTCAGCCAGATAAATGGCTGAACACTAAATGTTTTGCAAGGTTAAACGGTTTTTAACGTCCATAGTTCCACAGCTGGGGCTTTTGTTGCATCTCCTCTGATGATTAAGGTTGACCAGGTATTTACAAAAGCGAGCACACCAGGGCCATCATTTAACGTGTTGGGTTTTGTTACAAAGTCATGATTTCTAGTGGATGTGGTGGCACATACCTATTACTCCAGGACATGGAAGGTAGAAGCTGGAGGATTAGTAATTCCAGGTCATCCTCAGCAACACAGCAAATTTGAAGTTATCCTGAGCTGCATGAGACACTGTCTCAAAATAATAATTAATAATCACTTTTTAAAAAAAGTTTCAACATATCCACTGAAAACAACCTAGAATGTGTTTCTTTTTTATTAGAGGGAGCATTGTAAAGACAGATAAAATATGGTTAATTAACACAAAGATAATGAAAGTGAGCCAACATATTTCTTTGATGGTTGAAAACAGCTTAGGTTATGGGAAGAAACACAATTCTGAACCTGCCTTAACTTGCATAGTCAACCGGTAATTTTTCAAGACAATTGAATATACTAAAATGAAAGATACACCTCTTAAAATTTTGAGCATTTTGTGAACAGATGTACCCAAGAATTGCATGTATATTAACTAGATAGTTGAAACAGAGTAAGTACTATTATTATCTTTGGTAAAACACAGAGGAAGACAGATCTCTTGAGTTCAAGGCCAACTTGGTCTACAATGTAGACCCTACATAGTGAGTTCCTGGAAAGACAGGTCTACACAGAGAAATCCTATCCAAAACAATTTAAAATGAAGTTTGTGCACACTTGAGTGAATTAAATCTGTCTCACACAAATATTTCACGCTCTTATTTATGGACCCTACGCATTTTACACACATAAACTCAACATACATATTAATGGTATGAGAACAGAAGTAAGACTGTCTAGAAAACAAAGAAAACTGCTGAGAAGGAAAAGACTGAAAGAAGTGCAGTCTGGGAAGGTATGCTTAAACCATGTACTTATATGAAAATAACTTTGGGCAACTCTGTAGAACAGAAATAAAAATGTCAAGCCAGGTGGTGGTGGCATGCTAAATGCAGTTAGATTTCTGTGAGGTTTCTGTGCCAGCCTAGTTTACAGGCTGAGTTCTAGGACAGCAAGGGCTACACAGAGAAGCCCTGTCTCAAAAAGGATAAATCAAATTTCTTTCAAAGCTTGCTTGGCCTAGTGCCACAAGCCTTTATAGTCTCAGAACTTGACAGGTGGATCTCTAAGTTCAAGGGTAGCAGGCCTATAAGTCATCTGTAGCTACATAGTAAAACCCTGTCAAAGAAAACATTGCAGCCAGTCCTGAAGAGACCTGATAAGCTAGAGTTAGATGGAAGGGGAGGAGGACCTCCCCTATCAGTGGACTTGGAAAGAGGCAGGGAGGAGATGAGAGAGGGAGCTATGGCTAGGATACAAAGTACATAACCTGTGATTAATATAAAATAAAAATGTAAAAAAAAAAAAAAAAAAAGAATTACAGGAGCTGTAATAACCTGCCAGCGACTTGTCCCATTTAAACTCTTATCAAGTTGCTCATCCAGTGTACAATTTTGAAGGATGATAGGATTAGTTTATTATTCTTTTTTATTCAAATGTTACTATTAATAACGAAAGATTAGAAATGTGGCCAGTATGACTGAAAAACGGAAGTTTTAAGTTAATTTGACTTATATTTAAATAGCATGTTGTGGGCAGGAGGCTGTGTATTGGTATAAAGCTTAACTTGTGGTTTGTTTTTGTGAACCTAGAAGCTCATTATGTTATTACTCTCACCGTTTCTGCTTAGTTTGCACATTTAATCAACTGCTTCACCAACAATTCTGTCTGTATTTCTAGAACTTTTGAGAAACCTCTTTCCTCCTGAAATACATAATGACAGTATCTATGTAGTAAACTTTCATAGTATGTTATTTGATGAAGCCCTTGAAAAATAAATTTTCAAGCAATTCTAAAAGAAGAAAGAAAAAGAAAGAAAGAAAGAATGAAAGAAAGAAAGAAAGAAAGAAAGAAAAGAAGGCAGGAAGACTGGAGAGACGGCTCAGAGGTTACGAGCTCTTCTGCTGGCTGCTCTTCCAGAGTCCTGAGTTCACTTTCCACAAGCACATGGTGGCTCACAGCCACCTATAGTGAGACCTGGTGCCCTCTTCTGACCTGCAGGTACACATACAGGCAGAACATTCTATATGTAATAAATAAATAAAATCTTAAGAAAGAGAGAGAGAAGGAAAAAAGAAAACAGGAAGAGCCGGGTTCGATGGTGCATGCCTGTAAGCCTGTAATCCCGGCACTTGGGCAGGCAGAGGCAGACAGATCACTGTGAGTTCGAGGCCAGCCTGGCCTACACACAAAAATCCTGCCTGATAAATAAATAAATAAAATTTAACTGTAATTGGAATTATAAGAATATATGTGTGAACTGGGTGGTGTGGTGCACTCCTATAACACCAGCACTCTAGTAGGGAGAGGCAAGTAGATCTCTGTGAGTTCAAGGCCAGACTGGTCTGCAGAGTGAGTCCAGGACATCCAAGGCTACACAGAGAAACCCTATCTTAAAAAAACAAAAATAATATGTGTGCATGTGTATGTTTGTGTGTGTATGTGTGTAAAGCAAAAAGAAAAATGTGGCAAATGATTTTTAAGAAAGCAAATCTAAGTAAAACATGTATGTGCTGCAAGGAAGGAAGTAAAAGAAAAAAAAACAAGGGACTAAAGAAAGCTGTCTCCTGAATTAGACTGAAAACCTGAACTGCTATCCCTTCACACTTACATAATGTTGCACAAATAGAATTTACTTCATGGAGGAAATTAGAATAGCCTTTTATTTTCCAGCAAGGTTTCTCTGTGTGACCCTGACTACCCTGGAACTCACTGTGTAGACCAGTTGGCCTTCAATTCACAGAAATGCACTTGCCTTTAATGACAGTTCTGAGTGCTACCATTAAAGGCATGTGTCACCACACCTGGCTTGAGTCTCCATTTCTAAACCAGAAGGATTTCCCTTCCTCAATTCACTTGACATTTTTGAGATAATACTCAAAGGCCCCATGTTACTGTTTAAGGCTTCTTTTATGGGATGTAAAGGAAGGAGAAAATAATAATGAGGAAGAGAAGTCTGTTCTGTGTGTGGTGGAGGGGCTCTTTTTCAAAACAGGATCTTCATTATGCAGCTGTGATGGCTAATTTTGGTTATCAACTCTACTCCATCTGGAATCAACTAAACCCAGCTGGGCTGTGAGGGATTTTTCTTTTTCCTCTTTTGTTCTTTCTTTCTTTCTTTTTTGGTTTTTCGAGACAGGGTTTCTCTTTGTGTAGCCTTGGCTGTCCTGGACTCATTCTGTAGACCATTTAGCCTCAAACTCACAGAGGTCTGCCTGTCTCTGCCTCCCAGGCAAGGACTGGGATTAAAGACATGTGCCACTGCCGCCTGGCAGGATTTTTCTTTTCTTTTTTTTTAATTTAATTAATTTTTTATTAATTACAGTTTATTCACTTTGTATCCCAGCTGTAGCTTCCTCACTAGTCCCCTCCCAATCCCAGCTTCCCTCCCTCTTCTCCACCCAAGCCCCTCCCCCAGTCCACTGATAGGGGAGGTCCTTCTCCCCTTCCATCTGACCCTAGCCTGTCAGGTCTCATTAGGACTGGCTGCATTGTCTTCCTCTGTGGCCTGGTAAGGTTGCTTCCCCCTCTCAGGGTGAGGTGATCAAAGAGCAGGCCAATCAGTTCATGTTAGAGGCAGTTCCTGTTCTCATTACAATGGAACCCACTTGGACACTGAGCTGCCATGGGCTACATCTGTGCAAGGGTTCTAGGTTTTCTCCATGAATGGTCCTTGGTTAGAGTACCAGTCTCAGAAAAGACCCCTGTGCCTAAAAATATTTTTTTTTCTCTCCTTGTAGAGCTCCTGTCTCCTCCAGGTATTTCCGTCTTCCCCATTCTTTCATAAGATTGCCTGCAGTCTGCCCAAAGTTTGGCTATGAGTCTCTGCCTCTGCTTTGATAACCTGCAGGGTAGAGTCTTTCAGAGTCCCTCTGTGGTACATTTACACAACTGAATACTACTCAGCAATTAAAAAAGGAAATCATGAAATTTGCATGCAAATCATGGGAACTAGAAAAGATCATCCTGAGTGAGGTATCCCAGAAGCAGAAAGACATGCATGGTATCTACTCACTTATAAGTGAAAATCTGTAGACCTAAAGAAGCTAATCAGGAAGGAGGACCTTACATGAGAGGATCAATCCTCATTCAGAAAGGCAAACAGGATGGACACCGGAAGAGAGAGAAAATGGAACAGGAAAGGAGCCTACCACAGAGGTAGTTTTCTTGATTGGATCATTTGAAGTGGGAAGGCCCACTAAAGTTGGTGTGGACCTTCTGGTGGCAGTCCATATAAAAGAAGAAAGCATTTGCTTCTTGCATGCTGGCCCTCTTGCTAATAAGTTCATCTATCCTGCTGCTAAGGAATTAAAACATACGTAATCAGGATTTCAACATAGACTGAAGATAAGCTGAAAAGTCCAGCCTCTTGGACTGTCAATTACCAGATTCTTGGCCTTCCTGTCAGGAGACAGTCCTTTTTGGACTAGCCTGTAAGTCACTCCAATACATGGTATATAAGATTGCAAGAGTATATATATATATATATACACACACACATTCATCATTTATTCATCATTCATTCATTTTTATCAGTTCAGTTCCTTTAGAGAATCCTAACTAATACAGTAGACCATGGTGGCTTTGAACTTGAGATGAGCCTCTTGCATCAGTCTCCCAAGTACTATGTAGACAGTCTTGAGTCACCATGGCAAGCAATTCTCAATTCTTAAAATGTTTCTTTTCCTGTAAGTCTTGTCATTGAATTTGAGTCACAACCTGTTCTGAAACCATATCTGACCACCTGTTCTCAATAAGCCAATTAAAAAAAAAAATTGAAAAACAGGGAAAAAATAGGTTTATTTTTTGTACTTTGGGAAGCAAGTCAAAGAAAATCAGTGAATTCACAGATTAAATAGAGGGACAAAGATATGCTCATCTAAGCAAGACAGTCAAGACCTGTTTGTGACCACCATCATCTGAGCTTAATTCTTATGCAACTAAGACAGTCTGACAAAATTGCTAAAGCTATGAAATCTCTTCCCAAGAGACAAGTCCCTACCTCATCCCCATCTTGGTTTGGTGCCTTTTCCTAATTCCAGCATGCTATTCCTATTTCTTAAAGTCAACTGATAGACACAATGTCTTTTTATTTTTACCTGACCTATTACTCTCCTTTGAAAAACCACTTTCCCTCCTATGGCTACCAAAGACTGTACGGAGTGCCCCTAACTGCTGCTTTAGTGTATCCAGTGTAGACAGGACATGAGGTGACCCAAGAAGCTGTGCACTTCTATTTTTCTGCCCTTCCATATTGTCTAATGCCATCAACAGGTCTCCATTAGTAAAGGCCCTCTGAGTGCCCCAGTGTCTTCCTTCATTGCTCCTCTGCCATAATGAGAGGAGCAGGCCTGACCCCCACTCCTCCAAAAAAGTCATCAGTCCTAGGAACTAGGCCATAGGTGACCAATTGCCAGAATAAGAAAATCATAAAATTCCCTACCCAAAGAATAGCCTGGAGGTAACCACAAGAATGGGAAGGTATCTTATCTCAGGGTGGGGCATCTGTGCTGGGCAGCCCACTGACCTAACATTCCTGAGGTCTATAGATAGCTCACTCAATTTTAGTTATGTTAGTTAGCCAATCACTTTGTAATAAGTTTGCTCTAGCTGAATGTCATCCAATAGTGTAACTGGGAATTCCCTGTTATTGTTCAAATCCCAATAAGAACCCTGCCATGCAGCTGCTCAGGGCTCTCCTCTTTGATCCACTGTGCTGGTGACCATGTAGAGACTGAGTTTAAGCCCAAATAAAGCTCTTTGCTCTTGCATACCTAGTCTGGTTCCCTGGTGGTCTTTGGGGACGGTAAAATCTGGGTATAACATATTGCAATACTTAGCCCAACCCACAGTCCCAAGCCTTCCCCTGAGAGCTTTCTCATCAACAATAAAGACAGCCTTATTTTTTTTTTAAATGTATTTATTTTTATCTCAATCACAGGTTAGGTACTTTGAATCCCAGGCATAGCCCCCTCCCCCATTCCCTCCTACCCTCCCACTCTCTCCCTCATCTCCTTCTTCCCCGCCCCCTCCAAGTCTACCAACAGGGGAGGACCTCCTTCCCTTCCATCCAACCCCAGCTTATCCTGTCTCCTCAGGGCTGGCTGCAAAGTCCTCCCCTGGGATCTAGCCAGTCTGTCACTCCCCGGCTTATATGGGGGAGGGTCAAAGAGTCAGCCATCAAGATCATGACTGAAACAG